>CANTUQ010000066.1:10452500-10970000 GCA_947683425.1 Excoecaria cochinchinensis | reverse complement strand
CTTCCATAGGCCATACATTTGGAATCCCTCTCAAAATTCTATATGGGAACAACCTCAAGCTTTCCATTGGGAAACTTTTGAAAATCCCGATCAACTGGAGAATCCAACTGCTAAGGCTGCTCTTCATTCCATGCTCTGTGAGCTCAATAATATTGAATCATCTTCTCTTCATCCACCAACATATGACACTGCTGAGTCATCTCTCCGGCCCAATTATCTAGACTCACTGTTTCAGGATTCCCAAGATCCATATTTTGATTTGAGCATAGATCATGATGCCTGTGCCAGTACAACTCAAGTCTCCTCTCCTTTCTAGATCACAAGCCAACACACAATGACAAATTTGATAACCTGGAAGACTTTGATTGGAGCCCACAGAGCAACACGCATGATGATCCAGAGGATATGAATATGTACCCTTCTTCTGAGGCCATCCATAATTCCAATAAGGACTAAAGTTACTTTAGATAAAGTTACTTTAGATAGAGTTGCTGTAGATAGAGTTTCTTTAGATAAAGTTACTTTAGATAGAGTTGCTTTAGATAAAGTTACTTTAGATAGAGTTGCTTTAGATAAAGTTACTTTAGTAAAGTTGCTTTTGTAAAAATAGATTCCTCCTTATCTTAAGTTGCTTTTGTAAAAGGAGATTCCTCCTTATCCTTATCCTGTAATGATGTACGTAGTGATGTAAGCCTTAAGCCTCGAGGCTCTATAAATATGCAATCTGATTCCATAGAGGGATTAAGCCTTGTGAAATAAAATTCCTAGTTTGTCTTCTCTAATGTATTTCTAAAATTCTCTCTTTCTCTCTTCATTAAAATACTCTTATTCATCTCCCTTGGATCCTGCTATTTATCTCTTAGGTCTATAAAGAAAGTCATGTTGTGTTGTCTAAGAGGACAAGTCCACCAGTTGGCCAGGAGAGACGTTTATTTAGATAGTCATAACTGACTTCTCAATCAGTCTATTTATAGGCCTAAGAGTGCTTGGTATCAGAGCCTTATTGGTTGATGTTTAAGATATTTTGATGAAGGAGAAACTATAATCTCATGTCTATTTCCAATTTATCTTTATCTAGATCTTCCTCTTCCAGAACTTCTTTCTCACTTAAACCAGAAACAACGCAGAAACTAAATTACCTCTATGAATTAAATTTCTTGGATGATTCTCAGAAAATCCAAGACTCCCATCTTCCATTCCTAAATCCCTATAATGCTTTTACAAAGTCATCCAGATCTAATGTTCTTTCTAATATCAAAACACTTATTCGACATCCTTGATCCCATATTAAGGAGTATGTCCAATCTTCTTCCTTTAACCAACATCCAATCAAGGCTACTGGAAAAGAATAGTTTATATCTCTTAAGATTCCTTTTGAATCCATTCCTAGCTGGATTCATCAAGGTTTAACTCATATTTATTTTGGAGTTGTTTGAATTGTAGTCACTTATGATGGATGCAAAGGTCTTCCTGTCTTTGGACAAATTGCTATTCTTGATACTAGATATTTAAATTACTCTCAAACTGTTATTGGCACAGTCCAAACCTCTATGAATGCAGGAACAGTGATGTTTACTTTTTATCCTAATTTCAATATGAGGCTACAAGATTCTCATGTCCTTGATAATCTGAAAGCTCAAATTCAGATTACTGTAGCAGATCAAGTTCAGACAACTGATGTAATTACCTTGCATTATCAGATGATCTATCGAGTTCAGAACCATGCTCTAGACATCTGTCTTCCTTGCTCTAATAATGCCTTAATCATCAGTGCTGACTCTACTCAGGTTCCCACATGTGTTTAAATTCCCAAGCAGCTTATAAGAGATGAACTGCTAAAGTATTTCCCTCAGTCTTGGCTTACCAGCTATGAGGTTCTTCACCAACAAAAGAAGCCTGTACAGTCTACCACTCCTATTTTTATTAAAAAACTGGATGGTGTGATTGAAACCCAGTTTGTTTCACCAGATGACACATAAAATCAGTCTGAGTCTACTACAGCCTCAGTTTTTTCTACCCAGTTCATGCTTCAACCTTTTGCTTCTTTTCAACAAGAAGAAATCCCAATTGAAGCTTTTGATAATAATGAAAATCCCATTTATGCTTATAAGAGGGATGGTCACTCTTACTGGGATAATTGTGATTGTGAAGATTGTTACTAAGCCACACTAGAAGCTAAGCTTGATGATAAAGATCTTAAACGATAGAGACGGAAAGCCAAAAAGAAAGTCTCTTCTGAAGCCCATTTCCAAGATAATTTGTATGAAGATGATGATCCTTCTGTTGGCACTCTTGGCCAACCATCTAGGAAGTATGATTATGCTGCTAGCTATACACCTCCTCTGCATTACAAGTCCACCAGTTGGCCAGGAGAGCCGTTTATTTGGATAGTAATAACTAACTTCTCAATCGGTCTATTTACAGCCCTAGGAGTACTTGGCAACAACTCCAGCCCCTCTTACCCTATCCTTCCCCTTTTTTCGTCCAAATCTTACCCCATACACTCACCAGCCTCTGGTTCAGATTCCACCATTTTCTGAGCCCTCTCAAGAAGATCTTGATAGCTTAGGTTATTCTCATGAGTTATTCATGCAACAATAACTCAGAAAACAACCTAAGATCTCTACCACCACCACAGAAACTGCTATCACCTCGATAGAAACCCCATCAACTATCTCCCAGCCTCTATCCCCAGTTTCAGTACCAGATCAAAAATAGAAAGGCATTATTATCTCTGAACCACCACCATCTCACATGATTCAACCATCTAAAACCCCAACCTTATTCACACTTTGGAGCAGAAAGCTCTACAAACAATTCCTACTATTTCATCTACTACTGTTGATGATCCATTTAACAGTGATTCTAGTTACACAGATCAAGAAAAACTAGACCCAAAATATTTTCTTATTTTCATGGCAGATCCTCCAGCTGAAAGCACTACCACCCAGCAATATCAAATTGATGAACCTGAAGATGAAGTTGGTAGTACACCCATACAAATTCCCAAACTAGTAAATGGACCCTAGTTCCATTTTGAGTATATTCCTAGTCATAAATAGAGGGATCGCATCCAAGAATTCTTTACTTGGCTTGAACTCCAAACTAGAAGACCTGATGTGGCACAACTTAAAACCGTATTCATTGAATTCTCTTCTAGTTTTACTGGCAGTACGGGATTAGTTTGTACGGTTGTATGAATATTCAAAGCTACAGTTCCTTCACTGTGAATCAATAGCTTATGTCTTGCAAAAAAATCATTCTAAGTTCATTAGAAATACAACTGACTTTGAGGAAGCTGCTCGTGATGATTACTTCTGAATGAAATGCTGTTCTCTTTTGAGAAAAGACATAGACAAGCATTATAAAAGAATGTCAAAGGTTTTCTATATGCTTAATGGTGCAAATGATCCAAATCTCAAGCAAGGATTCTTGTCTTCCATTCCAGTACAATTGGCTGCCAATACTATGTACTTCCTTCGAGAGCAAGGAGTACAGGTCAATTCTCTTTCCCTTGGCCAAATTTATCAGAAGGTGCTCATGGCTCTTGATCGACTATGTACTTCTAAGAAATTGATCAAAGATACAATTAGCAAAGGAAAAGATCCGCAGCTTAAAGCAGCCTGTAAAAGACCAAATTTGGAAATCAAATGTTTCCCCAAGAAAGATTGTTCTTGTTGACCTAATAAATACTCTAAATCTCCTAAGAAATCTTATCAGCAATCTCATTTCCCTCAGCAGAAAAGAAAAATTTAATTCTTTCGTCGAAAAAGATTCAAACCAAAAGGAGATCGATGTTTTATTTGTGGTCAAATGGGGCACTTTACCAGATCATGCCCTAATAAAAAGAAGTTTCAGAGGGTTATTCAACAAGTTCAACAAGCTTCCCCCATTAATATCCAAGATGATGATGTTGAATCACTCTTTTCCATTGATAATGAGGCAGACCCATATACCTTTTTTGCAGTTCAGTACTCTGACTCTGATTTTTTAGATGAGGACTCTGAGAATGAATCAATAACTGATATTGCTACCCTAAAACCTTTGTTTCTCCCCAATCCAGAAACTATTCTTAAAACCATTTTATCCTCTCATCCTATTCCTTTAGTCCTAGCAAAGGTTTTCTATGAAAAGTTTGCTAACCTCATCAATATTATTGCCTTCATTGATACTGGGGCACATAACACCATTCTTAACCCAATGGTTCTTCCTACCTCTTTTTGGAAGCCTTACACCCAACAATTTCAAGCAGCAAATCAAGGTATCCTCACCATTAAACTAAAAACTAGACAACCCATCGAAATCCAACTATTTCCTAACTGTTCTGTGTGGATACATGCTCTTGGATTTGATCTTCCTGACAAATACCTTGTTCTTTGCTTTGATGCACTTTATCAGTTACCTTATCTTCATATCCAACCCACTGGACTTAAACATAAAAAATATTTTTAGCCTTACACCACTACCCATTCTCTTTTTACTATTCACAATCCAAGCCCATTTCAACATTTATAAGCCCAGCTTGAAACTCATTGTTGTGCTACCTCTCACATCGATTTCCTGTCTAAACATCCAAACCCTTTATGGACCCTACTAGAGTTCTTTGTTGCATTACCTTTCAAAAAGTCTGAAGATATCAATCCTACAAAAGCCTCTCATCCTGGCATGACCCCAAAAGACTTTTCTCTAGCCTAAGAGGAATGTTTTCAATTATTAGCCCAACAATTAATTGAGCCCACTCAATCAGATTGGGCTTGCCAAGCCTTTTATGTCAATAAACATTCAGAACAAGTCCATGGAAAGAAAAGACTTGTCATTGATTACACTCCTCTCAACCCTTTCCTCAAAGACAACAAATATCCTTTCCCCATTATCTCTTCCCTTTTTCCATTCCTTCATAATCCCGAATTTTTTCCAAATTTGATCTTAAAGCTAGATTTTGGCAACTTGGTATTCTCTCACAAGACCGCCCTAAAATGGCCTTTTGTATCCCTAATTTTCACTATCAATGGACTGTTATGCCATTTGGACTCAAAACGGTACCATCCATTTTCCAACAGATCATGATTAGAGTCTACAATTCAATTCTCTCATTTACATTAATCTATATTGATGCTTTTTTGATCTTCTCACCATTAAACTCATTTACAAACTTTCATCGATCTAACTAAGGAACATGGAATCATGCTATCACCTTCCAAAATGATTCTTGTAAAGAATCAGATTGATTTCTTAGGGATGCACTTTGTTAATGGTACCTACTAACCACAACCTCACTTAGCAAAAGATCTTCTCAAATTTCCAGGTAGCTACTTATCTCAAAAGTAGGTCCAACAGTTCTTGGGAATTGCCAATTATATCCGACAATTTATTCCTCATTTTAGCCATCTTTCAAAACCACCGACGCAGCTTTTGAAAAAGAAACCTCCACCATGGTCTGCCACTCACTCCCACTCAATCCAAAAGATAAAAATAGTCACTCAAAAATTGCCACCTCTTCATATGCCTTCTACTGGTAAAAGACTTCCAAATAAATGCTAGTGATGAATGTAGGGGTGCAGTCGTCTTGGAAGAAAAAGACAATATCCGACACATCTGTGGATATGCTAGTGGCTAGTTTAAAGAATTAAAATGCCATTATCACTCTAATTTTAAGGAAATATTAGCGATATAGTATGGCATAAAAGATAAAAATTTTATCTCATTGGGCACCACTTTACAGTTACCATGGATTGTTCGTCTTTTCCTAAGATACTTTCCATTAAAGGGAAGTCTGTTCCACATCACGAACTTCTCAGATGAGCTGAATGGTTTAGCAAGTTCAATTTCTAGGTTAAGCATATAAAAGGAGCTAGGAACTTGATTCCAGACTATCTCTCCAGGCTACCAAACCCAAAACCTACCACTTCCATTACTACCTTGCCCATGGTATATACTATGGATAAGTTAAAACCTCATTCTAATTCGAGAAAAAATCAACACCCTTGTCAAAACCTTCAAACCACTAAGAAAGACTCAACACCTCCTAATTGTCCTCTCACCTCCCCTGCAACTATCAAGTTGTTTGCCATCTACCACTTGTTTCATTACCTACACCTCTTCACCCAAATAAGAGATGTCTCGCCTAAAGAAAATTATTTCCTCATTGATCAACCATGGTCCATCCTTTTTAAAGTTTTTCACGACTCCCCATGCTATGAGGAAGAGCTTTGGTTTCTTTGGTGTCTTTATGTCCTCTATACTCATGCTATTTTGTTTCCTCTTGTTGACATATATGAGATTCTCACTGATCCAGCTAAGCAATCATCGTTGCATTGGCAGTACCTTGAACAGTATGCCCCTCTTTTCTGGTGGTGTCATAAATTTTTGTCAAAAATTCAATCCCTTCAGCTATGGCAAAAGTCTGAGTCACAGGCAAGAAATTATACGGTGATCTACTTCTTCTATAGGCCATACATTTGGAATCCCTCTTAAAATTCTATATGGGAACAACCTCAAGCTTTCCATTGGGAAACTTTTGAAAATCCTGATCAATTGGAGAATCCAACTGCTTAGGCTGCTCTTCATTCCATGCTCTACGAGCTCAATAATATTAAATCATCTTCTCTGTATCCACCAACATATGACATTGCTGAGTCATCTCTCCGGTCCAATTATTTAGTCTCACTGTTTCAGGATTCCCAAGATCTATCCTTTGATTTGAGCACAGATCATGATGCCTGTACCAATACAACTCAAGATCTCCTCTCCTTTCTGGATCATAAGCCAACACATAAAGGCAAATTTGATGACTTGAAAGACTTTGATTGGACCACACAGAGCAACATGCATAGTGATCTAGAGGATATGAATATATCCCCTTCTCATGAGGCCATCCATCATTCTAATAAGGACTAAAGTTACTTTAGATAAAGTTACTTTAGTAAAGTTGCTTTTGTAAAAGTAGATTCCTCCTTATCTTAAGTCGCTTTTATAAAAGTAGATTCCTCCTTATCCTTATCCTGTAATAATTTAAGAAGTGATGTAAGCCTTAAGCCTCAAGGCTCTATAAATATGTAATATGATTCCATTAGAAATACATTAGAGAAGACAAACTAGGAATTTTATTTCACAAGGCGTTAGAGAAGACAAACTAGGAATTTTATTTCACAAGGCTTGATCCCTCTATGGAATCAGATTACATATTTATAGAGCCTCGAGGCTTAAGGCTTACATCACTTCTTACATCATTACAGGATAAGGATAAAGAGGAATCTACTTTTACAAAAGCAACTTAAGATAAGGAGAAATCTACTTTTACAAAAACAACTTTACTAAAGAAACTTTATCTAAAGTAACTTTAGTCCTTATTGGAATGATGGATAGCCTCATGAAAAGGGGACATATTCATATCTTCTGTATCATCATGCGTGTTGCTCTGTGGGGTCCAATCAAAGTCTTCCAGGTCATCAAATTTGTTTTTGTGTGTTGGCTTGTGATCCAAAAAGGAGAGGAGATCTTGAGTTGTACTGGTATAGACATTATGATTTATGCTCAAATCAATGTATAGATCTTGGGAATCCTGAAATAGTGAGTCTAGATAATTGGGTCGGAGAGATGACTCAGCAGTGTCATATGTTGGTGGTGTAGAGAAGATGATTCAATATTATTGAGCTCGCAAAAGCATGGAATGAAGAGCAGCCTTAGCAGTTGGATTCTCCAGTTGATTAGGATTTTCAAAAGTTTCCCAATGGAAAGTTTGAGGTTGTTCCCATATAGAATTTTGAGAGGGATTCCAAATGTATGGCCTATGGAAGAAGTAGATCACCTTATAATTTCTTGCCTATAACTCAGACTTTTGCCAAAGCTGACAGGATTGAAGTTTTGACAGAAATTAATTATGCCACCAAGAAAGATGGGCATACCATTTAAGGAACTGCCAATGGAATTAATAGGAGCTTAGTTAATGTATAATTAAGTATATGTTTTGTATGAGATTATGATATTAATTATGCCATTAAGTGTGTATTTGATGTTATAATTGTTTAGTTTAAGTGGATATGTGTTAGTGGTGAGTTTGGTGTATTACAGGTCTATTTAACTGTTAAATTGGGCAAGTAAGCTATGATGGTGAGAAAACAGGAGGTACTGGAGCTGGAGCATGAGAAGAACAGAGCAAAAGGAGAGGATCCGACTAGGATTCTAGAACACGAGTCAGACAGGCCTTGAGTAGGGAAGGAAAGAAGAAGAAAGAGAGAAGAAGAAAAGGGAAGAGGAAGTAAGCATTCGAGTGGAGCATCCGAGTAGGACAATTCATCCGACTAGGATGAACAAGCACGGGTCGGATGGGTATAGCAGAACGAAGAAAAGCACGAGGGGAAAGAAGGAGCATCCGACTAGGATATGGAATCCGACTAGGATGTTGCATCCGACTAGGACAGGAGAGAAGGCGAGACGTGAGCACCAGTCACGCCACGCACACGCGAAGACACGCCGTGATGGGAGGTAACGTCTCGTGACTGGCCAGAGAAAGAAGAGAAAACCGAGAGAAAGGAAGAAAGAAGAAAATGCACCAGCGCCTTCTGTCGCGATCACGACACCGTTGCGAGCGCGACAGAGGCGACCGTTGGCAATTTTGGGCCAAAAGTCACTTGAAAAGGCATCTTCTTTCACCAAACTTTACAACCATTCTCAAGGGACACAATCTTTAAATTATTATCTATAAATATATGTAGTTTAACTGTAGTTTGGATATATAGATGAATTTTAGTTAAGTAATTTTTCTGTATTTTATAAGACAGATATTCCTTAGTAAAATTTCTATTTAGTTTTATGTTTTGAAGAAGAAGATCAAGGAGAAGAAAATCTATTTCAAGAGATTGAGAAAAGGGTTGAAAGGCTTCTATCTTATTCTCTTATTTTTATTCTTCTCCACTATTTCTAAGAATATAATTTCAATGAATTTGCATATTATTATTCTTTCTATTTCCATCTACTTTTATGGTCTTTGAATGTAGATTTTCTATTAGTATCTTTTGCATGATCTTTACAAGTTAAAGTAATTCGAGAGTTTGCTTTATCTGACATCTAATAGAGATTCATTATTCAGATATATTTGAGAGATCGGTATATTGAGATAATTGCTATAGGTTAGTGTTTATTCTTAAAATATGTAATTAGAAACCTCTAATTCATTAATGAAAATTGTGAGTTAGAATTTTAATTGTATGTTTTAGGCATTTTAATTCATGTCGAGAGAGTGAGTTAAAAATTTATTCTAACTTGGCTTGCATAAAAAGATGAAAGATGTTAATTAAATTGATGGAATCAAGTTCATTATCTTTAATTCTTCATGATTTATTTTATCTTCTTTTGACTATCATTAACTAGGTATATTTAGTTTACATGTTAGATTAGATTAAAATCAACTCTACCATTAATTAATCATTGTAAACAAGATTAAAATCAATTAGTAATAGTGTGTAAAAACGTTCCTCGTGGGATCGACATCTTAAGTACTATTGCGGTAAACCGTATACTTGCGGTATAATTAGCATCTATAGAAAATGCTCAATAGGAATGATGATTACTTAGCTGGATTAGTGAGAATCTCATATATATCAACAAGAGGAAACAAAATAGCATGAGTATAGAGGACAAAAAGACACTAAAGAAACCAAAGCTTTTCCTCATAGCATGGGGAGTCATGGAAAACTTTAAAAAGGACTGACCATGGTTGATCAATGAGGAAATAATTTTCTTTAGGCGAGACATCTCTTTCTTGGGTGAAGAGGTATAGGTAATGAAATAAGTGACGGATGGCAAACAGCTTGATAGTTGCAGGGGAGGTGAGAGGACAATTAAGAGGTGTTGAGTCTTTCTTAATAGCTGGAAGGTTTTGACAAGGGTGTTGATTTTTTTCTCAGATTAGGATGAGGTTTAAACTTATCCATAGTATATACCAAGGGCAAGGTAGTAATGGAAGTGGAAGGTTTTGGGTTTGGTAGCCTGGAGTGATAGTCTGGAATCAAGTTCTTATCTCTTTTTATATGCTCAACCTAGAAATTTTACTTGCTAAACCATTCAGCCCATCTGAGAAGTTGGTGATGTGGAACAGACTTCCCTTTGAAGGAAAGTATCTTAGAAAAGACGAACAATCCATGACTACCATAAAGTGGTGCCCAATGAGATGAAATTCGAATCTTTTACCATATTTCACCTCTAAGATTTCCTTAAAAGTAGAGTGATAATGGCATTCTGATTCATTAAACTGGCCATTAGCATATCGACAGATGTGTCAAATATTGTCTTTTTCTTCCGAGAGGATTGCACCCCAGCATTCATCACTAGCATTTGTTTGGAGGAATCTATTACCAGTGGAAGGAATATGAAGAGGTGGTAATTTTTGAGTGACTGCGTTATCTTTTGGATTGAGTGGGAGTGAGTGGCAAACCAGGGTGGAGGTTTCTTTTTTAAAAGCTGGATCAGTGATTTTGACAGGTGGTTAAAATTAGGAATAAATTATCGGATATAATTGGTAATTCCCAAGAACTATTGGACCTACTTTTGAAATAAGTAGCTATCTGGAATTTGAGAAGATCTTTTGTCGAGTGAGGTTGTGGTTGGTTGGTACCATTAACAAAGTGCATCCCTAAGAAATCAATCTCATTCTTTACAAGAATCATTTTGGAAGGTGATAGCATGATTCCATGTTCCTTAGTTAGATCGATGAAAGTTTGTAAATAAGTCTGATGGGTAGGAACATCTGGTGAGAAGATCAAAACATCATCAATATAGATTAATACAAATGAGAGAATTGATTTGTAGACTTTGATCATGGTCTGTTAGAAAATGGATGGTGCCGTTTTGAGTCCAAATGGTATAACAGTCCATTGATAGTGAAAATTAGGGATACAAAAGGCTATTTTAGGGCGATCTTGTGGGAGAATGCCAAGTTGCCAAAATCCAGCTTTAAGATCAAACTTGGAAAAAATCCGGGCATTATGAAGGAATGGAAAAAGGGAAGAGATATTGGGCAAAAGATATTTGTTGTCTTTGAGGAAAGGGTTGAGAGGAGTGTAATCAATGACAAGTCTTTTCTTTTCACGGACTTGTTTTGAATATTTATTGACATAAAAGGTTTGGCAAGCCCAATCTGATTGAGTGGGCTCAATTAATTGTTGGGCTAACAATTGAGAACATTCCTCTTGGGCTAGAGAAAAGTCTTCTGGAGTCATGCCATGATGAGAGGCTTTTGTAGGATTGACATTTCATACTTTTTGAAAGGTAATGCAACAAAGAACTCTAGTCCGGTGCATAAGGGTTTGGATGTTTGGACAGGAAATCGATGTGAGAGGTAGCACAACAATGAGTTTCAAGCTGGGCTTATAAATGTTGAAATGGGCTTAGATTGTGAATAGTAAAAAGAGAATAGGTAGTGGTGTAAGGCTGAAAATATTTTTTATGTTTGAGTCTAGTGGGTTGGATATGAAGATGAGGTAACTGATAAAGTGCATCAAAGCCAAGAACAAGGTCTTTGTCAGGAAGATCATATCCAAGAGCATGTATCCATACAGAAAGTCAGGAAACAGTTGGATTTTGATGGGTTGTCTAGTTTTTAGTTTAATGGTGAGGATGCCTTGATTTGCTGCTTAAAATTGTTGGGTGTAAAGCTTCCAAAAAGAGTTAGGAAGAACCTTTGGGTTAAGAATGGTGTTATGTGCCCCAGTATCAATGAAGGCAATAATATTGATGGGGTTAGCAAACTTGTCAAGGAAAAATTTTGCTGGGACCAAAGGAATAGGATGAGAGGATAAAATGGTTTTAGGAATAGTTTTTGGATTGGGGAAAAACAAAGGTTTTAGGGTAACAATATCAGTTATTGATTCATTCTCAGAGTCCTCATCTAAAAAATCAGAGTCAGAGCACTGAACTACAAAAAGGGTATATGGGTCTGCCTCATCATCAATGGAAAAGAGTGATTCAACATCATCGTCTTGGATATTAATGGGGGTAGCTTATTGAACTTGTTGAATAAGCCTCTGAGACTTCTTTTTGTTAGGGCATGATTTGGCAAAGTGCCCCTTTTGACGACAAACAAAACATCAATCTCCTTTTGGTTTGAATTTTTTCCGGAGAAAGAATCGAATCTTTCTTTTCTTCCGAGAGAAATGAGATCGCTGATAAGATTTCTTAGGAGATTTAGAGTATTTGTGAGGTCGACAAGAAAATCTTTCTTGGGGAAACATTTGATTTCCAAATTCGGTCTTTTACAGGCTGCTTTAAGATGCAGATCTTTTCCTTTGCTAATTGTATCTTTGATCAATTTGTGAGAAGTACAAAGTTGATAGAGAGCCATGAGCACCTTCTGATTTGGCCAAGGGAAAGAGAATTTAGCTGTACTCCTTGCTCTCGGAGGAAGTACATAGTACTGGCAGCCAATTGTTCTCGAATGGAAGACAAGAATCCTTGCTTGAGATTTGGATCATTTGCACCATTAAGCATATAGAAAACCTTTGACATTCTTTTATAATGCTTGTCTAGGTCTTTTCTCAAAAGAGAACAACATTTCATTCGGAAGTAATCATCACGAGCAGCTTCCTTAAAGTCAGTTGTATTAACAATGATCTTAGAATAAATTTTTTACAAGACATAAGCTATTGATTCATAGCGAAGGAATTGTAGCTTTGAATATTCATCCAACCGTACAAACCAATCCCGTAATCTACCAGTAAAACAGGAAGAGAATTCAATGAATATAGTTTTAAGTTGTGTCACATCAGGTCTTCTAGTTTGGAGTTCGAGCTAGTCAAAGAATTCTTGGATACGATCCCTCCATTTATGACTAGGAATATCCTCAAAATAGAACCAAGGCCCATTTACTAGTTTGGGAATTTAAATGGGTGTATTATCAACTTCATCTTCAGGTTCATTAGTTTGATATTGCTGGGTGGTAGTGCTTTCAGCTGGAGGATCTACCATAAAAATAGAAAATTCTTTTGGGTCTAGTTTTTCCTGATCTGTGGAACTAGAATCACTATCAGATGTATGCCATCTTTCAGGTAGCTAAGAGACAGTTAAATGATTATTCTTTTGGAGAAATTAGGCAAGTAATGTCGAAGGCGCTTAATCAGTTATGTGATAATAGGCAAATGATGAAACTCTTTAAGCATAAGAGTCCCCTACTCAAAATAGCCTATCACAAGTTAGATCTAATGATTAAATGTGGAAAGAAAGGTGATCAATGTTATTGTCCTACAAGGAAGAAAAAACATTTCTTTTAGTTCAAAAAGAAAGGCAGATTCCATAAAATGGGGAAACAAACTTTCCCATCTAGAAAGTGGAAGTATTATAGGAAGAAGCGATTTAGGGGAGCTCGCAAATCTAACAGATGTTTCCTCTGTTGAATGAAAGGCCACTTTGCAAAGCCTTGTCCCAATAAATCCAAAAAATCTCAAAAGATGTTCTATCAAATTGATCAGTTAGCTGACATATCTGAAGACGAAAAAGAGGCAGATCTTTAATCATTATTTTTTGAAGAAGATGCACCCTCAATGAAAGTCTTTTTACTATTGCTTAGGAAGAAGAAGATGATGATGTTCAATTCTCCTACAGTGTCACTGAATCTTTAGCAATAAAGGCACAACCAGCTCCTTAAGCCCATGTTCACGTTTATCCAAACACTTAAGCCAAACCTATCAAAGCGGTTGCATTCATTGATACTGGAGCAAGACGGACTATCATGAATCCAGATGCCCTTCCTAAGGAATATTGGAAGCCTCACATGGAGTATTTCAGAGCAGCAAATGGAGATATCTTCTCTACCACCATAAAATTAATCCAAAAGATAAAAATTCAGTTTTTCCCTGGATTTTATGTGTAGATACAAGTTCTTGGATCTACTTTGCCCAAAAGAGATATTGTTCTTGGTGTTGATGCTCTTTCCCAAATAGAAGGATTATAGATTTGTCTTACTGGTCTTCGATGCAAAAATATTTTCAAACCTACACAAAGATACCATCCTTGTTCACTCTTCAACCTATTAATACACTACCCTTTACCAAAATCCAAGAAAAACTTTCTACACAATGTGCAGCCAACTGTTATATTGACTTCCTTCAGAAATGCTCTTCACCACTTTGGAAAAATCCAGATTTCTTCATTTCTTTACCCTTCAAACATAAACAAGATATCAACCCAACCAAAAAAACCCATTCTAGAATGTCTCCTTCAGATCTCTCTTTAGCCCTTGAAGAATGCAACCAACTCCTCCACCAAAATTTGGTTAAATCCACAAAGTTAGAATGGGCATGTCAAGCATTCTATGTCAATAAAAGATCTAAACAAATTAGAGGAAACAAGAGATTGGTAATTGATTATCAACTATTGAATCATTTCCTTCGAGTTGATAAATTTCCTCTTCCAAAAATCTCTTCCATGTTTGCCTACTTATCCAAAGCCACCATATTCTCCAAGTTTGATCTTAAGGTAGGTTTTTAGTAGCTAGGAATAAAATTAGAAGAAAGATACAAAACAACCTTCTGTATTTTGAATCACCACTACTAATGGACTATCATGCCATTTGGTCTAAAGGTTGCCCCTTCTCTCTTTAAAAAAGCAATGACAAAGGTGTATGAACCAATCCTTTCCTCAACATTGGTTTATATTAATGTTGTGCTGCTATACTTTTCATCAGAGATAAAACATTATGAGCTATTGCAGAAGTTCAAAGAAATTACCCAGCAATATAGAGTTATGCTTTCTCCTTCAAAGATGCATGTAGCAAAGACGATAATTGAATTTCTTGGAATGCATTTCAAGAATGGAGCCTCTCACCTAGGAGAACATATTGGAGCATAACTTCCCAAATTTTCAGAAGCTAATTTGACTCACAAACAGATTCAACAGTTTCTAGGCATAGCTAATTATCTCAGGAATTTTATTCCAAACTGATAGGTGCCTAATTAATGTATTATTTAGTGCATAATTTGTGTGAGTTTAAGAAGTTAAGTATGTAAATATTTGTATCTTTCATGTTAGTTGTGTTAGTTTACGTGTTGTTGTGCTTGTAGGATGATTTGGGTGTAAAAGAGAGAAAAGGAGCACAATTCGTGATGTATAGCATGACTCGTAAACGAGAGGAGATAAGAGAGCACGACTGGGGAAGATGGACACGACTCGTGAAGGGCAGAAGGAGATGCATGACTCGTGAAGACTAACACGAGACGTGAAATTATGCAGGAGAAAAGGAAGAGATGACCGAGATGTGAGCCAGAGCACGACTCACACAAGCGGTGCACGACTCGTGAAAGGGATCACGAGTCACGAAGAGCCAGAGAGAAGAAGGGAGAAAAGAAGAAAAGAAGAGGAAAGAAAACGGGCACCATGATCGCGCTCGCGACAGTGATAGCAAGCGCGACAGAAGTATCCGTTGGGTAGTTTCCTTGAAAAGTCACCTGAAGAGTCATAATTTTTCACCAATATTTGCAACTATTTGAGCAAAGGGACATAACTTTTGGAACTCTATAAATATGTAACTCAACTGTTAGGATGATTATTAGAGGTTAGATAGATGATTAGAATATAGAATTTTAACTATTGTTTTATTTTCTATAAGTTTTGTAGTCAAAGTTTTTAATTAGAATTATGCTTTGAAGAAGAAGACCAAGGAGAAGAAAAATTAATTACAAGGGTTTGAGAAAAGTGCACAAGTCATCTTTCTCATTACTTTTATCTATTATTTCTTCTCTGTAAATCAAATGAATGTTATTTAACGAAACTTGAATTATACTTTTGTTCTTTTCTATTCCCATCTATGTTAGTAGTCTTTGAATGCATAATTTCTATTAGTACTTTTTGCATGATCTTTATAAGTTAAAGTAAGTATTGAGAGACCGCTTTATCTGACATCTAATAGAAATTCATTATCAATGTATGCTAAAGAGATCAGTATGTTGAGATAGTTGCTATAGGTTGGTGATTATTCTTAGAATATGTAATTGGAATCCTCTAATTCATTAATGAGAATTGTGACTTAGAATTTTAATTGCATGTTTTAGGTGTTCTAATTCATGGTCGAGAGAGTGGATTAGAACTATATTCCAACTTGGCTTGCTTAAGAGATTAAATTTATATTATAATAATGGAATCAAGTTTCATAATTGTTAATTCTTCATTATATGATTTGTATTCTTTGATTAACATGAACTAGGTTTAATTAGTTTATATAATAGAGTAGTTTAAATTTAACTTACAATTTAATGATCATTGTAAACAAGATTAAAATTGAATAGTAATAGTGTGTAATATTTATCACATTCCTCGTGGGATCGACATCTTTTGTACTATAATCGGTACACCGTATACTTACGGAATTAGTGCTTACAAAGACAGCCAGTCCTTTTCGAAATATGTTAAAAAAAGATCTTCCTCCATGGTCAAAAGAACAGTCTGAGGTGTCAAAGCACTTAAGTAACAAACTCAAAATTTGTCTTCTTTGCAAATTCTCTCGGGAGCACTATTGAAACTACAGACATATGTCAGTGATAAATTTTAGGGAGCAATTTTAATTGAAAAGGTTGAAGGACAGAACAAACAATGTGCTTATGCTACTAAAGCTTTCAAGGAATCTGAATTACACTACCATTCCACTTTTAAAGAAATTTTGGCGGTTAAGTATGGAATTTGAAAGTTTTAATTTCATTTAATTGGTTAAAGATTCACAGGAATCATGGACTGTTCATCGTTCCCACAGATGTTGCAATTCAAAGGAAAAGCACTTCCTAATTCTCAGTGACTTCGTCTCAAAGAATAGTTCAGCAAATATGATTTTGATTTTCAACATATAAAAGGAGAAAAGAACTTGATTCCATATCTTCTCATAATCTAACACATGAGTGGAAGCATATTCCTCTGAATTGTCATTATCTTGTCTTTGTGAGTGGCCCGCCAAAGGCTGGAATTGGCTATCCAGATCCATCGCATTTAATGAGCTGGATTCCATCACATTAGTGCGAGATGAGCTGGCTTCTGCTTCTGAGATATTTGGAACCACTTGTGATGAGTTGGCTATTGAAGGATTAATCTTAAGTGGTCCTGCTTGTGAAGATCCAACATGTGTATTAATTTTGACCCTATACTGACAATCTTCTTTGATGATGTTCCAATAATTTGAAGGGTAAGATTCCTAAGGGATATCGTCATCAAGCCAATTTGGCCATATCTATTTTGGAATAACACCATTCTTTGCAAAAAGGTGATGTATGAGATCAGACCACTTGTTAATGAATTGAGGATGAAAATTATGATAGGCTTCCTTGAGGGAATAGGGTAGGGTTCTGAAATGGTAGGTAATGGCTACTGACTTATATTTTCCATGCAACCAAACATTACTTCTATGAAAAATATAAGTTGTTCTTACCTCCCATGAATGTGAAACTCCAAGAACATTAGCTTCTCGGATGAGAATGGATTTCCATTGATCTAATGACTTGAACCAGGTGAGGATTCTGCTTTGTTCCTCGAATTATTTCTTGGATATAACTTGCCATGTGTCTGTTGTGGATTTCAAAAGCAATGTAATGGAGATGAAGGTAATGCCTTAGAAAACAAAGTAGTTCTTTAGGCCAAATGATAGGAGTTTCCATGTAAAAATGGAGGAATCCCATAAGAGATGCAAAAGGATATTGTGGATGATAGCTCAATTGATCCCAATATAATGGCCCATATTTCCTAATTAACCTTGATTGATAATTCCTTAACTATGCTTTTGAAAATTCCTTTAACCTTGCTAGGGAAAGGTTGTTTGGAACTTCTGGAGGAGCATCTTCTTGCAAAAAGGCAAGAGGTGGAGGTAGAACTGGTTGATACATAGAAATGACTGGAGTTGTCATGAGTTGATCTGGCTTCCTTCTGCTTAACAGATCAGGAACAAGGTTTTCTTTTCCCTTAATATGCTAAACATCAAATTCGTATTTGCTAAACCATTCCTTCCATCGGAGTAGCTAAAAGTGAGGAATAGTTTTGACTTTTAATTCTAGCATTCTTGGGAAATATGAACAGTCCATAATTACAGTAAATCGATGCCCAATAAGATGGAATTCAAATTTCTTTATTCCATACTTAACTACCAATATCTCCTTGAATGTTAAATGGTAATGCATCTCACTTTCTTTAAACTTGCCGCTAGCATGAGCACATACTTTCTTTTTTCCATTAATTTCTTCTAGCAAAATAGCACCCCACTAACAATCACTTGCATTTGTCTGAAGGATTCATTTTCCTGTAGAAAGAATATGCAGATGAGGTAAACGTTTTCTTTTAAAAAAATTTCCGTTGTTGTTTGATTATCAGACAAATCAGGAGGATTATTTTTGAACATCTGGTAGAGAGGATCAGCAAGTTGAGTGAAATTTGAGATAAAATCTCTGAGATAATTTGTAATTCCCAAAAATTATTAGACTTGCTTTAGAGAAAGATTCTCTTCAGGGAACTTCTGCAATTCTGCTCCAAGGTGATCACCAGGTTGATAAGATCCTTAGGAAAAATGCATCCCAAGAAATTCAATTTCTAATTTCCAATTTGCATTTTAGTTGGTGAGAGTATCACTCCAAATTGTAGAGTAAGAGTTAGAAATTGTTGAAGAAGTTGCTGGTGTTTCTCTTCAGTTAGAGAATGCAAAAGTATATCATCAATATACACTAGTGCTGAGTGTATAATTGGCTCGTATATACGAGTCATTGCCTTTTAAAATAGTGAAAGGGCAACTTTAAGACCAAAGGGCATAACTGTCCACTAATAGAGGTGGTTAGGAATGCAAAATGTTGTTTTGTGACGGTCTTCAGGATGAATTCTAAGTTGCCAAAATCCTACTTTTAGATCAAACTTTGAAAAAAAATTTGGCTTCTGGAAGAAAAGTGAACAATGAGGATATTTTGGGTAAAGGAAACTTATCATCTTTAAGGAAATGGTTTAATGGCTAGTAATCAATAACAAGTCTCTTTTTTCCTCTTATCTATTCTGATCTTTTGTTCACTTAAAAAGCTTGACATGCCCAATCTGAAGTGGTATTTTCAATAATTCCTTGTTGAAGTAATTGAACACATTCAGTGATGGCTAAGGATGGATTGCTTTAGTGGGGTTAAGGTTTTCACTTTTTTTGAAAAGTAAAAAGATTAAGAATTCAGGGTTTTTCCATAAGGGTGAAGAACACTTTGTGAGAAATTCAGTGTGAGAATTTGCTGCACAAAAAATTATAAAATCATTTTGGATGGCAGAAAAGGTAAGATAAGGTTGAAGGGTAAATAGGGTTGGGGTGTCTATATAAGATAAGAACTAAGTTTTGAACATCAACCCTTGAGGATAGATTCTTAATTTAGCCATCTGACTTAAGGCATCAAAACTAAGAATGATATCTCTTCCTAGTAAGTGTGATCCAAGGATTGAAATCCAGATATAACAATGTGGAAAGATTTGTATTTTAATGGGACAAATAGATTTCAACTTTGTTGAAAAAACTTTTCCATCAGCTGCTCTAAAGAATTCCTCATGAGATTTCTAATATTCCACAGGTAAAACTTCTGGATTAACAATGGTAGTTCGTGCTCCAGTATCCATAAAGGCAATGGTTTCAATTGGATTTTCATACTTCAATGGAAAATTTTGAACTAACACCTGTGGAATTGCCTGCTTTGTAGAAAAAAGATATCTTCAATTTTGTACTGGAAATCTTCTTCTTCTTGTTCAGACAAAGACTCAATTTTGAACAGAGTATTGGGAGATTCTTCTTCTTCTTCTTCTGAGAAAACAGATTCAAGATAATCATTAGATGAAAGATTAGGAATCTGGTCTGTAACAACCCAAATAGGGCCCGGTCGAAATTTGCGCGGTAAGTCGGTTAAGTGAGTGTATTTTCGTAATGTAAGTATGAGGAAAATAAGATAATAAGGAATTAATTAATTAAGAGAAGAGGAAATAATAGTGTGTGCTTATAGTGTATGGTTGTAGGATATAAGTGGACTTAGGGCTTTTATTGTGTGGTTTGTGGTGCATGGTGCCCAGGATGAAAGTGGTTCAAAAGAAATATTAGAGTGTGGATGGAGTATGGTGCATTGATGATATTTGTGCAAGAAATGTTAGTGTGTGTTCAGTTATGGTGCTTGGGTGAGCAAGTCAAGATAGTGGGATCTTTGGTGCAATAGGATTGTGACACATGGCATAGGGTTGTTGAGCATTAAATGAAAGGAAGAGAGAGGAAGGGAGGACAGCTTTTGGTAAAGCTTCCCATGGAAGCTACTCCCTTGTTTCCATTCCCGTTCTCCCTACTCCCTCTTGCTCTATTTTTCTGTTCTCAACCCCATCTCTTGTGTTCTCCTTGAGCTTTGAGTAGGATTCTAAGAGCATCGGAAGAAAGAAGGAAGAGCAAGGGCAAGGATAAAGTGGTTTTGTAAGGGGCTCGGTTTGAAGCTTCGTTTTCCAGGTATGGGAGCTGTGTTCTTGAGTGTTGATTTGGAAATGGGTATAAATGCATGCAAGTGATTGGGAGCTATGTTGTGGATTTTGTGTTTTTCCCCTAATTTCCTCCTTGGATCAACTCTATTTTGAGATTGTATGCCATTTGTAATCTTTAGTGATTTATGGTGAAGTGTTAGTGATATAGTGAAATTACTGTGTTTTTGAGAACATGATTATGCCATGTTAAGGATTTTGAGTTGGGTTGTGAGTGAGTCTTTGATAAATTGATGATGGATTATTGTTTAAAATGTGTTTATGTGACCTTGAGAATGATGCGGTGATGTGCTGGAGGCGAGAGGTAAGTGCTTGAGCATGTTGTGTGCATGTATGAAGAATTGTGTGTGATTAGTGAAGGAAAAGTGCAGAATTGGGCGAATCTGGGTTCTGTCGCGATCGCGACAAGTGCCACGATCGCGACAGAAGGCGGACTTGGCCCCTTGCTCTTGAAGAGCCCTCTGTCGCGATCGCGACGTTTGCCGCGAGCGCGACAGAGAGCTCGGTAGCGGAACCCTCCGAGCGTGCGTGCTGCCGAGCGTGCGCGTGAGGAGGAAGGAATTGGTCTCTCATCGCGATCGCGACAGAGCTCGGCTCCGAGAATTTCTGCCGCCAGTGCTTCGTCGCGAGCAGGCCTCTTGGCGCGACCTCGCGAGGAAGTACCCCGTGCTCTTTCGCGACCGCGACACATGTCGCGATCGCGACAGAGGCCCTTCCTGGTTACCTTATTTTCTGAATGTGTTTCTTTTGTTCCACTTTGCACGGTTTCTCACTATTGCATGAGTTGAGTTGTGTTTATGACTTGTGATGGCTATGTAATAGTGTCTTAGTTATGATTTTATTCATGAATTGAACCTTGTTGTTGATTGTGTAATGTTGTATGAGTCAATGTGTTGTTGAGCCTGAAGTGTCAAGGTATAGGATAATTAAGCATGCTTAAGAAGGGTTAGTGTACAGCTGTTCAGTCCGCCCCGTTTGGGCGAAGCGGCCGACCTCCGAGATGGTCATCTTCCGTGTAGTGATAAAATATTTTGAGACTCCGGTCTCCCACGCTACCTTCGGGTATTAAAGTGTTTTTCAGGCTGCGGTCTCCCGTGCCGTGTTCCCGTATCCTCCACCATTGATTTCAGGCTATTGTGTGAACTATCTGGTATTGATTTAGTGAAGTGTTCTGATCATAGTGTGACTCTGAATAGTGTAATGGTTTAGTGCATTGTATTATTTATCCTGAATATATTTATATCTCTGTACTCTGATTCATATTGAATTATGTATGTTAGTGCATGTTTACTATATAGTGTTCTGTTGTGTTTGTTTCTCCCCACTAAGCGTTATCGCTTAGCACGGGCTTTTATCCCGTGCAGGTAGCGTGAAGGATTTTTTTTTGGGAGTTGCTCGTGTCGTGCATCTGCAGGCTGGCCACATAGGAGTCGAGTTATTTATTTTGTCTCATCCTGTAATTCTTTTTGTATATGTATTATTTTTGTAAAGGATTCTAAGATGTAATCTTTTGGGTTATTGTACATAGCTTTGTATTTATGTTATTATAGTAATGAAGTATTTATTTCTATGATGATTTTTTTATTATTGGTTATTGAATGCTTCCACTTAGCGCATGTATGCTTCCGTTGTATGTTTTGTCGCGTCGTGAGTGAGCATCGTGTAGCGCGCCCGCCGAAGTGCCCTTCCAATGGGGGCGACGGCGGGGGTGTTACATGGTCAATCATCTTCTGTGTGTTTTTGGATTTATTGGGACATTTGCGGGCATAATGGCCTTCTTTTCCGCAAAGAAAATATTTTGTTGATTTTTTTGAGCCACGATATTTCTTCTTTTTGAAAAAATGCCATTTTTGAAAACGTCTTTTTTTTTTATCGAGGGTTTCTTCTCATGTGAATGAAATGCTTCTTTTTTCTTGGCTTGCAACTGCAAGATGTATGAGAATCTTTACATCTGATTTGTAAATGTGGTCAAGCACAGGCTGGTGTAAGAGTTTGACTTTTTTCAACAAAAAGCTTCATAACTTCTTTGTGTTCACAAAGACGTTCTAAAGCATTATGCATCAGCTAACGAAGTTCACCAAAAGTGTAATCATTGACAGTTTTATTTGTTATTTGGATAGTGCTGGCCATTCCCTTAGAGAGTACATCAGGCAAAGAAATCAAAAAGTCTTGCTTCATATCAGGATTGCTCATTCCTTAAAGAACATAAAGCTGTTTTGACATCCTTTTGAAGTGGGTGTCAAGATCATTACGCTTTAAGGAACAACACTTCATACGAAAAAATTCATTCCTTGTTTGCTCCAGGTCATTATTGACTTGTCCACAGAATTCATGATAAATGCGAGCTAAAAAAGTTATCTCTGAGTCCAAGCCCAAATGTTGAGCTCGAGTAACATAATTGATTCCTAAGAACCAATCTTAAAAATGACCAACTGAACGGGTCATGAATTCTCTGAGAACTTCTTCCATATTAGCACCAAGGGTTAATTGAGTTTGCACCCAAGCTATGAATTCTTGAAAACCATCCCTATATTTTGAAGGAGGGATATCTTCCAATGTAAATTGGACTAACTACAAGGATTTTCTTTGAGGAGGAGGTGTATCTGTTGTTTCTAGTCCCACTACTTCTTCTTCTTCATCAAAAGTAACAATTGTAGTTCGAATAGGACCTCTTAAGCCTCTTGAAGGGGCTTGATACATGAACTGTATATCCTCATTATTAGTAAAAAAATCTGCTTCAGATTCATATTCTTCTGATATTATAGAACCATCACGATAGTCTGATTTCTCATAACTTTGAACTGGTAAGGTTATACAATCATCAATGAAGGATGTTACAGCATTAATCATCATTGCATCATTAGTTTTTCATTTTTATTCAAATGTAGGAGCTGAATTAGGTTTTAGATCCGCTTCTATAGAGTCTATAGAAGAGGAAGAATGTGGTTGGGATGTTATAGGTACAAAGGTTTGAGGGGTTTGGGTTGAAGATTTAGGATTGAATGAAGGTATGGTGGAAGATGGTTTTGTAGAAGATGAAGCTCGAAATTTTCCTTTCTTGAAATGTGTCATGAAAGATTGATGAGGAGTCCCAAAAATATCTAACTGTCCAGGAGGTAATGGTTTAAGGCCATAAGTGGTTGGAGGTGGTTTGGAATAAGGTTGTTTTTCTAAAGTGAACATGTCAATTGGGTCAAATTTTCTAAGTGGTAAAAGGTATCAGCTAAAGTTTTGCTGTTGATGCATTCTTTCAAGTTGTTCAACTTGCTGTTTAAGTGAAATAACCTCAGCTTCTTTCTGATTGATCTGAGAAATTTGTTCATGATGTCTTATCAAAGTCATCATCTCCTGAGTCCTTCGTTCGATCTGAAGTTGTATACTGCTTATTAAATTGAGCACAATCTGATCTCTTGTAGAAAGCTGTTTAACATCATCAGAAATATGATGTACTTTTTTCTCAATCTGCTACAACTTTTTTTTTGTGCTATAGCATTCTCAGTCTGTCAGTTGAGTACAGCTTCTTCTTGCTGTCCATCTAGTTCAACTATCTTTGGAGTTTGGACAAAAGGTTTGGCTTTTATGAAAGTTTTTGGATTTGTGAATTCCCTAAGAGGAGGGAAATTTTCCTCATAGGAAATAGGCTGATATATACAGGTTTGGGGTAAAGGCATAAGAGATTGGGATTAGAAGGAAATTCCTTTTTAATCCATCTTAATGCTTTTTTGTAACAAATCAGGGGTTATTTGGTTTTTAAGAAAGGTAAGGGTGGTTTAGAGAGTGAGAGAGAGAGAAGGTTTACATGGTTTATAAAGTGATGGAGGGTTTTGAAAAGGTTTCCAACCAGATGGGATGGAATAAAATACTAGATAATCATATTTTCCAAAGGGTTGTCCCAATGGAACAACAATATCATCATCTTCATCAAATCTTTTCTTAAATTTTTTTTTTAAATTTGACCCTTTCTTGATTTTTTTTGCCACATATTCATCATCCATGCAGCAATCATCATAATAACAAGTATCAAAATAACAGTGTTCGTCTCATCTGAAAGCATGGATTGGTTTACCCAAATTATCAAAAGCTTCAACTGGGATATTTTTTTCTGGCTTGATTGGATAAACCATAAATTGTGTAGAAAACAAAGGAATTGGGGGTTTTGCTTCTACTTTTTCTTTTTTAAAATTTGTTTCTATAGTACCATCTACTTTTTTGGCAAAAGTTAGTTGAAAAGACTGGACAGGTTGCTTTGAATTCCTCAAAGACTCATAATTTGTAATCCACCTATCTAGAAAGTATTTGAGCAGTTAATCTTTAGAGATCTGTCGAGGAATATGGATACAATGTTGAGTATTGATTGAGTCTGCTTTGATCAAAAGAGCATCATTACTTTCTTCAGGTAAAGTGATGTTGAGAGCCTGATTTTGAATCATGTTTGCCATCTGATAGTACAAAGTTGCCACTATCGATTCTGCCACTTGATCTGCACCAATAATCTAGGCTTTTAAGGCAGTTTGAACATTAACATCTCTGAGAGATAGGTTATAATTAGGATAAAGTATAAAAAGGACAGATCTTGCATTAAGAGATGTCTCCACTGTACCAATAACTGCATATTGGTATTCTAGAAATCGACAATCTAGCAAAGCGATTCTGTCATATACTGGAAGTCCTTGCCTACCATGATAGTTAAGGCCAATTCTGATTGCACCATATTGGATATGTGAATATCCCTGTCTTCCAGCTTTTTCAATCACTTCATAAAGCGGTTCCAAAGTAATAAATTGTTCTGTCTTATTAGAACATTGGACATATTCTTTGATGGCTTTTTCTGGTGTTTTGATCAATGGGTTGATATTTATTATCCACCTTGAAGGGGATTTAGCAAAAGCATCATAAGGATTTAGGAGAGGAGCTATGGTTTCTCCTATTTTTTCAGCAATAGGTAAATATGAGAGTTCATAAAGTGAATGGGTTCTTTCAATGGTGGCAAGGGAGAGAGTAATAGTTTGGGGCACAGGAGGAGTGTATTTGTAGTCACAAACAGTAGAAAGCTTTGATGATGAAGAATTTTCCATAGAGAATAAGTTCTGTTCCCATAAATAACTTGAGAAGATATTTCAGAGATTAAGATACAGTGGCTCTGATACCAATTATGGACATGGAATAGCTTTAGCTATGGGGCAATGATATGATCAATAGAGAGGGCTTCAACATGAGCCATAATTATAGTAAATCGATGCCCAATAAGATGGAATTCAAATTTATTTATTCCATACTTAACTGCCAAAATCTCCTTGAATGTTAAATGGTAATGCATCTCACTTTCTTTAAACTCGCCCTAACATGAGCACATACTTTCTTTTTTCCATTAATTTGGTGCTAATATTGAAGAAGTTCTCAAAGAATTCATGACCCGTTCAGTTGGCCGTCTTCAAGATTAGTTCTTAGGAATCAATTATGTTACTCGAGCTCAACTTTTGGGCTTGGACTCGGAGACAACTTTTTTAGCTCACATTTATCATGAATTCTGTGGACAAGTCAACAATGACTTGGAGCAAACAAGGAATGAATTCTTTCATATGAAGTGTTGTTTCTTGAAGCGTAATGATCTTGACACCCACTTCAAAAGGATGTCAAAATGGTTTTATGCTCTTCAAGGAATGAACAATCCTGATATGAAGCAAGCCTTTTTGATTACTTTGCCTGATGTACTCTCCAAGAGAAATGCCAGCAATATCCAAACAGCAAATAAAATTGTCAATGATTACACTTTTGGTGAACTTCGTCAACTGATGCATAATGCTTTAGAACGTCTTTGTGAACACAAAGAAGTTATGAAGATTTTTGTTGAAAAAAGTCCAACTCTTACACCAGCTTATGCTCGACCAGATTTACAAATTAAATGTAAAGATTCTCATACATCTTGAGTTGCAGGCCAAGAAAAAAGAAGCATTTCATTCACATGAGAAGAAACCCTCGAAAAAAAAAAAAAAAAAAGAGGTTTTCAAAAATGGTATTTTTTCAAAAAGAAGAAATATCGTGGCTCAAAAAAATCAACAAAATATTTTCTTTGTGGAAAAGAAGGACATTATGCCCACCAATGTCCCAACAAATCCAAAAAAAGACAGAAGATGATTGACCAAATTCCTAATCTTTCAGCTAATGATGATCTTGAATCTGTTTTGTCAGAAGAAGAAGAAGAAGAAGAAGAAACTCACAATACTCTGTCCAAAATTGAGTATTTGTACAAACAAGAAGAAGAAGATTTTCAGCACAAAATTGAAGATATCTTTGTTTCTACAAAGCAGGCAATTCCACAGGTGTTAGTTCAAAATTTTACATCGAAGTATGAAAATCCAATTAAAGCCATTGCCTTTGTGGATACTGAAGCACAAACTACTATTGTTAATTCAAAAGTTTTACGTGCGGAATATTGGAAATCTCATGAGGAATTCTTTAGAGCAGCTGATGGAAATGTTTTTTTAACAAAGTTGAATTCTATTCGTCCCATTAAAATCCAAATCTGTCCAGATTATTACATCTAGATTTCAGTCCTAGGATCACACTTACTAGGAAGAGATATCATTCTTAGTTTTGATGCCTTAAGTCAGATGGCTAAATTAAGAATCTGTCCTTAAGGGTTGATGTTCAAAACTCAGCTCTTATCTTATACAAACACCCCAACCCTATTTACCCTTCAACTTTATCTTACCTTTTTGCCATCCAAAATGATCTTATAAATTTTTGTGCAGCAAATTCTCACACTGAATTTCTCACAAAGTGTTCTTCACTATTATGGAAAAACCATGAATTCTTCATCTGTTTACCTTTCAAAAAAAGTGAAAACCTTAACCCCACTAAAGCAATCCATCTTGGGATGTCACCCACAGATACCACCTTAGCCATGACTGAATGTGCTCAATTACTTCAACAAGGAATTATTTATAATACCACTTCAGATTGGGCATGTCAAGTTTTTATGTGAACAAAAGATCAGAACAGATAAGAGGAAAAAAGAGACTTGTTATTGAGTACCAGCCATTAAACCATTTCCTTAAAGATGATAAGTTTCCTTTACCCAAAATATCCTCATTGTTCACTTTTCTTTCAGAAGCCAAAATATTTTCAAAGTTTGACCTAACAGCAGGATTTTGGCAGCTTGGAATTCATCCTGAAAACTGTCACAAAACAGCATTTTGCATTCCTAACCACTACTATCAATGGACAGTTATGCCCTTTGGTCTTAAAGTTGCATTTTTACTGTTTCAAAAGGCAATGACTCATACATACGAGGCAATTTTACACTCAGCACTAGTGTACATTGATGATATGCTTTTGTATTCTCCAACTAAAGAGAAACACCAGCAACTTCTTCAACAATTTCTGACTCTTACTCTACAATTTGGAGTGATTCTCTCGCCAACTAAAATGCAAATTGGATAATCAGAAATTAAATTTCTCGGGATGCATTTTTCCCAAGGATCTTATCAACCTAGTGATCACCTTGGAGCAGAATTGAAGAAGTTTCCTAAAGAGAATCTTTCTCTAAAGCAAGTCCTATAATTTTTGGGAATTGCAAATTATCTCAGAGATTTTATCTCAAATTTCACTCAGCTTGCTGATCCTCTCTACCAGAAGTTGAAAAATAATCCTCCTGATTGGTCTGATAATCAAACAACAGCAGTAAAACTTTTAAAAGAAAAAGTTAAAAGTTTACCTCCTCTACATATTCCTTCTACAAGAAAGCGAATCCTTCAGATAGATGCAAGTGATTGTTATTGGGGTGCTATCTTGCTAGAAGAAATTAATGGAAAAAAGAAAGTATGTGCTCATGTTAGCGGCAAGTTTAAAGAAAGTGAGATGCATTACCATTGAACATTCAAGGAGATTTTGGTAGTTAAGTATGGAATAAAGAAATTTGAATTCCATCTTATTGGGTATTGATTTACTGTAATTATGGACTGTTCATCTTTCCCAAGAATGCTAGAATTCAAAGGCAAAACTCACTTTTAGCTCCTCCGATGGAAGGAATGGTTTAGCAAATACGAATTTGATGTTCGGCATATTAAGGGAAAAGAAAACCTTGTTCCTGGTCTGTTAAGCAGAAGGAAGCTAGATCAACTCATAACAATTCCAGTCATTTGTATGTATCAACCAGTTCTACCTCCACCTCTTGCCTTTTTGCAAGAAGATACTCCTCCAGAAGTTTTAAACAATCTTTCCCTAGCAAGGTTAAAGGAATTTTCAAAAGCATAGTTAAGGAATTATCAATCAAGGTTAATTAGGAAATATGGGCCATTATATTAGGATCAATTGAGCTATCATCCACAATATCCTTTTGCAGTTCTTATGGGATTCCTTTATTTTCACATGGAAGCTCCTATCATTTGGCCTAAAGAACTACTTTATTTCCTATGGCATTACCTTTATCTCCATTACATTGCTTTTGAAATCCGTAACAAACACATGGTAAGTTATATCCAAGAAATAATTCGAGAAACAAAGCAAAATTCTCATCTCAAAACTTTCCTCACCTGGTTCAAGTCATTAGATCAATGGAAATTCATTCTCATTAGAGAAGCTAATGTTCTTAGAGTTTCATATTCATGGGAGGTAAGAACAAATTATATTTTTCATAGAAGTATGTTTGGTTGCATGGAAAATATAAGTCAGTAGCCATCACTTACCATTTCAGAACCCTACCCTATTCCCTCAAGGAAGCCTGTCATAATTTTCATCCTCAATTCATTACAAGTGGTTTGATCTCATAAATCACCTTTTTGCAAAGAATGGTGTTATTCCAAAAGAGATATGGCCAAATTGGCTTAATGATAATATCCCTTGAGAATCTTACCCTTTAAATTATTGGAACGTCATCAAAGAAGATTATCAATATTGGGTCAAAAATAATACACATGTTGGATCTTGACAAGTAGGACCACTCAGGATTAATCCTTCAATAGCCAGCTCATCACAAGTGGTTCCAAATATCTCAGAAGCATAAGCTAGCTCATCTCACACTAACGTGATGGAAGCCAGCTCATTAAATGCGATGGATCTGGATAGCCAATTCTAGCCTTTGGCAGGCCACTCACAAAAACAACATAATGACAATTCAGAGGAATATGCTCCCACTCATGTGTCAGATTCTGATGAAGAATATAACTCTAAAGAACCGATAAGAAGATATAATCTTTAAGTAAAGATTCCACTTTATCTTGTTAGCCACATCAATCGTGCAAACTTATCTTAAATAATTATGTATTTACTTTATTGTGTAGTGTGCAATCCACTTTACTTTGTCTCCCATTTACTCTGTAAAGGGTTTGACATCTGTTATCCAATTGTAATCTTTAATTATGTTTTTGCTTTTGCTCTTCCTATATAAGGAATCGAGCTTCTCAGTTGTAAGGCAGACCCCAAGAATAAATACTGCCTTTGTTTCATAAATAAACAAATGTTTGCTTAAAACACCCTCCTATTTCCCTTCCCACAGAATAACTTGAGATTATATTCAAATTTTAAAATACCTTTGTTTTTATCCTATTTTGTGCATGTTATTGTTTTTTCTATGGCTAAAGATGACAGCTCATATTAAATGGCTCATGTTGAAGCCCTCTCTGTTGAGCATCATTGCCCCATAATTGAAGCTATTTAGGAGAGGAGCTGTAGTTTCTCCTATTTTTTCAGTAATAGGTAAATATAAGAGTTCATAAAGTGAATGGGTTCTTTCAGTGGCAGCGGAGGAGAGATTAATAGTTTGGGGTGTAGCAGGAGTGTATTTGTAGTCACAAATAGTAGTTCTTCTTATATAGAAAAGGAAAGTTCAAAAGCTAAGTCTAGACAAAATAAAAACTTTAGACAAGATAAAAAGTAAAGTGAACAGTAAAGATCCATATGCTTCTGTCTGGGAATCTTTAAAAGTTTTTGTCTTCTAGAAATCATTTTCAAATAGGCTCATATGAAGGAGACATATTATGGTCCTTAGAGTCTTCTAAAAAGCTATAGGGAATATATTCCTCTGCCCAACTTCCAACGTCCTTATCCTTATCCTTATCTTCTTATGGTGACTGAAAGTATCATGCAATAGGATGATGCTGAGAATCTAAAGCTAAACTAGATTGGGATGGTCCTAGTTCAAATGGACTTGGTTGAGATGGACCTGGGAAGTTCCTAGCCTATTGTTGATAATTCCAACATTGGATATCACTCTTAAGATTATTCCAATATCCAGAAGGATAAGTCTCTCATGGGATGAAATCATCTTTCCAATCAGGCCAAATCTCTTTAGGAATCGTACAGTTCTTCTCAAAGAGATGGTGCATTAAAGTAGACCATTTATCATGTCTTTCTATGAAGTTTCTTTATCTTTATATAACTTCTAAATAGGAAAATCAAAAGTATCATAAAGATAAGCAAAGGGGATTGTCTTGAATGCATCATTAACGTAAAGGTGGTGCCTGTGGAAGATATAAATTGATTTCTATTACCATGGATTTTTTCTGGGTTGATGTGCTTCTCCCATTAGAAATGTTTGCCATCTGGTTAGAGAACGAAACCAGATGAGAAAGGTTTTGAGATGGATATTTCTTTGTTTACCTTTCATGACTTCTTAAAGATGTCACACCAAATGTTTATTGTTGATCTCAATTGCTATGTGATGGAGATGACAATAGTACACAATGAAAAGTAAAATTTCCTTAGGCCAGATTAGAGGATTATCCTTTATGAAGCTGAGGAAGTTCATGAGTAGAGCTGCAGATGGATATTTTGGATGAATACCCAGATTCTCTAAGTAGAATTTTTCATATCTCTGTCTAAGAATAGACTGATAATTGAATAATTGAGCTTTGGAAAACTCTTTCATTTGATGAGCAGAGAGACCTCTTGGAACCTCTAGTGGTGCATGATTGACAAGGAAATTTTCTTCTTCCTTAAATATGAAGATAAGAGGAACGATGGCATTTCGTGGCCTGGTGAGAAGATCTGGAATCAAGTTTTTTTCTCCTTTTATATGTTGAACATCAAAATCATATTTGCTGAACCATTCTTTGAGACGAAGTAACTAAGAATTAGGAAGTGCTTTTCCTTTGAACTGTAACATCTGTGGGAACGATGAATAGTCCATGATTACTGTGAATCTTTGACCAATTAAATGAAATTTAAACTTTTGAATTCCATACTTAACTGCCAAAATTTCTTTGAAAGTGGAATGGTAATGTAATTTAGATTCCTTGAAAGCTCCACTGGTATAAGCACATAGCCTGTTTTGTCCTTGAACCTTTTCAATTAAAATTACTTCCCCAGAATTTATCATTAGCATTCGTTTGTAGTATCATTGGTGCTCTTGAAGAAATTTGCAAAGGCGAAAAATTTTGAGTTTGTTCCTTAAGTGCTTTGACAGCCTCAGACTGTTCTTTTGACCATGGAAAAGGATCTTTTTTCAACATCTTTCGAAAGGGACTGCTTGTTTTTGTAAAGTTTGGAATAAAATTCCTGAGATAATTAGCTATGCCCAGAAACTGTTGAATCTGTTTGTAACTGAGATTAGCTTCTGAAAATTTGAGAAGTTCTGCTCCAATATGTTCTCCTGGGTGATAGGCTCCAGTCTTGAAATGCATTCTAAGAAATTCAATTTCTATCTTTGCTACATGCATCTTTGAAGGAGAAAGCATAACTCCATATTGCTGGGTAATTTCTTTAAACTTCTGCAACAACTCATAATGTTATGTCTCTGATGAAGAGTATAGCAGGATATCATCAATATAAATTAATGTTGAGGAAAGGATTGGTTCATATATCTTCGTCATTGCTTTCTGCAAGAGAGAAGGGGCAACCTTTAGACCAAATGGCATGACAGTCCATTGGTAGTAGTGATTTGGAATACAGAAGGTTGTTTTATATCTTTCTTCCGATTTTATTCCTAGCTACCAGAAACCTGCTTTAAGATCAAACCTCGAGAAGATGGTGGCTATGGATAAGTAGGGATACATGGAACAGATTTTTGGAAGAGGAAATTTATCATCTCAGAGGAAAGGATTTAAGGGTTGATAATCAATTGCCAATCTCTTATTTCCTCTAATTTGTTCATATCTTTTATTGATATAGAATGCTTGACATGCCCATTCTGACTTTGTGGATTTAACCAAATTTTGTTGGAGGAGTTGGTTGCATTCTTTAAGGGCTAAAGAGAGATCTGAAGGAGACATTCCGAGATGGGTTGCTTTTCTTGGGTTGATATCTTCATTTTATTTGAAGGGTAAAGAAATGAAGAAATCTAGATTTTTCCAAAGTGGTGAAGAGCATTTCTGAATGAAGTCAGTGTGACAGTTGGCTGCACATTATGTAGAAAGTTCTTCTTGGATTTTGGTAAAGGGTAGTGTATCAATAGGTTGAAGAGTGAACAAGAATGGTCTCTCTATGTGGGTCTAAAAACTTAAAGGACAAGGTACCACTTGACCCAAAAACTATAGCTATCAGGTAAGCGCACTCTTTTATTCTTGAGTCCACCACGATCCGCAAGCACATCCCATACAGGCTCTGACGGGGAGCTTATCTTTAACTACCCCAAGGAAGCTTATAATTCACAACACTTTGCGCCTGCCAAGATTCGAACTTGGGTGATCTGATACCATTTAAAGGACAAGGTACTGCCTAACCCAAAACCTATAGCTATCAGGTAAGCGCACTCCTTTATTCTTAAGTCCACCATGCTCCACAAGCGCGATCCCATACAGGCTCTAATAGGGAGCTTATCTTTAGACTTAAAAATAAAGGAGTGCGATTACCTGACAGTTATAACTTTTGGATGAAGTGGTGCCTTGTCCTTTAAGTGGTATTAGAGCCCCCAGGTTCGAATCCTAGCAGAAGCAAAAGGGTTGTCAATGATAAGCTTTCCTGGGGTAGTGAAAGATAAGCTCCCCATCGGAGATTGTATGGAATCAAGCTTGCGGAGCGTGGTGGACTTAAGAATAAAAGAGGCACTTACCTGATAGCTATAGCTTTTGGGTAAAGTGGTGCCTTGTCTTTTAAGGACTTAAGAATAAAGGAGTGCGCTTACCTGACAGCTATAGTTTTTGGGTCAAGTGGTGCCTTGTCCATTAAGTGGTACCAGAGCCCCCAGGTTTGAATCCTGGCAGGTGCAAGGGGTTGTGAATGATAAGCTTCCTTAGGATAGTGAAAGATAAGCTCCCCGTTAGAGCCTATATGGGATCGCTCTTACAGAGCGTGTTGGACTTAAGAATAAAAGAGTGCGCTTACCTGACAACTATAGCTTTTAAGTCAAGTGGTTGCTTGTCCATTAAGTGGCACTTAAGAATAAAAGAGTGTGTTTACCTGACAGCTATAGTTTTTGGGTTAAGTGGTTCCTTGTCCTTTAAGTTGTATCAAAGCTCCCAGGTTCAAATCTCGGCAAGCGCAAGGGGTATGTGAATGATAAGCAAACCGTAGGATAGTGAACGATAAGCTCCCCATCAAAGCCTAGATGGGATCGTGCTTACAGAGCGTAGTGGACACTTAAGAATAAAAGAATGCGTTTACCTGACAGCTATAACTTTCGCGCTTACAGAGCGTGGTGGACACTTAAGAATAAAGGAATGCGTTTACCTGACAGCTATAACTTTCGCGCTTACGGGGCGTGGTGGACACTTAAGAATAAAGGAATGCGTTTACCTGACAGTTATAACTTTCGACTTACGGAGTGTAGTGGATACTTAAAAATAAAGGAATACGTTTACCTGACAGCTATAAGTTTTGGTAAAAGTTATACCTTGTCCTTTAAGAGTATCTTCTTATGATTTCAAAATATAGACTAATTTATGCAACAAGACTCTAATACCAATTATAAATATGATATAGCTCTTACTATGCAGCAAAAATGTGCTTAAATAAAGAGGTCAGAATGTCGGACTATTAATGAGGAGCTATATTCTATTTGCATATTAAGAACTATAACTAAATCGGTTTTTCGGTTAACCTTTTATCCAATTTTTTTTCAACCCTAGATATATATTTATTAATAGTAATTTTTATTACTCAACTGCCAGTTTAAATATCTAATAAAATTTTTATATCATATTCTTATTTATTCGTACATTATAGAAAAATTATTTAGAGTTAAATAAAAAGAAATTCTATCCATATTGATGATTTTACAATTTAATTTAAATAGCTCTATATAATTTTAAATGAACAATTTGCAAACTTTACCAAAAATCACTTCTTTTCACACTTAAACAGGCTAATTATACTATGCTAGATTTCAATTTTTCAAAGGATCGAATCTGAATTTCTATGGATTAATATTAGGAATAACATTAGATCTAAGAGAATCACATAGAATTATGGAAACTTGCCAAAAACAATGAAAGGAACCAAATGGTTTTCTAAGCTTTTCTCTAAGATCCAAGGGAGAAGAGTGATTGAAACACACCTTTCAACTTGGGAAAAGTCATTTTCTCTAGATCCAGTGATGGTGTTGGCTTCTGATCTGGAATTTCAATTTGAATCCTGGATTTTGGAGACAAACCATATGTGTTGATGAGGTAAGAAACAGTAGATGAATGTTGATTCGTATCACTTAACGAGTATCTAAGATATGATTAATGCCACCACTGATGCGTTTCAGGTGGCCGAGGAAATTTAGAAATAGATACTCATCAGGTGATGCAAATCAACAATCATTTAATGGGTGTGGTACCCATTTCTATTAGTGGAGAAACACTTTTTCCACACACACAAAGTAGAACAGAAAATATCCACCACCAACAAAACCCTAACGAGAATTTGAAGCGTGGGGTCTTGCACAAAACGGTGTCACTTGTGTCGGCAGCCGTGCTTCGGCTCCCACCACTGACCTAAATAATATTGTGAGTCAGGACAGGCATATGCATGGTGCGAAGAAAAAAAACGATTTTGACTGTAAAATCTATTTGGAGCCTAATAACGATTTTAACTGTAAAATCGTTTTTTAGATCAATTTTTTATACAATAAAATTTTAGATTAACAATTATGTTATAATTCGATTTTTTAAAAATTAGCCTTTACAATTAAACAGTATATATTAGACCTGTCAAAAACTGACCCAAACCCAATAAGTTACCCAAACCCACCCAACAAAATTTGAACCAAACCCAACCCAAATAAAAAATTACCCATGTAAACCCATCCAAAAATCACCCGCTTGAAATCCAACCCGTTTGGGTCATCATCCTTACACCCAACGGGTCTAATTCCCAATTCTCTATTTGCTCTGCTTCAGTTCTTCTTCCCTGTATTTCTGACTATCCTATAGCGCCACGGTCCCTCAGCTCCGGTCACCGTCCCTCAGCTCCGATCAGTGTCTCTAAGTTCCTTCATCTCCGTTGATTTACAGTGAGATTATAAATCTTTGTTGTTTCTTCATTTTCACTTTCTTAAGTTTATTTGGCTGTTTGAATGTGGGTTTTTCTCTTCTGATTTTGTGTTTCTTCTCTTTCTCACTTGCAACTTCTGCAACAACTAGCAAAGCTTCAATTAATCTAATTGTGTGCCATAGAACCTGTCAATTCCTATATATATTTCATTTTCTTTTTCTGTAAATACTTTAGGAATATAAAAAATAGGGCATACTGAGATGTGCTTAGTATATGCCATCCACTGTCACATCTGATTCAAGGATAACCCAGGATATAGGGGGGTTGTCGAGCTAGGTGCACGTATGTTAGAGAACAAAGTATACAAACCACTAGCTCTCAAATCCATCGAAATTGCCATTTCTGCTGCATATTTTCCCAACTCAAGATTACGACAACTTTGGCACGCACTAAACAAGCTCTTCCATACTGATACTGGTAGCTTTATTGGCAATTTCTCTATAAACTCCTTTGCTTCATATAGTTTACCAGCACGGCCTAAAAGTGAAACCACACAATCATAATGCTCACTTTCTGGTTCAATCCCAAACTTAGGCATTGATTTGAAGTAATGAAGTCCCTATTTAACAAGACCTACATCATCAACACTTCATTAAATTCTTAAATTTTTTATAGAGTTAAGAGGGAATATGCATGTATAAGGTTGTGCTAACGTGAAGTAATGTTGTGGCATTATGTTTTTTAGTTTTGAAGTGTTGATGATGTAAGTATTTATAGCTGTGCTCGTCTTTCTGGGATTGAAAATGGGAATGTAGTTTGAGCCAAATTTAGTGGCAAACAAAACAGCCAAGTACAAGAGGAAATTACTATATATAATGCATAATGTGGGATTCCTATTATGGGTGTTATCTTTCTCTTGTTTCATTGAGATTTCTAGAGATGGACAGTTGAAAATTAATTGTAATAGTGACTCCTTATGCTTTGGCATATAGAGAATATAAATATTGTTTTGTCTGTGATGTAAATTGGATATTGATCCAAATTCAGCTTATTGAAGGATATTATTGATGAGTGTAAAATTTCAGCAAGCAGGAATCCTATTTAGGAGCCATAATAGGTCTAGGTATGTCTTATTTTTTAGGGAAGCACCTGAGTAATATAGCTTAATAAATAATAATAATAATAATAACAATAATTCATATGATTGAATTATTATATGATTGAATGGTATATATAGTGATAGTGGCAGTGTAATTCATGTTTTTAATTTTTATTTCTTTGTTATTATTTGTAGAATGGATCCTGGTGTTGGCAGTGTAAATGAGAGCATCGATACTTCTACAGAAACCACCTCCAAAAGACGACGAGTGTCTTCTATATGGAATGACTTCGATTTCATACCCCCAAGTCAATATGAAGATGGAAAATCGAGAGGAAGGTGTAAGTATTGCTCCAAAGAATATATTGCTGTTTCTACCCATGGAACTTCTAATTTAATATGTCACTTGAAGGTATGTCATAATTTTAATGTTGTGTCTGATGAAGTAAACTACAAGATAGATCAAGATGTATACAAAGAGCGTGTAGCTTTAGCTATAATTAGGCATGGATATACTTTTACTTTTGCTGAACATGAAGAAAATAGAAATCTTCATTTATACTTGAATCAAGGTGTGAAGCCAATATGTAGGAACACAGCAAAATCGTATTGCTTAAAGATATATGAGAGGGAATTGGATGTTCTTAAGAATACTTTAGTTGAAGTATCAGGCAGGATTTGTTTGACATGTGATGTATGGACCTCATGCATTTCTGAGGGTTACCTTTGCCTAACTGCTCATTATGTGGACAAAAATTGGAAGTTATGCTGTAAAATATTAAACTTTTGTCACTTTCCTCCACCGCACACTTCTTCTCTATTGTATGAAAAAGTTTATGACAAGTTAAAATTTTGGGGAATAGAGAAGAAAATTTTTACTATTACTTTAGATAATGCAAGAAATAATGACAATATGCAAGAGTTATTAAGAGATTAACTTAGTTTGCACGGTTATTTGCATTGTAATGGTGAATTTTTTCATGTGCGTTGTGGAGCTCATATTCTAAATCTTATTGTTCAAGAGGGTTTGAAATTGATTGATAAATCAATTATTTCTATTAGGGATGGGGTGAAATATGTGAATGGGTCAGAAGCTAGGAAAATGAAGTTTGTTGAATGTGTTGATCGAGTAGGTCTTGAGTTTTCTAAAGGATTGTGGTTAGATTGTCCCACGAGGTGGAATTCTACCTATGTGATGCTTGATAGAACCCTTTTTTTATCGGAAGGCTTTTTCATATTTGGCTGTTGTTGACTCGGCATATATTTGGAATCCAAATGATGATCAGTGGAGTTTAGTTGAGAAAATATGTAATATATTGAAACCTTTTCAAGATATTACAAATCTTTTTTCAGGAACCCATTATCCCAATTCAAATATGTACTTTTACAGTGTTTTGAGAATTCATCTATTATTGTTGGAAGGAAAAAGAAGTGAAGATCGGTGTGTTAAGGATATGACTACTTTAATGTTTGATAAGTTTGAGAAGTATTGGGACTGCTATAGCACTATTCTTTCCTTTGCTATTATTCTAAATCCCCGTTATAAGTTGGATTTTATAACATTTTCTTATATAAAGTTATTTGGAGATGAGATTGTTGTTCAACATGAATGCAGAGAAATTAAGGATAAGTTGTATAATCTTTTTGCATCATATGCAATTAATAATCCAACTCCGGTGACACCAATAGAAAGGAGACCAAGTCTGGATGACGATCTCAGGAAAGTTCGTTCCTTATTCTTATTTTTATTTTTTTAGAATAAATAATTTGTATTCTTGTTGTAATATATTGTATAACTTGTATAATAATTTTTATGTAGGAATTCGAAAGTCTTGGCAGTAGTTTTGAAGATAAATCTGAGTTAGATATATATTTGAATGATTTAAGATTGGGTAGAATTTCTCAGTTTGATGTGTTATCTTGGTGGAAGGATAATGAGGCAAAATATCCCATTCTTTCTATGATGGCTAGAGATATTATGACAATTCTTATTACTACAGTTGCTTCAGAGTCAGCATTTAGCATGGGAGGAAGAATTCTCAATAAATGGAGGGCATCTATGTTATCTAAAAATACGGAGGCTTTGATTACTACTCGCAGTTGGTTATTTGGATTTGAAGGTAAAATAAATACATTTATTTTTTTGAATATGTGTATATAGGTTGTTTTGCGTATTAACAATATTTATTATTATTGCTGTTGAGGATGCGTCTCAAGATCATATTGGAAAAGATATTAAATTTTCAAAACCAAATCAAAATGTGGAGTAATCATCATTTAAAGTCAAAAAAATAGATTAGTATATTATTTACTATGTGTATATATAATACTTTTTAGTATTGTTAACTTAATTTTTTAGTATTTCGTTATTGAGAATTTTTTTTTTTTTATTTTTTTAGTATTTCGTTATTGAGAATTATTTTTTTATTCATTTAGGCCTTCACCGATCCATTTGGAATACTCGATCCATTTGGGTCAAATGGGTCGACCCAAACCCACCTAACCCGTTTGGGTAATTGACCCATTTACGACCCAAATATTTTTGACCCATTTATGATCCAACCCAAACCTACCCAACCCGCCCATTTGCCACCTCTAGTATATATATATATATATATATCACAGAATACAGAGTTTGATTGTTATTACGCATAATCTCCTAATAACTATTTTGAGATTTGGATACATGATGCTCATTGTTCATGCTTTTTTATGCTTATAGGTTGGATTAATTTAGTTCGAATCGAGTTGGTTCAATCTAAAATAAAACTGTTAAAGTATTAATTTATTATATTTTAATTCTTAAGACTCAAATCTAAAATTTTATTTAAAGACAACAAGTTTCTAAGCATATAAACTAACCATTAGTTTTTATTAGGTATATTTAGGTTAAGTTTTAATGAGAAAAATTAAGCAGGAACTGAGAACTAGCTAGAGAATTGAGGAATTCAGAAATAAAGTTTCTATTTCTATTTTTCCAGTGCTATTCTGTTTATATTCACAGTAAACGATTGTTAATTACGTGTGCGTGCACACCGCTCCCTAGCGCCCATCAATATACTGTTGAAAAAAAAAAAAAAACAATAAACATTTTATGGCTTATCAAGAAAACAGAAAAAATGAAAAGATAGCGTTCAGAAAGAGAAATAATGTAAAAGGATTGTAATATTTGGAATGAAAGAAAAAGTAATCAATAAATTAAAATGCCCATGGGACAAGGGGGAATTTTTTTTAAAAATGTTTTTTAAAAAAAATATTATAAAAATGGGGGTACTCAGAAAATATTTGCGGGGATGGGGTACTTTTTCGAAGACGCAGCTCAGAGCTGCGTTATTGTGTCAGAGTCAAGTTGACTCTGACACAGTGCTGCGTCTGAAGACGCAGCACAGTGCTGCGTCTTCAGACGCCCATGTGACTTTTGTCACATGGGTTTCAGACGGCTGAAGACGCAGCACTGTGCTGCGTCTTCAGTCGTCAGGTCCGGTCACTTCATGTTGACCGGACCGTTGTGTTGTGTGTTGAATTTGGGGTATTTAAACCCCAAATTCAGCCGAAGGAAATGCACACTTTGCATTCCTTCGGTTCACATTCCCTCACAAAAAAAAATTTTACTTCCTTCAATCAGGTTTGTTTTCTTGATATAGTAGATTTTATTCACTTTAATTCCTGAAAAAATAATGTCTTTCTTTCTATTTAAAAAAAAATGAGATTTATTTTTATATGCCCGAAATAATATAAAATTCAGTAGTAAAATTTAATAATAATAAAATTTATTATAGTTTAATATTGTAATTGTAAAAATAATTAATTTTGTTATAATATAAATTGCAGGTTATTTCTAACGATTTACTGTGAAGACGAAAAAACAAAGGTAAATTATACCGTTTTATTATTATTTGGTTATATGCATTATTTTCTGATCTTACATTATTGGAATATTGAAAAATGAAAAATGTATTCTAAGCAGAAATTAAAATAACTTACATTTAGTGTTAACTTTATATTTTTTGTTTGATTATCTATCTATTTATTTAGTGTTAGGTGCTAATTAAATGAAACGGTGTGATAAATTATAAAACTAAAATGATATTTATGTAATTCGTTAGGATTGAAAAGATAAATTTTATTACATACTGTTGATATTCATATTTATTCATTATAAAATGAAAACTATTTAAATATTATGAGAATATGAACATATGGTGATAACAAACAGGTTCTTAAAAAAATTGATATATTGATTTTATTTTTATATTATTCGATGAATATGTTTTAATGATAGGAATTTTTTTTTTGTTGTTATGATTACGAAAATAATATTTTAAATATGCAAATGTAACACATGTTGTCATCCATGTGCAAATAGGTTAGTAAGTGATGGAAAATTTAAGAAATGAAGAATTCATGAATCCGGGACCGTACGTTAATGACCTACTCACCTTGAGTGGCAAGCATCGAGCTGATGCAGTATGGGCCGGAAATGTAAGTGTTTTGCCAGTACATAATTAGTTCTTGTGTCATTTGAAAAATTTAGTATTATATATATTTGTCGCTTAATTTCTTTATTTTTAAGGTTGAACACAATGTTATGTTCGCCCGAAGAGCAAGCGTTGAAAGTCATTACAGGAATATCGACGAGAGAATTATACCGTACCTGAAATTAGCTGGATTCTACGGTGTTTCGCAAATCGGTGTGATGAATGTTAATGCGGATTTAATGACTGCTCTTGTTGAGAGATGGAGACCGGAGACCCATACATTCCACCTTCCAGTTGGTGAGACCACAATAACACTAGAAGATATACAGATACTGACCGGGCTACCTGTCGAAGGACGTGCTGTGACGGGGCACTTTCAACATGATTGGGCGAATCTATGTGGTCGGTTGTTGGGCAGAGTTCCCCCAGAGGATGCCATTAGAGGGCTTAAAATTAGATTGACGTGGTTAAGTAATAATTTCAGTCATTTACCGGCTGGGGCCACGGATTACGAGATTCAGTGTTTCGCGCGTGCTTGGATACTGCGATGCATTGGTGGACTACTATGTCCGGGCACAACAAATAATTTTATACACTTGATGTGGCTCCCATTGTTGGAGGATTTAGCCCAAGCAAGTGAGTATAGTTGGGGATCAGCCGTATTGGCCTGGCTGTATAGAGAGTTGTGTAAGGCGACTCGACCTAGGGCGAACGGTCTTGGTGGTTATCACCAACTAATACAAATGTGGGCCTGGGAAAGACTTAAGCAATTTCGGCCGCCTTTTATGCACAATATTGTATTAGATCAGAGCAGACCCTACGGATATAGGTAAATTTTATTTAATCTATTCCATGATTGAATATTATTAGTAATATTGTATACGTCAATATTTGTGCAAATAACCTAATTTTTTTATTTGTATTAGGTGGCGATCCCCGTTGGACTTAAGAAACATTAATAATAAAGATGTACAAAAATTTCGCCATGATTTAGACCTTCAGCGCTATGATCAGGTACATATTTTGATTTTGGTTGTATTTATAGATTAAAAATTATATTACTTGATGTGTTAACTGAATAGATTAACTAACTGAACGCTATATGTTTTTGTAGATGGAATGGGAGCCGTACAGGAATGTAATGCACTTATTGCCACATTTTTGTACAAGCGGAAACGCGTGTTGGAGAGCTGTAGTGCCACTTGTATGTTTTCATATTATTGAGTGGCACCAACCCGATAGATGTTTACGGCAATTCGGGATGGATCAACCGATTCCATACGCGCCACAGAATAATGATGCAGTGCATTCCATTGATTTGAGGGGCCATACTGATCAGAACTGGGAGTTGAAATTTTCGAATTTCATTTTAGAATGGGTTAATCGACACAATCGGGTAGTAACCGGGCCAATTATAAATGCGCCGTTACATCCGAGATCGCAATACATGCAGTGGTACATATCGAGGACAAGACGGTGGATTACCCCGCTCGGAGCGTCAATGGGATCATCGGTATGATTTTAATTTTGAAAGATATGAACTCTTTAATTGATGAGACTACAATAACATATTTTTTTCATTTAGGCCGATGGTGCAGAGCGCATATACCACAGCAATATTGTGGAGGTAGCTACTGAAGGACTTAATATTCGATTGACCTCAGAGGGTATTTTAGGTGCAGTTGGTGCATTTGACAGGACATATACTGATTATCCACGCCAGCCCGTTCCAGAAGCGGCTGAGATTCCGCCTCTATCAATACCATATGAAGATTTTCGTCAAACCAGACGTAGTAGGCGAGGCATGTCAGAGAGACGTACACCAGTTGCACCAATTCATATGCATCCTGGATTGCACCCTGTCCCGCAGCCTTTGCAATGGCCCTTTAATTTTGAAGGTAACTCCAGTTCCTTCAGTATGCCACCAGTCGACCAACAACAATTTTTCACAGATGTAGGTGGTCCTTCAACTTGCTTTGACTTTGAAGCGGGTCCATCTAGAGTCAATGTTGATTTAAATGTGAGCTTGTCTGAAGAAGTACCACCATACAATATTTATGGCCAGAGTAGCCAGTCGGTGCCACAAGATGATTTCTTTAACGAACTATTTGGCGGTCACGATGTTGGTGGAACCGAAGGTTTGTCCGATCAACCCATATATAGTGGTGGTTATAATGATGAATTGGCCCCACCTCAATATCCAAACCCTTATCCGGCGGATCCCCATTCTCAATCGGATACAACATCATCGCGGAATAGGAGATTTTGATTTAGTATTACTTTTTATTGTACGTAATCTATTTTGTATTAAATTTTCGTGTATGTTATTCTTATAGTATGTCAACTTATATATTAGCGTTAATTTCTTAATAACGAATATTTACGATGATGATGGTTTGCATGCATGCAATAAAAACATTAAAAACACCGTTAACACATAATGAAATATGTTAAATTAAATTAAATTTGTACAATGAAGAGAATTTCAATCCCTACAATATTGACTGGATGAGCTCGCTGCACCTCTGCAAGTCTTTTTATTGTGTCCTACATTCCCACACTTGCTGCAACGAGTCACGTTACCCCGCTCACGAGTATCCATCTCGTTGCGTATGCGACTCGTTCGTGGCCGACCTTTCTTCCTCAATAATTGCATATCGGGTTTAATTCTGGGGCCATTATAATGTGGCCAGTAGGCTCTATGTGCCATAGGTCGAAAATGACCATCATAACATTTAAGTGCTTCGGTTATGCTGTAACACTTATCAACAAATTGATACATTTCTAGATTTCTACTCATGCACGCTGCGATGGCATGTGAACATGGCATTTTTATTCCTTGAAACCTACCGCACTCACATTCCCGCCTTTCAAGACTCAAAATGTAGGTGTCTGGCGCAGCATTCCGGTCCGGTGCTCTACGATCAATGACGCTGAACAATTTGAAGCGACTATCATAGCTGATAACAATATGCGCGCGAGCAATATTAGCTTGTTCTTGCATAGCTTCAACGCATCTTGGAGTGAAGAGTAAACCCTGTGCCATTTTAGTCATGTAAAAACCCCTCCTCTGCTCATAATACTTGACCAACCTCCCGAAAGTGTGCTCAACAATTGCAGTGATCGGCATCATACGCACTCCTTTCAGGGCGCTGTTAACACTTTCGGCGATGTTCGTCGTGGTGTGCCCATAGCGATACCCTCCATCCTCGGATAATGTCCATTTGTCCAAAGATATCCTCATCGCCCAATTATAGGAATCTTGGTCAAGATCTTTGATTTTGTCCATTTTCTCCTTAAACATACGCTTTTCAAATTGTGCGCCTGCAACAAAACATTACTTATTAGTCAGTTAGTAAACAGAATTTAAATAAGATGTTTCATGGATGGGTTTGCTTACCAGCCTTGTACAGTAAATCTTTAATTGTAGGATTCCTGTGGTGGGTGTTGTAATTACTTACGAAATGGCGCAAACAAAACCTGTGGAAGCTGAGAGGTTCCTTCCACCCACTTCTTTCATCCCGAAACACTGACATTATACCCGCGTGTCTGTCTGATATAACTGTAAGTCCGACACGTACGGTTACATGCTTTCGAATCATAAACATAAACCATCCCCAGCTTGATTTGTTTTCCGATTCCACAACTGCGAATGCAACAGGGAACAACATGTCATTGCCATCGACCGAGCTGGCAATAAGCAATGTCTGTTGGAATTTGCCCGTCAAAAATGTTCCATCAATCAATAGAATCGGCTTGCAGTGAGCAAAACCATCTATGGCTGGTTTGAAGCTCCAAAATACCCGTTGAAACTGCTTAACATTTGCATCTGCGGTTTCTTGTAGAACGAACTCATAAACCGATCCCGCATTATATTCTTGCAAAGCAATTAAAAAACCAGGCAATCTCTCAAATGACTCAACATAATTGCCAAAAATAGACTCGATAGCTTTCATTTTCCCATACCATGCCTTAGTGTACGAGACGTCAAAATTATATTGTTGTTTAATAGCAGCAATTATAACGTCAACGGGAAGGGTTGGCTTTTTACTGACCATGCCTAGTATGCAATTCCGAATTATTTCCGATCCCAGTTGCCTGTGATCCATCGAAAGATTACCACCTGGGCATGAATGTGGTCCTTCAAATCTTGTGATTACCCAAAGCGGGCTTACTCCCTTTTTTATTGCTCTTAACCTCCACCTGCACCCACTATCAGATTGTGCGCACCTTACCACCCAGTAGTTTGGCTTCGATTCAATCACTCTGAAGTCAACATTTTTCATGATTGAGTACTTTTTCACACAAGATTTCACTTCGTCCTTGCAAGTAAAAACCAACCCAGTCGACAACTCCGAGCAACCATCCCACGTATTATAGCGAACTCCTTCTGACACATCAACCTGGGATGCATCAAAATCCATGTCTGTGTAGTGCTCAGATTGAAACATGAAATTGACCGGGCTTCTATCACCGCTTGGATGCATTGATGCTAATGGACTGACGTCTTGAGTATTATCAGAATCATCACCATCTCCAGATTCAGAGCTACCACTTTCAACAAAAACATTAGCATGTTCGGCCTCTGCATCATCATTAGGCGAAAGATAATCATGGCTCAGTGAGAACACGGCATTGTCATCATCGTCGCTCAAACTAATCGAAGGTTCATTTCCAACAGTAGCACTAGTGGGGTTTAAAAATGTGCCATCATTTTCCACCATATTTGCAGAGTTGCCATACCCACGAACCCCGACTAAATCACCAGGAGTAATATCTGAAATCTGGGAAACCGAATGACGTTGATTGATATCTTGTAGTTGCGACACTGGACTTCTGCGCCCAACATCCGGGACATGTGAGATTGAACTTCTATGTCTGACATGTGGGGTGCGAGAAACAGAATGTCGTTGATTGTCCTGTTCAATACATCTACTGCGCTCCATACCAGTTTCCTGAATAAAATTTCTTTCTCCAGAATGGCTTCCAGATCTAGTCCCAAAAATTGACCTGCTAAGAAAATTACCAACCCTTCGACTCAATGATCGCCTGGGCTGACTTGAAGAGGCAACAGCAATCGGGCTAATTGATGTGGGTTGATAATCATGCCGTACTCCAACAGATGCTGCCCTAGTTAACAAATTACCATCTCGTCGCCCGCTGGAGTTTCGTGCTTCACTTGGACAACGATCTCTTTCTAGGCTGTATGATGGTTGTTGTCGACTGACCTCTATATTTTGCATTTCACTGCCGCCAAATTGAGACAATATTTCATTGTCTTGTCTACTAATCGACTGCTTTGGCTGACTAGGCCCAACGTCATTCACACCGAATTGTTGAGGTGCCTCATTATTTTCCTCATGCACCCCTTCATTTACCATTTCATAATCGTTGTCATGCGTGTGTATACTGCCCCCTGGATTACCACCTGCATCACCCTCTGCTATTATAATGATTAATTCCACCAAGTTATAACCTTCATATCTTCTTAAATTCTCATATATTGCGTCTATGTCATCATCGTCTACTACATCCACCGACGTCCAACATAATGATCCTCCATTGAACATTGGTCTCTTATATATAATTCGAGAAACCATATCGTTCCTGTTTAAACCCAATTTCACATGAATTTTATGCACCAATTCAGCAAAAGTCGGCTTATTTTTAAGTCTTAATCTCCTGGTAATAGCATTCGGACCGGATATATCATATTGAAAACCTGACGCTCCATAACCAATTTCTCCTCCGGTGTGCAAATATAGTTCCGTATATGATGCCATTTTTCTAGTCCCTATCATTCAAAGACAATATTTTCATATTTTTCCAAAACTATTTGTCAACAATTTTATGATAAATTCATCAATTAATCTTACGCTATTTCATGTAATACAATACAAAAGTTATGATTACAAAATACTCTATAATTATAAATTATTTTTTACCTTTATTACCGCGATTACGTAAATCCCATAATTTTATCACACAATATTATTGCCTAATATTTTATCTGTTAACAGAGAATTTATTCATTTTTTATATTTATGCATTTTCACTATTTAAATTATTCAACAAAAATTTAGAATTTTTAATTATAAATTGTATAACACATATCAAATTTAATACATTTATAATTAAGAAATAATTATATTTTTAACACTTATTTCTCATTTAAACTAAACTAACAAAATAACATATCACAAAATTTCTAAATATTATACAAAATATAAAACCTGATTTCAGTCACTGGTTTCACCTTGTCTTCCTTGACTTGATAATTTTCAAATAGTGTCCGCTTCTACATAAAAAAAATAAACATATAAATAGGTTATTATAATTATAACACAAATAATAGTATATATTAAATTATAAATGATATCCGTTGCAAATAATAACATCGCAAATTCAAAAAAATATTAATTCAACCAAAATTTTTTGTTGTCAATTTTTTCCGATTTGGTTAACTATTATTACTTTTCGGATTTGGTATACAATTTACACTACAAAAATCATACGTAAACTAATATTAATTTCATCGTTTCCTTTATTTATTTTTTTAAATCTCAACAAACATATTTTTTACTTAAAATAATTTATTATGTACATTATACTAAAATTTAATAATGACAATTACTTGAAACTAAATATAAAGTTATACAATACTTATAACAATAAATATTTATATATATATATATTTATTAACATTTATTTTACCGTAAACAACAAAAAACAAAATATATTTAAATTGATACAATACCTCACATTAAAAGTTATTTCACTTGTTTCGCAAGCCGTTTCCTCCCGATTAATTCCTATTTCCAATTAAACAAACAACTTTTAAATTAAATGTGGATAAAATATAAATGATAATTAAATTGCAAATAAATAAATCTTACTCTTCCTGTTTCAAACGAACTTCTTCAATAAATATTCGGTTGATTTCCACAAAAACTAAAAAATTTTAACTGGTATTTTTCATTCGGTGACTGAAAAAATGCGAGGTCGGGAGCATTTATTAATTTCATTCCGTCTGAAGACGCAGCCAGAGGCTGCGTCGTCAGGTCTGAAAACGCAGCCAGAGGCTGCGTCTTCAGACTGTCGTCTGACTCAGCAGCTGGGACCCACTTCGGAAAACGCTGCACTGTGCTGCGTCTTCAAAATCTACCCCAATCCCGCAAATATTTTCTGAGTACCCCCATTTTTATAATATTTTTTTTAAAAAACATTATTAAAAAAAATTCCCCCGGGACAAGATATTCAATTAAAGTATTTAATTTAATGAGCAAAATCGGATGGAAGGATCTGACAATAACTGCCAAAAGCATAGAGATCATATGAATGGAAAACCTAATAATTTAGATTCAATTTTTCACTCCATTAATGAATATTTATTATTCTATTTTCAATTCCGAAAGCAGTGGAAATTTTTCACTTGGTATGTAATTTTCGGACCACTAGATAAAAAATAATATTTATTTACTTTTATCCAATAATACGTATTAGTAGGGGTGAGTATGAACCGATAAACCGGTCTATAAGCCTCAAAAATATCATTCCATTAATATAGATTTTTTCAAAATGCTAACCATTAATCAGTATATTACTATCGGTTAACTAGTTCACCAATTTCAGATTTTCAGACCGGTTAACAAATATTTTTTCGGTTAACTACTACAATTATAAAATATATCCATAAATAAAATTAAAATATTCAACATATTTAAAAATTAAAATTTCTCCACTATAATATAACATCATTATTTTTAAAATAAAAATTTTTGGTGGATATAAGCAATTTTGTTTTTAAAAATTAAAATTTAATAAGTAAATTAATTAATCAGTCCATGATTACTCCTAATTAGATAAATGTTTATATTTACTAATCGCCAATTAAAAAAATTAAAAATTTAAAAATAATTAGGATAATGAAAAAAAAGTGTAGTAAAAATATTTTAAAAATGCAAAATTATTAAAATAAATACATCAAATGCTAATAATTATTTTCCTTTATTTCTTTTAACTTGACACATATTATTTTCATATATATTAAAAATTTTAGTTTTTTTTAAAGTTATTAAAAATTTTAGTTAATATATTAATGTTATATAACTTTTCGAATATATTCTAATTTTTATTATTGAAAAATTGATAAATGAAGAAATAATAAAAAATACTAAATATGAATATATTGAACAATTAATAAATTAACTAAAATATCTTTAAAAAAGATTAAATTGAAATATATTTTAAAGTAAATGAAAATTAAAGGAATATAAATAATTAAATATGAAAATAATAAATAAAAAAAATCAATTATTAGTTCGGTTAACCGGTCCATGAACAAAAAAGAAAAACCAGTTTATTAATATTGATTTTTTCAAAATACTAACAGTTAACCAGTCTGTTACAATCAGTTAACCAGTCCATTAGTTTGATTTCGGACTGATTTTTTGGTTAACCGCATCAAACGATTTTTTCTCACCCCTACATATTGGGCATGTTTGCTTTCCTATATAGTATAAAGGATAGCATAAAATAATACCCTCTAATACATTAGAGGGTGTTTGGTTATTTTTTTAAAAAAAAAATAATACGTGTATTATATAATACAAAATTTAGTTTTTATCCCATCTACATAGGAGATAATAATACACCTCTTACATATGGTTTTATTTAATACATAAACACTATGTTAAACTAAAACACATAGTGATCGCAATTCTTGCTATCCCTTCAGTCTCTCTGTAACTCTTTCTGTCACTAATATAGTTGCTGCTCTCCCTCTCTGGCGTCCATCATCACCGGCCGTTGAACTCTCCACCATCTAGCAAAATTCAAGTACTTTCCTCATCTCTTTTATTTCCTCTTATTTTCTGATGAGTTTTCTTTAATGGGCAGAATGGGGTGGTAGATTAAAATCCTTGATAATATGAGCTTTTCAACTCAAACAATTGATTTCATTTCTCTTTCTCTCTCTGAGAACAAACCCAAGAAATACCAGAAAAACCAAGAAATTTCTCTCTGTTGATTGATGTGCTGAGAGATTCAACCACCAACCTTTGGATTTTTCATGGGGTTTCATGTGGGTTTTTGATCAATTGCAAAACCCAGTATGGATTTCGTTCTTCTTAGATTGTTTATCTATGGATTTCCTTCTTCTTGGATTGTTTAGCTACTACTTTTAGTTCTTTCTTTTGATTGTGTTGTTTTGTCTTAAATATATGTCAAGTGGCATGCTTCCTCTTTTAATTTTTTGTTATATTTCTGATTTCCAACATAGTGATCACACAGAATTAATATTAGGTAATTCAACTAATAATCTTTTTTCCTTCTGCTTGTTCTTAAATCAGGGGATTGCATTGATAATCACTGTTTTGCAAATTGTCCACATACCTAACTTGAAGGTGTTGTGTTGTTAGATTATTGTGTGGACTTACATATAGGATTGTTTCTTAGAATTTGTTTATATGCTAAAGTACAACTAAACTTCCTCCTTGGATATTCCTTGCCCATTTCAGTATCTATTTGTTATAGAATGTATATAGTATATTCCTAGTTAGGCTTTATTAGGCTAATTGATTTAGTTTCCATATATGTTAACAATACACTTGTATATATATCTTTGTAATACTTGAAAGAAAAATACAGAAAATCATTTTCCCATTGTGTTTTGTTACATGGTATCAGAGGCTTAAGATTTTCCAAGATTTTTTCTAGGTTTCTGTTCGCTATTTCTTTTCGGCAGAGGATTCTGCTTCTTGTTAGGTCACCAGATCTGGTGATCTATTTGTCTCACCGCCAACATTGGAGGGTGCGCAGGGTGACTTTCAACCTTTCCACCAAATCCAGCGACTGGACGGTGCGCGAGTGAGCCATACGCGTTGTAGCCGTTCTTCACCACTTTCTCACGCTTCGGCACATGGAAGCGCATGCCTCTTTCGGTGGTACTGCAATTTCATCTCTAGCGTCGATTGGTTATTTTCGATCAGATCCTCAAGCTAACTTCTTCATCTGGTCCCTTTTGAAGGCGGTTCTTTCTCTTAGTCCATCTGGTCTCTCAGTTTACAACAGCCTCATTTGGTCTCTATTTCTTCTTTCTGTTATTGGATCTGAAATTTTTTGGTTTCCTACCTTGAGGTGTAGCTGAGTTGAGGTTCTTTAATTTCTGCATCCCAATTTTTATTCTATTTGTGATATTTATTTTTTAGGTTATACCTTTGAGGCGGCTGGGTGGCTGCATTTGCCACTGATTGTTATTAGCTGTTTTGGTTTTGAAATTTGAGTGTTTTATTTTTAAGATCTTCATTTGCTGCTGGCTGTGTTTGTTCCTTAGGGGCTATTGTGTTTTGGATTTTGTCTCATTTTGTTAATTGTTATTATGGTTGCAATGGGTATGCCTAGTGGTGAAATTATTATGCCTATAAAATATGTTTGTATTTCTGAGGATGAATATGCTAAATTCATCGAGTTAGGAGAACGAAGGACATGCCTTTTATCTTCTTCATCTCAGTGGGTCATTGATTCTAGTGCTACGTATCATATAACGGGAAACCGAAGTGTATTATCTACTTTTCAGTCACATGCATCTTCTTCTCCAGTTACAATGGTAGATCGATCAATTTCTAATGTAAATGGGTTTGGCACAATTAACCCAACTTCATCAATTTCTTTGGAATCAGTTCTAAATAAACAAAAGCTTGCTTTTAACTTGGTTTCTGTAAGTAAACTCACATATGATCTTAATTATTGTATTTCCTTCTTTCCTGATCATTGTATATTTCAAGATCTTATAACGAAACAGACTATTGATAAAGGTTATGTCTCAAGAGGTCTTTATATTCTTGATAGAAAGATACCGAGGCCCATTGCTTGTCCTAATGTTTTGTGTCCTTTTGATGCATACTATAGGTTGGGGCATCCTTCTTTATCGTATCTAAAGAAACTATGTCCTCGATTCTCTATTATTTCTTCTCTTGACTGTGAGTCATCTTAGTTTGCTAAGCACCACCGTGGCTCTTTAAGTCATCGGATAAATAAACAAGCTAACTCTACATTTGAATTAGTTCATTCAGATGTTTAGGGACTATGTTCTGTGGTGGCCAAACTCGGGTTTAAATATTTTGTGACATTTGTGGATGATTACTCCCGTATGACTTGGGCATTTTTTTATGCAAAGTCATTCTGAATTATTCGTTCATTTTTGTGCATTTTGTGTTGAGATCAAAACTCAATTTAATGTTTCTGTTCGCACATTAAGGAGTGATAATGCCTAAAAATACTTTTCAGATTCCTTTTAGACATACATGACTTAGAATGGCATAATTCATCAATCCTCATGTCCCTGAACACCATCTCAAAATGGGGTGGCTAAGAGGAAGAACAAACATTTGCTTGAAATGGCACAGGCTCTTTTATTTCAGATGAAAGTTCCTAAACAATTATGGGCTGATGATATGTCTACTGCTTATTTCTTGATTAATCGCATGCCCTTTTCAGTGCTTGCTAGTGAGACTCCCTACTTTGTTGTATTCCAAGAATATTTGGGAGCACTTGTTTTATTTGAGATGTTCAACCTCATATCTTTAAATTGGATCCAAGTCATTGAAGTGTGTCTTCTTGGGGTATTCTTGTCTTCAAAAGGGGTACAGATGCTATTGTCCAGAACTTAATAAGTATCTTGTGTCTATTGATGTGACTTTCTGGGATAATAAACCCTTGTACCCATCTTCTGATTATACAAGTCAGGGGGAGGATGATCATTGGTTGGTCTACAATGTTATTACAAGGCCAGCAAATGATCTTGCTCCTGTTATTCCAAGTGATTTAGTCTTCCTACTCCAGGTGATCCTGCTCCTACTATTTTTGGTGACTCCACTCCACCTGCTTTTATTCTTGCTCCAGCAAAACCATCTATTGTACAAGTCTATTCTAGGAGACATGAAACCTACAATATAATGCCTGAATCATAGTCATCATCCAATCCTGTCCCAGATGATCTTGATCTTCCTATTGCCCTACGAAAAGACAAACGCCAGTGTGCCTATCCTATGGGTAACACCACAAGAAAATTGATTTTTAAAGACCAAAATTTAATGAAGGGATGAAAATCCGGTCATTAAAATATACAAGTAGCGAAGAAAAATTAATCCGGTCGTTAGTTCTTAAATTTTATTGCTATACAACGAGGGGTTTAAATCTGGTCATTGAAACACTAAAATTCTGGTGGTTATTGCCCAAAAAAATTGGTGGGACTTTAAACACTTTACCTCCAAAATAATTCTCCATTATTTGACAAAAATAAAACACATAATTGCGATACCCATACAAAAAAACAGCAAAAACATCCCAAACCCAGAAGATGAAGAAACAGTAAAAACACGCAAATCCTTTGTTGTCTGCAAAAAACACAAATTCTTTTCTATCTTCCAAACCTAAAATAAACTAAACCTAATAGAAATAGCAGTAGTAGAAGCCTATATTGCTCTTACCCTCACTTGGTTTATGTCATAGCTGCTTCAATTTTCTTAGTTTTGCAAAATCCAAATTTAATTTTTTTATAGTTCAAATGGTAGGGCGCTGTGCAATTGGTGATTATAGGTGATAAATTGAACTTGTTTTTCTTTTGTTACCAGTTGAATATCTTTTTATTTCTAATCTTCTTCCCTTCAAATCGTTGATTCAATTTGACTAGAGTCAACAATCACTTCTCCAACCATCTCCAACCTCATCAATTTTTCTCCATCGCATCTCATTCGCAGGAAATCATCTAAATTTATTCTGTTTTCTTCTTTGTGGTTGAAGAACCATTTGCATTTTTGTTGGGCTAATCGATCTAGCAAAATGGGTAAGCAATTTGGTTTTATTTGGTTCTTATTTCTTTGAAAGTTAACCCCTGCTAAATTTTTTAGGTGTTTTTGATATTCTGATTTTTTCATTTCAAAATCGTATCTGCTACTTGCTAATTTTGCATAAACGTCTCTTTGATTCTTAGGTTTTGTCTATAAGTAACTGTAGACACCGAGTCCCGAGGCAGCCCAGGCCAAGGTTACCCAATGATGATTAAATGCCTGTTCACAGGAAAAAATGTTAAAAGCGATGATTTTCTTGTGAAAATTTGCTTTTCAGAAATAAAAAATAAAAAATATATATTTTAAAAATTAAAAATGAAAAAGGAGCTTGGAAGTATTAATTTTATGTCAAAAAGTTTTAATTTAAAAAATAAATAAATAAATTTCAGAGGATTGCGACCGCCGCGGCACGCTGGGGATAGCGCCCGCAGCGCTGCGCGCGCGAGCTGCGAGCTCCAACGCGAGGCCATGCCTTGCGAGCGCGACCTGCGGCCGTAGCTCGCCCCCAGCGCGCGCCAGCCCATCCGATTTCTCCCGGTTTCCCCGAAAATCCATTTTTTCACCCCAAATTCAGGATTTTGAGTCCAATTTGGACTCTAAATTATTTTTTTAGAGATAATTAAAAAAATAAAAAGCTGATTTTATCATAAAAAATAGGAAAATTAGATTTAAATTAATTTTCTTTTCCTAATAGAATTAGGGCTTTTTATTGAATGATATAAATAGTTTGAGATGGAAAAAACCTAGGGGGAGCCTCCATTATTTTTCTTTACATCTTTTGAGAGAATTTCTTTTCTTCTTCTTGAATTTTTCTTCTTCAATTTCAGATGGCTTTTTTTCAATTGACAAGGATTAATTGAGATTGAAAAATCAATTTTCAATTCTTTAATTTCTTTGTTTTCTCCATAAACAAAAGAAATTAATTTCACTTCTAAATCAGTTTTTTTGGAATTTTTCAAAGAAATCAATCACCATATTCCTTCCATCAAATCTAAATCTGAGGGTATATTTTCTGGGTTCCAAACTAATTATTTTCATCTTATTCTCATATTTTTTATTTAATTTTTTTTTGTTCATGTAAATATTGCTTTCTTGATTTTTTATTACTTTTAACATGTAATTAATTAATATATTTTGCTTTGATTGATTTTCTTTGTCATTTAAATATTTATGTAAATTGTGATAACATGTAAAATAATTAATTTAATCATGTCAATTTTTCACCCTTAATTTAATAATCCTATTTTGCCAACTTAATCAAAATTTTTTCCCTTTCCTTTGCATGATGGCCATAAATATGTGAAAATCATGGGTTTATGTGAAAATTCCCAAAAGTATGCATTTCCCGCAAAGAAAAGCTAGTGTTAAAATCCACGAGGGACGCTGTAGACACCGGGTCCCGAGTAGCCTTGATCAGGATTACCCAATGATGAAATTAAGTATGCCGATTTATAGGCAAAAAGAATGAAAGTTGGAAGTGATAATTTCCTTGTCTTTTTTATTTGTTAGGAATGAATAAAAATATATTTTAAAAATATTTTAAAAATTATTTTGGGATAAAAAGTTAGTTTTTAAATTATTGTGTTTTATAGAAATTTAAAAAAAAAAATATTTCGCGCGAATGCCAGGCTGCGGCAGCGCTAGGCGCGCGCCGCAGTGCCTCGGTGCGCTCGCCTGCGAGCGCGCTGTGCACGAGCGACGCGCTGCTACGCGCGGGGACGCCCGTCGGGCGCTCCGACGGGGCATCCCTCGCCCCTGGTCACCCATTTTCCCATTTTTGGCCATTTTGGCTCCAAAAATTCATTTTTTTTCAATGTTTTTAGTAGAATTCAATGGTAAAACTTTTAAAATTCCAAACTCTTCAAATTCAGTTGTTTTTTTTTGTTTAATGGAATTAAATTAATTTAATTTTTCAATTAAAAATCTGATTTTTAGGAAAAAATAAAAAGGATTTTGGAGAGAGAATTAAGAGGGATTTTCTTTAGAAAAATATTTTTCTTCTTCTTTCTTCTCTCAAAACCAAATTCTCTCAATTTTTCTAAAAAAATTTTCCAACTGAATTCTTGAGACAAAAAATAACAATTTTTGTTCTTGGGAATTTTTATCCTTTTCATCAAACAATTTCTACTTTGAGACAAATAAATCAATTGTTTGTTTTTGAGTAAAATTCATTTTTCAATATTTTATTTTTCTAATTATATTCTTTAAATTAAGACAAGGAATTGGACAATCTACCTTCGTTTCTTCAAGATAAATTTGAGGGTAATTATTTTTGGCTCAATTTCTTAATTTAATTTTAATTTCATTCTTTTGTTTTTATTCAATTAGTTAACATGTAAATTCTTCTAGTTCTATCATTTTCTTCTTATTTTCTTATTCTTTTGCTTTTATTTAATTAATTATCATGTAAATTCTTTTAGATCATATTTTTACTTCTTATTTCTTTCTTCTCATTTAATTGTTCATGTTCATATTATTGTCACCATTTTTGTTCACATATATTATTAGTATTATCATTTAACATATTTTAGCATAATTAGCTTATTTTTATTTTTATTTTATTCTTCCATATTTAATTGAAATGTTCATATTATTATTATTATTATTATTATTATTATTATTATTATTATTATTATTATTATTATTATTATTATTATTATTATTATTATTATTATTATTACCTTGTGCTTATGTGATTGTCCATATTATTATTGGTATTATTATTATCATGCCTTAAACATGCCATGTTGATTTTATTTCCTATTGTTCTTGCATGTTTATATGATTGTTCATATTCCTTGATGTTATTGTGTCTTATTATTATTATTATTATTATTATTATTATTATTATTATTATTATTATTATTATTATTATTATATTTGATTGTTCATATTTTTTGTTATTATTGTGTTATTATTATTATTGTAGTTACTACCATCATTAGTATTAGTATTATTATCCTTATTCTTGTTCAATTTTATTATTACTATTATTATTTATATTTTCATGCATGATTGGATGTTATTATTGTTATTTTATGCATGTTGAATTTTATTATTATTATGTTATCTTTTATGCATGCTAAATTGTTAATTAGATTGCATATTTTTATTACGTCATTTTAATTGGCTTGTCATACATGATGCAATTTTGATTGCCTTAAATTAATTATTTTCATGTTATATGTTTAATTAATTTTTTACTAACTTCACTTTTATTTTTTCCTTTTTATTTTCAATACTTATTTTTTGTGTGTGAATCTTTTTCATACCAAGTGGGAGCCCATGAAAATTTGAAGATTCATTTGGGAGTTGACTTGTTATTTTTCTTATTTTCTTTACTTTGCTTTCATTATTTTATTTTTAATATGTAATTTGTAATAAATTATTTTTTTTATGCACGTTAATTAAAAAAACACAAAAATATTTCTATTTAATTAACTTGAATTTTTCTAAATAAAATGGGATGAAACACTAAATTCAAAACTCAATTATAAACTTAATCAAGGTATGAATAAATGAGAAGTCCCAAACCATCTCTGGTCTTTGAGCTCAACGAGGCGAGAGGACCATTTCAATGTTCCATTGGAATGGGATTTCCAAGACACCTCTTGTGTCCCGTAAAAAGGATTTAATTTGCATAGTCCTTGGCTCCACGAGGCAAAAGGACCATCCTAATGTTCTATTAGGGTGGGATCTCCAAGACACCTCTGGCTTGCCCAAAATGGACATAGCAGTGTCGTCTTAGCCTCACTGAGGCTAGACGACCTTTCCCAATGTTTTATTGGGTGGCGACTCCATGAAATCTCCTTGTTGCCCAAAATAGACGCACTTGTAAATATCTTACAAGTTTTTATGAACCTCTACCGATCGCCCTAAAAGTGGGCTTTCGGGGGCCACGGGGTTCGGCACGCGTCACAGACGCACTATCTTTAATCAATGACCAACAGTTCATGGAGCGATAAGGCAGCCCGAATAGTTTCCTTTTAAACGTATAATGCTTAATTCAAGACGCGAGCTAAAGTCTCGGGGGAAAAATGCTCATTTGACTGGGGCAAAAATGCGCATGGGTCGGTTCTCTTTGAGAAATTATGGGCGAATTCTTAAGCCAAGACGACACTTTTCTAAGTCTCTGGGGGGGTTTCAACTAACATGAGCGGCCAAGCTGTACCCTTGACGGACCCTTAACCGCTCAAAACTTAGTCTATTTATTTTTGCATGCATGTCATGTCATACAGTTATTTTGCAAATATTTGCATATAACTTTTCACCTGCACACACGAGTTTTTGTAAATATTTGCAAATATTTTCAACTTAACGGACCCTTAACCTCTCAAGACTCGGTCTATTCATTATTGCATGCATGTCATGTCATACAGTTGTTTTGCAAATATTTGCATATTACTTTTCACCTGCACACACGATTTTTTATACATATCCCTATGCATATAATTTTGCAAGAAAAGCCTAGATGAAGACTACATGCATGAAAACGTTCAACACAACATGAGCACTCACCCGTACTTGACAATCCAACCAAGAGAAAATCTACACAGACAAACCCCTTCAAAGTCCTCTTAAGAGGCAAATCTCTAAGTGGTCTTTTGAGGCAAACCCTTTCAAAGTCCTCTTAAGAGGCAAATCCCTAAGTCCTCTTAAGAGACAAATCCCTAAGTCCTCTTAAGAGACAAATCCCTAAGTTCTCTTAAGAGGCAAACCATTCAAAATCCTCTTAAGAGGCAAACCTTCAAAGTCCTCTTAAGAGGCAAATTCTCCAAAGTCCTTTAGAGGTGTTAATCCAGACAATTAACTAAAGACCTCTCAGGGGGGAATTAACCAAAGACCTCTTAGGGGGCAACCAACCAAAAACCTCTCAGGGGGCAGTCAACCAAAGACCTCTCACGGGCACCACTTCAGATCTCAGAATAGGTTAGATACTGACACGGCTGGGGCTAAACACCGCACAGGTTAGATGCCGCAACGGAGGAGGTTAGACACTACATCAACAGGTTAGATACCAATATGGCTGGAGCTAGATACCGACACAGACCATAACGGTGGAGGTTAGACACCACATGAACAGGTTAGATACAGACACGACTGGGGATAGACACCGCACAAGTTAAATGCCACAACGGAGGAGGTTAGACACCACATCAAAGTTGGTTACAGACCACAACAGCTGGGGCTATACACCGCATAGGTTAGATGCCACAACAATGGAGGTTAGACACCGCATAAAAGCCTAGACACCGCATAGGTTAGATGCCGCAGCAATAAGGGTTAACACGTTAACAAATAGACGGTAACTTCAGACCGAAAAGACAACTGCCTCAGGTACGTGTCTCTCTCCTTCTTTCTCTGAGTTTTGGCTCACCTAGGCACCCATGCACTAGCTTCCCCAAAACTGGGGGTAGTTGTAGACACCGGGTCCCGAGACAGGCCAAACCAGGGTTACCCAATGATGATTAGATGCCCGTTCACAGGCAAAAATGTTGGAAGCGATGATTTCTTTGTGAAAATTTGCTTTCCAGAAATAAAAAATAAAAAATATATATTTTAAAAATGAAAAATGAAAAAGGAGCTTGGAAGTATTAATTTTAGATCAAAAGTTTTAATTTAAAAAAAATAATTCGAAAGGTTGCGGCTGCCACGGTGCGCTGGGGCGAGCGCCCGTAGTGCCGCGCGCACACTCGCGTGGAGCGCTGCACGCACATTCCCACGGAGCGCGCTGCGGGCTCCGGCGCGAGGCCATGCCTCAAGCGCACGACCTGCGGCCGCAGCTTGCCCCCAGCGCGCGCCAGCCGGCCGATTTCGCCCGGTTTCCCCGAAAATCCATTTTTTCACCCCAAATCCGGGATCTTGAGTCCAATTTGGACTCTAAATTATTTTTTTGAGATAATTAAAAAAGAAAAAGCTATTTTATCATAAAGCTATTTTATCATGAAAAAATAGGAAAATTAGATTTAAATTAATTTTCTTTTCCTATAGAATTAGGGCTTTTTATTGAATGATATAAATAGTTTGAGATGGAAAAAACCTAGGGGGAGCCTCCATTATTTTTCTTTACATTTTTTGAGAGAATTTCTTTTCTTCTTCTTGAATTTTTCTTCTTTAATTTCAGATGGCTTTTTTTCAATTGACAAGGATTAATTGAGATTAAAAAATCAATTTTTAATTTTTAAGCATCCAAATTAATTTCTTTGTTTTTTCCATAAACAAAAAGAATTTATTTCACTTCTAAATCATTTTTTTTTGAATTTTTCAAAGAAATCATTCATCATATTCCTTCCATCAAATCTAAATTTGAGGATAAATTTTCTGGGCTCCAAACTAATTATTTTCATCTTATTCTCTTATTTTTTATTTAATTTTTTTTTGTTCATTTAAATATTGCTTTCTTGATTTTTTATTACTTTTAACATGTAATTAATTAATATATTTTTCTTTGATTGATTTTTCTTTGTCATTTAAATATTTATGTTAATTGTGATAACATGTAAAATAATTAATTTAATCATGTCAATTTTTCACCCTTAATTTAATAATCGTATTTTGCCAACTTAATCAAATTTTTTTCCCTTTCCTTTGCATGATGGCCACATGAACAGTGGCCATTTTTGCTTTATCTCTCCTTTAATTCTCATGCATGTATTCCCGTGGGGCCAACTTGTTTTGTCCACACACATTTATTCATTCATTCTCATATGTATATATTTTTATCCTTTATTTATTTGATTTATTTACTTGATTAGCTTAATTAATTTATTTGTTAGTAATAGTTGGATTCATTTAATTTAATTTGGTTCATTGTTTTATTTTATGTATTTCATTTAATTTGATTTATTCATTTTGATTTCTTTATTTTTTATTTTTATGTATTGTATTTTATTTGATTTAATTACTAACCTTAATTTTCTTTTTCTTTTTTGCTACAATACTTGTCTTTTTATTTGAGCATTATCCATGGACGAAAATGGAGGATCAAGGAATTAGGAACCTCATTTTGGTTTGCACATTTAAATTTCTATTTTCCTTTATTTTGATTTATTTATCGCATTTGTATATTTTATGTAAAATTATTTATTTTTATGCACGTTTAATAAAAATCACTAAAAATATTTTTATTAATAAATTGGAATTTTTTTAATAAAATGGACCAATATCCTATTTCAACCAATAAAATATCACTTTCAAATGGAGAATTAATTTTCATAAAATGGAATCACTCATCCCGATTTTCTCAATCAATGCCTAAAAATAATTCTCAAATTTTTTAAGTTAATAAAAGGAACCAATGTTCCTAAACACCAATAAATCTCCCGATTTATGTATGATGTATTTTATTTTACTAATCTTTTTACGTAGTTATTTATTTATTCATTTTGGGCCCTTGTAATTAATTTTGGGGCGAGTTTATTCATTTATTTATTTACGTCTTCTTTATTTTGAGGGATTGTTCTGTCCCATAATTTTTACTTATAATTTATTTATTATTTATTTATTTTATTTATTATTACTTTCTGAAATGTTTGGAATGCACTTTAAATTTATTGCATGGTTGCATGAGATGAGAGATAGAATTTCAATTTCTTAAAAACTCATTTATAAACTTAACTTATGGCATTAATAAGAGTGAAGTTCTGAACACTTTCTCTGGTTTAAAACCCTCGAGACTAGATAACCTTTCCCAATTTCTTGTAAATTGGGTGGCGACTCCAAAATGTCTCAAAGGTGCCTAAAGGTTGCATGTGATTAGATGAACCTTCCAATATTCTATTGGGTAGGGGATTCCAAAATGTCTCGTGTTACCCAAAATCTAGACGCTAACCCTTCTTGGACCTTCAAAGCGGATCGAGATCTGGCCGCGCGCGTCACAATAATGAAAAGAGATTTTTAGCTTTGCTTTTGGAGGTTCCACTAATAATCTTCTTGCTGTTGGCTCCAAATCTTAAGTTTTAATATTCTGAATTTGTTATCTCTATTATTATCTTCAAAATTATTTCTTTCTTTTTTATTTTTTTTACTAACCGTATTTCGAAGGAGAACAAGTTTGGCATAGAACTGTATATACTGCTTTTTTTCTCTGAATTTGACTATGAACATATATTGGTGAATCAAGCTCAACATGCTTGCTAAGTGACCACATTTACCCTCAGATATGTTAAAAATGTTAAATATAAAACATACTATATTTTATGCTCTGCGTAAAAGCTATGGATAATCTGGGATTTGCTGGCTATTGTGATGTAATTCTCATATTTAGAGAATTTGGGATTAGGCTCTTGTTGCTTGACTCCATGTTATTGGCATTACTAGATTAATATATGATGCTCTTATCTTTTAGTTTATTTGATCGATGTGATTGATTAAAATCTAATTGTAGTTTTAAATTGTTTGTTTTCGTTTTTGTCTTATGGCATATATGGTTCTAGTTATCGCTCATTCAAAATCACACAAGTTAGATATTATGTATGTGGGTGTTTAAGATATGTGGTTCTATTACTGAAATTCTTATTCATGTGAAATTTGAAAAATTAAGGATCTTCATATGTAAAAAATGATCAAAGGGGGATTTACTTTTGCTAAGTTTAGCTTAAGTTATTTATTGCTTGCCTTATGGTTTGTCTAAATAGTTTTATGAATTAATTTGTTTAATTAATTTATGTAATTATGATCGATATAATTAATTTAGGCAATTCATTTAGTTAAATTGATGATACTCATATCAATTCCCCATGCTTTTGCCTAGTTCACTGATACACATAGCAGATAGAATTCTAACACCATGATCTGGATATTGATCTACTAACAACAGTGCTACATGACATGATCATTTTAAGATGGCTTACCATGATTTATTCTCGGTTGTTAATTATTTGGACACTAGTTAATGTTTCATTAGTTTTTATGTTTTAAGTAATTAGGCTGCTAATGAAATAGCGAGAAAGGGAGTAGAACATGCAATACTATTATACAATGGAAGGCTGGCCGTTCACTATGAATCTAGAATTGTAGATGGTATATATATGTGGGTTGTAGCTTTCGTTAATTTAGTTGTCTGTTTTATAATCGTTCCTGTACATATGTTAGTAGTTCTTCTCTTCATTCTGTGGTGTTATATATTGGATTCACTTATGGTACTTGCCTATCGGTTTAGGTAGCAAGAAGGCAGTGTTTCAAGGAGAAAGATCCCGACTTTTACTTATCATTATCTGTACTATTGAGTTGGTATCTTATTGAGCTATTGTCACATGTCAAACCTGAGTTGCATAAACATAAACTAGTTTTTATTTCATATAATCTTTATGAACATTTTTTTATTATTAATTTTGTATTATGTATATCAACACTACAAGAAATTGTAGTTTTCGCAATGGAAATTTAGTAACGGATGAATTTTCGTCGCAAATTTGCGACGAAAAGGATATTCCGTCGCTAATTAGCGATGGAAAGGACATTTCGTCGCTAATTAGCGATGGAATTGTTTTTTCGTCGCAAATTTGCGACGGAAAAAAAATTTCGTCACTAATTAGGGACGGTAAAAAAATCCGTCGCTAAAATTGGCGGGAATAATTTTTCTCCAGTTTTAACGACCGAAATTACGACGGAAATTAAATTCCGTCGCTAAATTTAGCGACATAATTTAATTTCCATCGCTAAAATTATTAAAAAAATAATTTTTTTTATCAGCGACGGAAATTGAAATTCCGTCGCTAAATTTAGCGACAAAATTTCAATTTTTGTTGCTAAAATTATTTTAAAAAAATAATATCTTTTATTAGCGACGAAAATTGGAATTCCGTCGCTAAATTATTAAAAAAATAATATCTTTTATTAGCGACGAAAATTGAATTAGCGACGGAATTTCAATTTCTGTCGCTAATTTTAGCAACGGAAATTCATTTTTCGTCGCTAAAATTTTCCTATAAATTCTATTTTTTCTCTCTCCTTCCCCTCTGTCCTCCCTCTCCCCTCCCTCCCGATCCCCCCTCCTCTACACCCCTGCCCACCGCCGCCCTCCTCCGGCGTGCCTCCACCGGCAGATCTGGCCTTCCCATTGACGTCCGCCGCCGATCTGACCTGGACCACCCACCTCCGACCTCCTCCCCTCCCTCTCCCCTCTCTCTTCTCCTCCCTCCTCTCTCTGCCCAGCATTCTTTCCCACGGCTGTGCTGCCGTTGCCCTCCTTCCGACTGCCATTCCGGCTCCCCCTCGCCGATCTCCCCTCCCCCTCCCCTCCGGCGCCAGTTTCCCCTTCCCCCCTCCCCATTTTCCTTCCCTTCCTCCCCCGCTCCCCTCTCACGTTTTCCCTTCCCCCCGCCCCCGATCTCCCTCATCGGCGAGCTGCGGTGGGTGCTGCGGTTGGCGACGCGTGGATCTCCGCCTCCCCCTACCGTTCCGTCGCCTGTGGTGCCTCCGGTGGCCTCCTACTGTGGTGACCGGCGATTTGGGTAAGTTTGGTTTATTTCTTTTTTTTTTCTTTATTTATTAATTATAAATTTTATTATTATTCTTATTATTATTATTATTATTATTATTATTATTATTATTATTATTATTTAATGGATATGTTAATTATAATAATTATGAGTATTATTAAATATTTATCTTAATTATTATTATGATTATTGTAATGTTGTGTTAATTATTATTATTATTATTATTATTATTATTATTATTATTATTATTATTATTATTATTATTATTATTATGTAATGGGTAGGTTAATTAGTATTATTAATAGTTTTATTAAATAATTATCTTAATTATTATTATTGTTATTATTTTTATTAAGAAGTTGTGTTAATTTTAGTTGTTATTGTTATTATTATTATTATTATTATTATTATTATTATTATTGTTGTTGTTGTTGTTGTTGTTGTTAATTGGGTATGCTAATTGGTATTGTTATTAGTATTATTAAATATTTATCCTAATTATTATTATGATTATTATAATTTTTATTAAGTAGTTGTGTTAATTATTATTGTTATTATTTAATGGGTATGTTAAGTAGATATATTATTAGTATTGTTATTATTTTTATTAAGAAGTTGTGTTAATTTTAGTTACTATTATTATTATTATTCAACATGTTATTATTATTAAATTAAAATTAGTAAAATTTGTACCTTAATTATTATTATTATTATTATTATTATTATTATTATTATTTATGTTAATTTGTATTGTTGTTATTATTATTATTTTTTTAATTTGTAAAAATTCCCAACGGAAATTGAATTTTCGTCAGGAAATTTGCCGACGGAAATTTTTTTTCCGTCGGCAAATTTCCCGACGGAAATTCCTTATTTTCCGTCGGAAATTTCCATCAGGAAATCCTTTTTCTTTTAGTGCAATATTTTATTAAAATACAATAATGTTGTCAAAACTTTTGTGCTTTCAAATAATTGCTAGGTACTTTTATTGGTTTTGTGTTGAGATTGGAGGTTTTGATGTTATAGCTAGGTACTTTACCGGTTATTTTGATGTTTTATATCATTACCACTATTAATTATAGCTTTAAGTACCATGTTTTAGTTACTCTATACTTTGTTCAGTTCCTAGTGTTTCCACTCTTCTTCTGCATGTCAGAATACAAATTTCTGAATTTTCCCCCTTTTGTTACTTTATATATTTTTTATACACATTTTTAATCTCTTAACCTATCAGCTCTACTGAACAAAAAGATGAGGTAGCTTAATATGTATTTTCCTCCTTAAACTTGGTATAAAAAACTTTTTACACACTTAAACTTTTGCAAGTGACTTATAACATATCCATACTTCACTAAAATGCATCTATTTTCTCCCTAATTACCAAAAAATAGCTACAAATGAGTCTTGAAATATACATACTATTTCTAATCAATTATTCAATGTATTATTGTTAAAAGGAATAAAAGGAAATGAAAAATGAAAAAAGATAAGGTTAATGAAGAAAAAATGGAAAAAGGTCTAAAAGCAGGAGAAAATAATAGAAAAAAATGATTTTTGGTATCTTTTATTTGAATTACGTGTCTAATATTTTTTTTAAAAAAATGCTCTGTAATTTGTTACTTAATGGGGATAATAAGTGTATTTTTGTCAAGTTTAGGTTTGTAATATGTTGGTTGCAAAGTTTAAATGTGTAAATGATTTTTTTGCCACGTTTGAGGAAAAAATATATTAAGCCTGAGAATAAGGAAATCCCCAAACCATTTGAGAAAAGCGAACTAAAATCAGTACTTGATGAGTTGCTTTGATAAGCCAAAAATTATTAGTCGCATTCTTCTCTATTTTAGTTAAAGTACTAATAGAAATTGTTGTATGTCTGTTGATTACATCTCTTTGATGTTTCTATAATTGTAACCTCTTTCTGGGTCTCTATAAGAAACACTCATTCAAGCTTTTCTTACACTGTTTTCTCTTACTATCTCTGTCCCTGTCGGATTTTGTTTCTGTAACTATGATCTTTTGGATCTTCTTATTCTTCCAGTAAAACTGTAGGGAAGTATCTTTTTCATTCTGGCAGAACTTCTTAGGATATATCAAACCTGATGGGAAGATACAAACACCTTTTTGAACTTGAGTTAAAAAAGAGGAACCCCTTAAAATTTCTGATTATAATCTATATATCTCCACCACTTTACTTATTTCAGCATTTTCTAAATTATGTCATTTCTCACTAGAAAATGCTACTGGAATTATGTCATTTCTCACTAGTTTATTTTGGGATATTATTCAATCCCAATACCAATCCCATGTCTATACAAATCCTGAGAATGTGGCTCCAGATATTGTTCAAAGCCGATATGCATTAACAAAGCGAAAGGGTGCTCGTTATGCACCTGCAGCTTTCTTGACAGGTATCCTAGACCCAGTCAACTCTTGACAAGATTTTCTTGAATTGTTTGCAGATTTGGAGGGAAAGCTGCCAGTTTTTATTATATCAACTGAGGGATCACTGAAGAGGTTGAAAGCAGTGATGCAAGCACTCAAAGGGGCCAAAGGGGTAAGCAAATTTATTGAGGCTCCAGGTGCTCTTCTGCCACAAAACTTTTCTAGTTTGGTTGTGTTCTTTTTGTTGTAGTTGATTTGGCATATAGGTGATTTCTTGTTTATCATGATTATTAAATGCCTCTTTGGATATTATTAAATGCTATGAAGTGTAGAAGTTGTAAACTTGCAGACAGATGATGAATAAGGGAATAAGCCAGTCAATTTTGGTTAGTGGGGAAAGTGGAGCTGGTAAAACAGAAAGTACAAAGATGCTTTTGCATTATTTGGCCTTTATGGGGGAGAGCTGCAACTGAGGGAAGGACAGTGGAGGTAGCATAATATTTTCAGTTTCCTGCTATTCCTTTAAGTTCCATATAGTTGTAGAATGAATCACTTTTTTTTTTTTATAATGAGCTTTAAGGTATAATAATATTTTTTTTTTTCACTTGGTTTGGCAGTCCAATCCTGTTTTGGAAGCATTTGGTAATGCCAAGACTGTTAGGAATAATAATTCAAGGTGTTAGCTCTTATCTTTGATCAAAATATTCAAACGTTTAATGTTATAGTCTAAGCATTCTCTACTCTTTCGTTCCTTGAATTGAATATGACGTAATTGCATTTTCTACTCTGATGCAAAGATCTTTAGAAATCAAATGTCTCCAAATAAAAAAGTTTAGATATGTTACTTCTTTTGTCTACAACAAATTACCTGAAATAATTAGAAGCATATTGTATTTATACAATGTGAAGATATTAAATATAGTTAAAAGTTATTGTCAAGTCTAGACTTGAATTAACCTTTCTTGTAGAAGATATATTAGAAGTCCTTTAGAAACTCTTGAGTGCTTTATCTGATGTGTCATGCCTAGACTAGAATGAAGTTTAAAGTGTTCTCATGTTAAAATGAATAAAGTACTTTTATATGGATATGGTCATAAATGACCATTTATAAAAATATACATTTGCTTGTTCCAAATTTATCCCAAAATTTTAAATATGAATCTTTAAAGGGTGATGTATTTTTTACTCTATTGCTACAAACTTTTAATTATATTGAAAATTACTCTTGTATCTATAATTGTAAAGTCTCCTTTAAAGGTGGAATGAAACTGAGCCAGTTTTTTGCAACACAAAATGATTTAACCAGCTATATTACATCCATGTGTTTCTTAATCTGAGAATCAGGATATCAAGAAGTACAAATTGGGCAATCCTAGAACATTTCATTATCTCAACCAATCAAACTGCTGTGAGCTAGATCGACTTAATGAGTCTAATTAGTATCTTATTGCTAGGAAGGCTATGGAAGTTGTTGGGATAAGTGCTGATGAATAGGTTTTGCCATTTGATTTACTGAATTCCAGCTATGCAAGCAGAACAGCTTGAAGTAATTACCATAATTAAGGTCTTAATTTTTCCTTAATTTGTCTCATTCTATGTTTTTGAATCTAAATATATACTGATTGTGGCATTAATAACAAGGTCAGTACGTACTTTTTAAGGCCCATATTTTTTTACTGCTGACTGACAGAATTCTGTCATTATAATTCAATTTAGTGCTGTGTTTTCAAAATTTAATTTAATTTAGTGTGCTTTCAGATTAATATAGATAGTGTCATTTTTAGTAAGCATTAATTGTCAACGAATATTGAAAACAAATGAACATTTTGACTTGGTCAATTAAGCATCACATGTATTTTGGCGAAGTTGTTTATTTTGATACTCATTTGTCTTTTATTTCTGCTTTAGCTACTTTGATTCTCTTAGTTTTAATTTTGTCAGCTTGTTTTCTATCTCGTTATTTGTTTGTCTCTCATGATTGTAAGTTATATTATATCTTTTTATTGTTATTATACTATTAAACTTACTATTGTTTTTTATTTTTTCTTTGCATCCCTTTTCATTTTTTGAATATTTTGAAGTGTATATACAATTACACTTGTTAGATTTTGGATATTTTGAAGTGTATATATTGTGAAATTTTGAATATTTAAGGTAAATGATATTTTAAATTAAAAATATTAAATTATTTTGCCATTTGATTTACTGCCTTTGTGCATGAATATTAATTATAAATTTATGTTTTAAATTCTATAGGTCTTCAAAACAATGGACAATGAAGATGAGAGATTCATTATGCATTCTTCTAAAGATTTTATGTGAATAGAAAATAGTATAGATATGGGCTGTTTTTATAAACTCTACTTGTATATGATAAATAAAATGTCAAACAATTTCGAAATATCGATATATTTTGTAACTGGCATTTTGCAATTTATTGAAAGACTATTTATTATAATTTTGAATATATATGTGTGGGTGAATAATGTGTGCAGGTAATATTCAAATAAAATATTTTATATATTTTGAAAATTTAATATTAATTACCGAATTTTCTTTCAATGAAGAAAAATTTGGTTGCGAAATGGAATCTTTAATGACTGAAATTCTCTTCTTTGAAAATGAAATACATACAGCAAAGTGAAATTTCAGTCGCTAAAAGGTATTTTTAACGACAAAAAATTTCTATGTTGAAAGTGAATAGAATTAGGGAAGGGAAAATCCGATCGTTAAAAGGCATCTTTAGTGACCGGAAATCCCTTTGTTGAAAGTAAATACAATTAGCGAAGGAAAAATCCAGTCACTAAAAAGTATTTTTGACGACTAAAAATTTCCTTGTTGAAAGTTAATACAATTATCCGATCGTTAAAAATCGCTATTCAACGGCCGAAAACGTTTCGGCCGTTAAAGTCATTAACGACCGGATTCAATATCCAGTCGTCTATACCTTTAACAGAGGGACTTTTAGTGACTGGATTTTTCGGTTATTATAGGTCTTTAATGACCGGATTTCGACTTTTAACGACCGAATTTTCCTTCATTAAAGGGCATTTTTCTTGCAGTGTAATTTTGCCTCTTATGATCATTTATCTCCATATTCTCTTATTGCTTCTCTCGACTCGGTTTCTATTCCTCGAACTATTAAAAAAGCTTTATCTCATCCCGATTGGCGTGATGCAATGATAAAGGAGATAAATGCTTTGGATGAAAATCACACTTGGGACTTGGTTAATTTGCCTAAATGGAAGAAGGTTGTAGGATGCAAATGGGTTTTTGCAGTTAAAGTTAATCCAAATATTTTTGTGGCTAGACTTAAAGTTAGGCTTGTTGCAAAAAGATATGCTTAGACATATGGGGTGGATTATTCAGATACTTTCTCTCCAGGGGCTAAACTTACTTCTATTATATTGTTTATCTCTATAGTTGCTTCAAAGAACTGGTCCTTACACCAGTTGGACATAAAGGATGCTTTTTTTCATGGAGATCTTCAGGAAAAAGTGTACATGGAGCAACCACCTGGGTTTGTTGCTCAGGGGGAGTATAGAAAAGTTTATCATTTGAAGAAATCTCTATATGGGTTGAAGCAAACTCCACGTGCTTGGTTTTGCAAGTTCAGTGAGGTAGTCCAGGAGTTTAGGTTGACAAAGAGCAAGTGTGATCATTTTGTCTTCTACAAACAGTCACAAGCTGACATTATTCTTCTTGTTGTATATGTTGATGACATTATCATTACTAAAAGTGGTTATGTGGGCATCTCTTCTCTCAAGTCATTTTTGCATACTAAGTTTCAAACTAAACACTTGGGCCAGCTGTAGTACTTCTTAGGAGTAGAAGTTTCAAGGAGCAAAAAGGGAATTTTTCTATCTCAGAGGAAGTATGTCTTTGATTTGCTTAAAGAAACTGGAAAACTGGAAGCCAAGCCTTGTAGTACTCATATGGTTCCCAATGTGCATCTTACGAAAGATGATGGTGATCTATTTAATGATCTAGAGAGATACAAGAGGTTACTTGGAAAACTTAACTATCTCACAGTGACTTGTCCAGATATTGTGTTTGCAGTAAGTGTTGTTAACCCGTTTATGTCTGCTCCTATAATGAAACATTGGGCAGCTTTAAAGCAGATTTTATACTATTTGAAAGGGGCTCCTGGACTTAGTATGCTTTACAGTAATCATGGACATACTCACATTGAGTGCTTTGCAGATGCTGATTGGGCAGGGTCCAAAAGTGATAGGAGGTCAACTACAGGTTATTGTATTTTTGTTAGAGAAAACCTAGTGTCTTGGAGGAGTACGAAGCAGACTGTTGTATCTAGATCTGATGGGAAAAATGACCAACAACGGAAACACTAAATGTACGGAATGAATTTTCGTTGTTTATCTTTCCCTACTTGAATGAACCTTTTAGCTAAACTAATAAGTAGAGCAGTATCCAAAATAAATACCACAACAATAATTTTTGAACTCTACAGCCACAATCAACACAAGAACACGCAAAATTTTTAAGTGAAAAACCTCCTCGATGTAAGGAGTAAAAACTACGGGAACCTTAGATCAAATAATGGGCAAATGCAACATGTATTCTGTCTATTACAGCAAATCTTCTCTATCCAAAACTAGAGGCATATAATCATCATCATAATCTTGGAATAAATATCAAGATATATGGAATAAATCAAAAATAAAAGTAAGAGAGTTAATACTTAGAAATTGAATTCTGTCCCAGCCACGAACTAACCTCTGAATATTATAACCCGATCTTCACCATTGATAATGAATATCAAGATGTGAAGAAGATTCTGTCTAAAATACAGCTCAATCCAACGGTTCAATCTCCAGAAAATAAAGAATTTGTGGGACTGGTTTGTGTAGAAGAAAATTCTGTTGTCTCAGCCAAGAAATAACCTCCGAATTTTAGAATCCGATCTCCACCGTTGATAATGAATATCAATGTGTGAGTAAGCTTCTCTCCAAATTTCAGTTTGATCCAACGACTGACTTTCTAGAAAACTAAGCACTCGTGAGACTAGTTTTGTGTAGAAAAACCAAATTTTTCTTCCTCTTTCTTCAACTCTCTCTCTGCCAACTTTCTTTCCATTTTTTTTCTTTCTTTCTTTCACACACTCATTTTTAAACCATTCATATGTATTTATACACCTGATTCAAGCGCCACTATTGTTGACTCTCTTCTCATGGACAGAAGAAGAAGTCAAATAAATCTCCCCCTTTCTGACTATGAGGAAGAGTCCGTCATCCCGGCGATAGAGCAACACGCTTTTAGCTTCTCCTTAGCTAAAGTTTTTGTCAACATATCGGGACCATTATCATCAGTATAAACTTTATCAAGTTCAAATAGCTTCTCTTCAAGAGCATCTCTAATCCAATGATACCTCACATCAATATATTTTATTTTCTTGTGGTAAGTCGAGTTTTTAGCAAGATGAATCGCGCTTTGATTATCACAAAACACTACATATCGTTGTTATTTGAAGCCTAACTCTTGCACAAATCTCTTCAACCATAACATCTCCTTACCTGCTTCCGTTACTGCTATATACTCGACCTTCGTAGTAGAAAATGCAATACACTTTTGCAGTCTTGATTGCCATGACACAGCTCCCCCTGCAAAAGTCATCAAATACCCAGAAGTTGATTTGTGACTATCCTTGTCTCCTGTCATATCAAAATCTGTATACCCAACTAGCACTAGCTTTCTATTTCCAAATATAAGACCCAATTTAGAAGTACCTCGAAGATATCTAAATATCCACTTAACTGCTTCCCAATACTTCCTACCCGGATTTGACAGAAAACGACTAATAACACCTACTGCATGAGCTATATCAGGTCGTGTGCACACCATAGCATACATCAAACTTCCTACAGCTGAGGCATATGGAACTCTATCCATCTCTTCCTCAGTAGAAGGGCAATCTTTTTCAGTTAGCTTAAAGTTGGTTGTAAGAGGAGAACTAACCACTTTAGCTTTATCCATGTTGAACCTGCAAAGCACCTTTTCAATGTACTTTTCTTGTGACATATGCAATTTCTTAGCAGTTCTATCTCGAGTAATTTTAATGTCAAGAATTTGTTTTGTTGGCCTTAGTCTTTCATAGCAAAAGACTTACTCAACTGTTGTTTCAACTGGGCAATCCTTCCAGTATTCTTTCCAACAATTAACATGTCATCAACATATAACAATAAAATGATAAAACCATCACTACCAAACCTTTGAACAAATACGCAGTGATCTGGAGTAGTCTTCCGGTAGCCTTGCTCCCCTATAACAGACTCAAACTTTTTGTACCACTGTCTTGGTGCTTGCTTCAAACCATATAAACTTTTCTGAAGTCTACACACATACCTCTCTTTACCTTTCATCTGAAACCCTTCAGACTGCTCCATGTAAATCTCGTTATCCAAATCACCATGGAGAAAAGCAGTCTTAACATCCATCTGCTCAACCTCCAAATTAAGGCTAGCTGCTAAATCGAGAATAATACGAATAGATGCCATTTTCACAACTGGAGAAAAAATCTCATCAAAATCAATACCTTTCTTCTGGCTAAATTTTTTGACCACCAATCTAGTTTTGTACCGTGGTTGTGAAGAGTTCTCATCTTGCTTCACTTTGTACACCCATTTGTTCTTCAAAGCTCTTTTGCCTTTAGGTAACTCCACCAACTCAAAGGTGTTATTCTCATACAAGGACTTCATTTCATCTTGCATGGCATCAATCCACTTTTTCTTGTGCTCATCGTCCATGGCTTCTGCATAACTTTCATGTTCTCCCCCATCAGTCAACAACACATACTCATTAGCAGAATAACGTGTAGAAGAATGACGATCTCTAACAGACCGCCTAAGTGAAACAAATGGTGGTGCATCTGGTACTGGTAACTCCTCATGGATAATCTCATCCATATCAACTTGTTGTGGAGCATCAACATCATCAGTACCCTGCTGGTCAGCATTCTGATCATCATCTTCAGTCTACGTATCAGCATGCTAAGGATGAACTGGATCCAAATCAATAATATCATCAGCACACTGAGGACCTATCTCTACCTTCTCAACATCTTTCAAAGTCTGATCTTCCATAAAGATAACATCTCGACTTCTCACAATTTTCTTCATAATTAGATCATACAACTTGTAACCCATCTCATCTTGTCTATAGCCAATGAACAAACATTGCCTAGTCTTCACATCAAGCTTAGATCTCTCATCTTTTGGAATATGCACAAAAGCCTTACATCCAAAGACGCGCAAGTGATCATAAGAAGCATTTTTGCCGCTCCAAACCCTGTCAGGAACATCAAAATGCAAAGAAACATAGGGTGTTAGATTTAAAACATGTACCACAGTACTCAAAGCCTCACCCCAAAATGATCTAGGCAATTCTGCATGTGATAGCACACATCTGACTCGCTCAACCAATGTTCTGTTTGTCCTCTCTGCTAAACCATTCAGCTGCGGGGTCTTTGGAGGAGTCTTTTGGTGCCGAATACTTTGTTGTCTGCAATATGCATCAAAAGGGCCTATGTATTCCCCTCCATTGTCTGTCTGGATACACTTGAGCTTCTTCCCAGTCTGCCATTCAACTAGAGCTTTAAACTGCTTGAATGCATCTAATACTTGATCTTTAGACTTCAAGGTATAAACCCAAATCTTCCTTGAATAATCATCAATGAATGTAACAAAATAAAAGGAACCACCAAGTGTCCTTGTAGACATAGGACCACAAACATCGGAATGCACCAAATCAAGTATTTTCTCCTTCCTGGAAGGAGGATGACTCTTAAAAGAGACTCTTGTCTATTTACCTGTCAAGCAATCATAAAATTTCTTCAAGTGAATATCTTGCACACCAGATAGCAATTTCTTCTTTGACAACATAGTCATGCCCTTTTCACTCATACGGGCAAGTCTCTTATACCATAAATTAATCACATCAGTATTCTTCACTACATTAACAAAGCTTTTAGAGATCTTTGGATGCACTGTGTACAACTTTGAATGTTTGCTACCTCTTGCCACAATCAAAGAACCTCAAGTGAGCTTCCATTGTCCATTACCAAGGCCGTTGTAATAGCCATCATCATCAAGCAAGCCTGTAGAAATCAAATTCAATCTCATATCTGGGACATGTTTCACGTTATGCAAAACCAACTCCATCCCAGTATTAAATTTCAAACACACTTCTCCAATACCAATAGCCTTTGATATCCCATCATTACCCATCTGTACATCACCAAAGTCACCTGGAGTGTAAGATGAAAAATAATCCCTTCGTGATGCAACATGACACGTATCACCACTGTCAGTTACCCAACACGACTCATCATGTTCAAGATTAACAATATCACAATCACAACAAATAAGATAGTTATCAGAAGTAGCATTAACCATAGCATTTTCATTACCACTATCAGTATTCTTCTGATTATTGTCAGCCCGTTGTCTGTTATCAGCATGTTGTTTGTTCTCTTTCTTCAGCTTTCTACAAAACCTTTTAGTTTGCCCTTTCTTACCATAATGAAAACACTCAACATCAGCAAGCTTACCCTTAGAACTACTGCGTTGATTTCCTCTATTTGGACCTCTACTCTTACTTCTCCCTCGCCTTTCTGTGACTAAGACTTTTGAATGTGAGGAGGAACCTTGTGACTTTCTTCTAATCTCTTCATTTAGGACACTGCCCTTAGCTAATTTCATGGTAATAACCCCATCTGGCGCAGAGTTAGATAATAACGTTCTAAATGTCTCCCAAGAGTCCGGTAATGTACCAAGAACCCACAAAACTTATATCTTATCCTCAAACTTGATCCCCATTCCTTCAAGCTGATTTATAATTCCTTGGAAGGCATTCAAGTGGTCTCCCATAGGAGTTCCATCTCGGTACTTCAAATTCATCATTTGCTTAATTAAGAACAACTTGTTATTCCCTGTCTTTCGAGCATACAACTGCTCAAGTTTGTTCCATAATTTACGTGCATCTATCTCACCACTAATATGGTTCAAAACATTATCATTCACCCATTGCCGTATATACCCACAAACCTGTCGATGCAAAATAGTCCATTCTGCCTCTTTCTTATCATCAGGCTTATTTTCCATAAATACCGATAGATAATAATCTTTCACATAAAGATGATCCTCCATTTTGCTTTTCCAGACATGGTAATTTGAACCATTTAAATTAACCATTCTACTTGTATTAGCTTCCATTATTCAAACAAGTCTAACAACAACACTAACAACCAGGCTCTGATACCAATCTAATGGGAAAATAATGACCAACAATGGAAATACTAAATGTGTGGAATGAATCTTAGCTGTTTATCTTTTCTTACTTAAATGAACCTTTTATGTAAACTAATAAGTAGAACAATATCCAAAACAAATATCACAGCAATAACTTCTGAACTCTACAGCTACAATCAATACAAAAACACGGAAAATTTTTACGTGAAAAATCTCCTCGATGTAAGGAGTAAAAACCATAGGACCCTTAAACCTCTTAAATCTTCCACTATCAAATAATGGGTAAATACGACATGTATTCTATCTATTATAGCAAATCTTCTCTATCCAAAACTAGAGGCATATAATCATCATAATCATCATCATAATCTTGGAATAAACATCAAGATATATGGAATAAATCAAAAACAAAAGTAAGAAAGCTAATACCCAGAAATTAAATTCTGTCCCAGCCACGAACTGACCTCAATATGTCATAACACAATCTTCACCATTGATAATGAAGATCAAGATGTGAAGAAGATTTTATCCAAAATACAGCTCAATCCAACGGTTCAATCTCCTGAAAATAAAGAATTCGTGGGACTAGTTTGTGTAGAAGAAAATTTTGTTGTCTCAGCCACGAAATAACCTCTGGATTTCAGAATCCGATCTCCACTGTTAAGAATGAAGATAGACGTGTGAGTAATCTTCTCTCCAAATTTTAGCTTGATCCAACAGCAGAATCTCCAAAAAACTAAGAACTCGTGGGACTAGTTTTGTGTAAAAAAACCAGATTTTTCTTCCTCTTTCTTCAACTCTCTCTCTGCCAACTTTCTTTCCTTTTTTTTTTTACTTTCTTTCTTTCACACACTCATTTTCAAACCATTCATATGTATTTATACACCTGATTCAAGGGACACTATTGTTAACTCTCTCCTCATGGACAGAAGAAGAAGTCCAACAAGAGCCAGCGCATAATCTGAATATAAAGCTATGTCATAGTCTGCATGTGAGATCTTAGATGAGATTGGTTTGAATCCTTCATTGCCAACAAAACTTTGGTGTGATAATCAAGCTACTCTTTATATCGCTTCTAATGTAGTATATCATGAATGAACTAAATATATTGAAATTGATTATTACTTTATTCGTGAAAAATTTCAAGACAATGTTATTTTAACTGGTTATGTGAGAACAGGAGAACAGTTAGGTGATCTGTTTACGAAAACACTCAATAGACCTCAAGCATAATGTTTGTATAACAAGTTGGGTATGATTAATATCTATACTCCAGTTTGAGCGGGAGTGTTACAGAATGTATATAGTATATTCCTAGTTAGGCTTTATTAGGCTAATTGATTTAGCTTCCATATATGTTAACAATATACTTATATATATACCTTTATAATACTTGAAAGAAAAATACAGAAAATTATTTTCCCATTGTGTTTTGTTATACTCTTAATACATTTTTATAAAACCAAATCATTATGGAAGAAACAAAATCTGTTAGTGAAACAAGTTAATTGCTCTTACATAATAGGCAGTGACTGTTCCAACTGAATTTCTTGGAACCAACTTGATTAACATTTGAATGCTTCCATACAAGAATGATGCCTTTGATTTAATAGCAGACCCTCAAACCCAAAATAATTGCTTATATGAGGGCAAATAATTGGTTTTAGTCTTATGTGTTTATTTACCTTGTGCAAAATCATGAAGCACCAGAAGTATTGGTAAGATATAGATATATTATTACCTGATGTTTGATACAAAACAAGTTAAAGCGCATCCCCATTGCTTAGAATAGCAGAATGCAATTAGAAAAAGAATTGTAGGAAATCTGCAGTTTTTTCACTTAAAATAATTATGGTTATCTTAAATACTTTAGTTGTATATTGATAACCTAAGATTGTAATTCTCTTTCCCTTATAGAAGTTGTGAGCATCTGCAAATTGTGAAAATTTCAGCCATGTCTCCATAACCCCAGCTAAAGAAAATTTAGAAAATAAATCTGATGCATTACGGGAAAAATTATAATATATATAATTTAATGCGTGGAGGTAACATTAAATAATGGTACCTACCTCTTGTAGCGCAGAAACTCGTTGCGGAAGTGTCTACCAAGATCCCGTTTGTTTTTGGTCACTGGTCCGGCTTTTACCCACTCGGGGTAAGAGCAGCTAGATCACAATCTGTAACGACCAGCGGAGGTCATCCCCTCAGGGACGGGCATTTATCCACCTGCGCCGTTACTCATAGAACTTTACACTCCCCTTGTGCATTTTTGCCTTTCGTGAGATTCGAACCAAGGACCTGGGGATAAGTCCTTTAATTCTTAGAATCCCACTACCATTAGGCTATTAGCCTAATGGTAGTGGGATTCTAAGAATTAAAGGACTTATCCCCAGGTCCTTGGTTCGAATCCCACGAAAGGCAAAAATGCACAAGGGGAGTGTAAAGTTCTATGAGTAACGGCGCAGGTGGCTAAATGCCCGTCCCTGAGGGGATGACCTCCGCTGGTCGTTACACAATCTAAATGCCCCTGAAAATTAAGACAGAAAACTTGTGAGTGGGAATGAGCAGCCTTGCGGCGTATACGTTTTCTCATTACCAAATTATGAGGACCTCACCTCTATTTATAGAGGTCCTATAGGCTAGAGACCTAACTCTAGTTTAACTCAGACTCTTTCTAAGATAAGATTTGGTAATTTAAATTAGATTAAATAACTCAATTTAATCTGGATAGGAACTCAATCCTTTATAGAATCATGGGCGTATCCCAACTCTATCATCTCCCACTCGCACATGATGGAACGAATTTCAGTCTTAATCTTCAGTTATACTGGCAAATAGATTGTGTGACCAGCATACCTCGAGAGCACTAGTGCTATACACCTGTTAGGGATATATAGCGTCTCGAAAAACGAGATCCTCCTTTTCACGTATGCCTAACCCTAGATTGCCTTCTCACATTCACTGTTTTAACTCATGATCTCATAAAATAATTTTTGTGTTCACTATTATGTCTCTACTCATAGAAACTATAATAGGCATGCCGGTGAACCATGAAACATTATGAAAGTGATCCAAAGGCTATCTTCCCCTCTTACTGTATGCCATCCATCATGATTCAACGCGCTTTTCTAGCTAGATCCGCCAGGCCTAAATTTTTTCCAGACCTCTTGGAAACTAACTAAGCTAGCCACATTGAATCATACTTCAGGGATAAGTTAAGGGTTCTAAGGGTCGAAATATAAATAGGGTCTCACAATAGAAAAAGTTGAGATCATTAATATTATTAAATTCTCATCTCTGTGGTCACATAAGCACACACGGTATAAAACATGTGTTATAGTGTTTTTTCCTTCCCTTAAAGGAGCGCATGTCTCACATTTCAATAATGTGTATATCAAACACCATACAGAAGCGTAAGGTTGCGATGCACCGAAGCACCCAACTTTAGTCCGCTTACTTAAGGATTACTTCTGGCTTTTTAGACAGAACATGGTAGTTACATATAACTGACAATCCATATTTTGGATCTCAATCTAAAGCATACAACTTTATGTATGTCTTTATCTCGCACCTTTACAAGACTCATCTTGTAATTTCTGCAAGACGACACTTTTATTTTGAATAGGCTCTCGAACATTCTCATATGTTCAAAAATCGCCTCATCTTAGTCTTTGCTAACTCATTGACAAAACTGAGGTAAACACCCTTGTGAGTAGGCTACTTCTCTGTCCGACATGCTCAATCTCATATCAATAACAGTAAATGTTTACACATAAACATTCACACTCATGTATTGCCAATAATGAACTTTAGTTATTATTCGCAAATAATAACGTTAAGGGATTATATAAAATATAACAGTACCAATTATATTCTACGCAAACCTTGAGATCTAATGTGTCTCTCAAAACACATCTCTCGTTATAGGTTTACTCAAATGATCTGCATGCGCAGAAACGTACTGCAAGTTCATATCTCTTCGTGCAACAATATCTCTCTTATATTGATACTTAATGTCGATATGCTTAGCTCTACTATAAGCCATCAATGACTAACTGTCACTTTAGACTGTCATTGATACCTTTTAGACAATTACTCTTAAATGGCTCACAAACCATTTCAGCCAAACTGTCTCCTGTACTGCAGCTGAGGAAGTGATAAATTCATCTTCCACTATTGATGGGGCTACACAGATTTAATTCTTGTTACTCTATGAGATAGCACTCTTGCCAAACAAGAATATAAAACCTGAGGTGGATTATCTCTCATCCACTTCTCCTGCCCAATCAATGTTTATGTATTCTCTCAATGCAGATCATTTCCTTGATAATAGAGAGAATATTCTGCAGTATCTTTAAGGTATATAAGTATCCTTTCAATTGCTTCCAATGTGCTTTGCCTGGATTAGATTGATATTTATTAACCATGCTCACTGCATAGCATATATCATGTCTTGTATACAACACTGCATACATAAGACTACCCATGGCACTGGCATATAGAATGTTCCTCATACGTTCTTTTTGCTAGCATCTTGGGACACGCTTCTTTGCTAAAAAACTGATTCTTGGCAATGGTGTTATCTATGGGTTTGTAATTTTGCATATTAAATCGCTCAAGGTCTTTGTTGATATATTTCTCTCAAGAAATAGACAACAATCTTCTCGAATGATCTCTTGAAATCTTAACTTCAAGAATATAATATGCATGACCCATTTCATTTGTCTCAAAGTTGGATAATAACCAATCTTTGATTTCAATTATGTACCATTTATCATTTTCAGCTTTAAGTATATCGTATACATACAATGCCAAAATGATAAATTCATTTTCAGAGCTTTTACTTTAAACACAATGATCTTCATCAATCATGTTGAACACATTCGACATGATTATATGATGAAGTCTCAAGCACTATTGTGTTGAAGACTGCTTAAGGCAATAGATTGAACACATCAATCAGCAAACCTTATGCTTGCTGCCTTTTCCAATGAAACCTAAAGGTTGTTCCATCCATTTCTCCATTGAGAAAAAGCAGTCTTTTCATCCTTTTGATGAAACTCTACGTTCAAACTTGCCACTATGGCTAGAATGAACCTTATGTACATAAATCTTACAATAGATAAGAAAGTCTACTCATGGTCAATTTTTTTCTATTGTATGAACCCCTTAGCGACTAGCTGAGCCTTATATCTTTCGATACCTCTTTCAGCCTTTCGCTTTGCTTTGAGAATACATTTATTCTCAATTTGTGTCCTTCCAGTAGATCAAATAGTTCTCAATCATGGTTTGATCTCATGGATGCCATTTCTTTTTCCATTACTTTAATCAATTTCCTTAGATTGGCATGAAAAAACCTTTTGAATTTTTTTTTTATGCTTTTTCTTATCTTGTGGGATAACTAAAAGGGCTTCATTCCAGCTTTTGATTTTAAATCGTCGGCATGAAACACTTATCCTTTTATATTTGTGCAGTTTTGAATCTTGATAAACATGTCTCATATATTCATCATGATTCATAATGCTCCCACTGGGACTATATTCGATACTCTCACTGGAGTTAGGAATACTATATTTTTTCCTCCCACTGAAGTCAAGAATACTCCCACTCGAATCAGGTCTCGAACATCCGGATCGTTTAGAGGATGAGGGTCTTAACCTTCTTTCTCTGAATCCCACCCACTCGGATGGAGTGATCCTGATATTCTCTTCCTGAGATTAATAGAAAATGAAATCTTAATTCACTTCGCCCAACTTCGAAATTTATTCTCTTAAGAATATGACATCTAGTGATTAAAATTCCGTCACAGTGCCATTTTCTTACTCACCCATGAAAATGTATCCTCTTGATACTTAAGAATATCTCACATAGACACTCTTTTCACTTTTTGGTCTCAAATTTACCAAATTGAGGTATCATGGACGCAAACATTACAACCCAAGTTGTAAATAGCTTAGGTCAACTTGTTGACAGTTCACAACTCATAAGTTATGGTTATGACAGATTTGGAGGGTATGCAGTTCATAATATATGTGGCAGTCAATAAAATATCTCCCCAATAGAGGCAAATATGCCTTTGCCATCATAGATCTAACCATATATAGGACAGTCTTATTTCTCCTTTCCTCAACACTATTTTGTTGTGGATTTATAGGAATGAACAACTGATGTTCAATCCTTTTCATCACATGAAGCTTTAAATTTATCTGTAAGATATCACTGACCTCTGTCAGTTCTTAAAGCTTTGATCCTTTTATCTAATTGATTCTCAACTATACTCATATAAGTCTTGAAGCAACTCGATGCTTCTAACTTGTGAGAAATCAAATAGATATGACCATACCTAGTACAGTCATATATAAATGTGATTAAATAATAGGCCCCATGCCTTACTCTCACATTTATTTGACCACACTCGTCAGAATGGACTAACTGTAATGAAAACTCAGCTGTAATGAAAACTCAGCATTATTTGAATTTTTTTTTTATGCTTTTTCTTATCTTGTGGGATAACTAAAAGGGCTTCATTCCAGCTTTTGATTTTAAATCGTCGGCATGAAACACTTATCCTTTTATATTTGTGCAGTTTTGAATCTTGATAAACATGTCTCATATATTCATCATGATTCATAATGCTCCCACTGGGACTATATTCGATACTCTCACTGGAGTTAGGAATACTATATTTTTTCCTCCCACTGAAGTCAAGAATACTCCCACTCGAATCAGGTCTCGAACATCCGGATCGTTTAGAGGATGAGGGTCTTAACCTTCTTTCTCTGAATCCCACCCACTCGGATGGAGTGATCCTGATATTCTCTTCCTGAGATTAATAGAAAATGAAATCTTAATTCACTTCGCCCAACTTCGAAATTTATTCTCTTAAGAATATGACATCTAGTGATTAAAATTCCGTCACAGTGCCATTTTCTTACTCACCCATGAAAATGTATCCTCTTGATACTTAAGAATATCTCACATAGACACTCTTTTCACTTTTTGGTCTCAAATTTACCAAATTGAGGTATCATGGACGCAAACATTACAACCCAAGTTGTAAATAGCTTAGGTCAACTTGTTGACAGTTCACAACTCATAAGTTATGGTTATGACAGATTTGGAGGGTATGCAGTTCATAATATATGTGGCAGTCAATAAAATATCTCCCCAATAGAGGCAAATATGCCTTTGCCATCATAGATCTAACCATATATAGGACAGTCTTATTTCTCCTTTCCTCAACACTATTTTGTTGTGGATTTATAGGAATGAACAACTGATGTTCAATCCTTTTCATCACATGAAGCTTTAAATTTATCTGTAAGATATCACTGACCTCTGTCAGTTCTTAAAGCTTTGATCCTTTTATCTAATTGATTCTCAACTATACTCATATAAGTCTTGAAGCAACTCGATGCTTCTAACTTGTGAGAAATCAAATAGATATGACCATACCTAGTACAGTCATATATAAATGTGATTAAATAATAGGCCCCATGCCTTACTCTCACATTTATTTGACCACACTCGTCAGAATGGACTAACTGTAATGAAAACTCAGCTTTAATATCTTTTTCGAATGATTTTCTAACTAGTTTTTCCTTTTAGGCAATGTTCACACGTAGGCAATTCAAACTTATTTAAATCACTTATTAAACGTATTTTGACTAACCGACTCATTCGGTCTTGTCAAATATGGTTTAATTTAGCATGCCATAATTTCACACTGTCCTCATAACTATGTGAAAATAATAAATTAAAAGAAAATAGTCATGGTCCACATCCATAACCAGAACCATAATAGAAATAATTCAAGCATAAACATACACTGTTATCCTCAAAAATAAATTGAAAACAAATTTCAATAAAGCAAGAATAGAACCTAAATTTCATAACAAAGGTATCTCGATCCCTTGTTATACTGTACATTGGTTCTAAATCCATCACCCACAAAGGATGAAATTCAGAACTAGATACATAAATTCCACTCACTCTTGAGTCAGAATAGTGTATCTTTTTAGGTACAATGCATCTATTGCATAATGTCATTTCTATAGGCAATTGAAACATTTCACTCTTGAAAAGTTTACCTCCTTTTTGCCTTTGGACCTTTTGTGATTCTATTCCTTTTGCTTTTCAGGCTCTCAAGCCTTTTCTTTACCCTATTGATGAAGCTTATTATCTTGTTCTAATGAGAACTCATTCTATTGGAATAGGACTGTGCCATATGCACTTTGACATTGACCTTAATCACTGTCAGACGGTCCCTTTTAAACTTCAAATGACAAGATACATCCTCAAATATCTATATGCTTATCCATGTGAGTTAGTTGCATCTTTACATGCTACCAACTCTTGGGTAAAGAATGGATAACGGTTTGGACTTACTGCTTATCAGTCACTTATGACTAAGTTCACTAAGCTCGCTTTTCTTTTTCATCTCTCTTAGATGTTTTCGCATTGAGTAATCAGACCTTTTCTGATATGTATCAAATTTAATCTTCAATGATCGGAGCTTATTCAAAGTCATATTTCCGAATTTCTCTTGCAAAGCGATCTACAGATCCATTGCATTTTAATACTTGCGAAATTGCTTAGTGATGTGATGCAACATAGGCATCCCGGTCCTGCTTATGCTGCGTTATACTGTCATCGTCAGGTTCAGCCATAACCGAACTTAAGGATTTAAGAGCCTCTTGCTCTTCAAGCACATACTGGATCTTTGTATTCCAGATTTCATAATTATAACTTGGAAGCAGCATCCATTAAGATCCTCTGATCTCAAATGGAATAATATTGCACATATTTAAGGGAGATAAGGCAACACATGCAATTTATTATGTACCTGAAATAATAACCTAGTAAAATTTTGTATTAAACTCAAATTCAAAAAGGCTACTTATAGTATCCAATTACCCTCTAAGTCCTAATGTCCAACCTTACAGGTTACAATTTTATGCATAATAAATCTGAATTATTGGATTGTCAAGTTCTCAAACTTATGAGGGAATCTTTATTAAGCCTTTACTTAATAAGCATGCAATAATTTTACTCATAAAATATCGCAAGACAATTAACAATTAAAATAAACTCATTTATTATAAAGTTAAATGCCATTATGATAAGTAAATAAACACATTTATTTAACCAAAAATCCAATAATCCCAAAATAAGACACTCATGTCAAATATTAATAGGAAACATAAATCCTATTTTAATAACAACAAACGCCAACTCAAAATTGACACTAATGTCAACTATTATAGAAGTTCAGATTTCATAAAATCTTTTTAGTTATTAGGATTATATTTTTGACCAATTTAATCAATTCATCAAGCGACTCATAAGTCCATTGATGAAGTCATGGACAATGCATGCTCTGTCCATTTCTCAACACCATCACAAAATTTTAGTGTCGCTTCTCAACACTTTCCTTTTGGTAACTCAAACCAAAATTTTATTTTCATACTCGGACCACCAGTTCAAATGCACTCTTGCATTTGTTCTCACACATGTACTTTATGATGTACTATAGCATCAATATCTTCAGCTCAAATCTTCCTTCGCATTCTCATTTTACTTATTGATTGCACTCTTGCAATTCTTAAAACAACTTATGCGTTTCTTAAGGAAGAACCGGTGCCCTTATTTAACATTTCTGTAACATATTATAGGAAAAATTGTATACACTCATGTATAAATATACATGATTGAAACGCATTTCAATTAATAAATAAGGACAGAACCTCAAAAAAAATTTCAAAATATTTTAAAAATTTTCGAAAGCAGAAAACACATTTTCTACACATTTTTAATATTTTATTTTGAAATTAAACACATTTAAATATCAAAAAATACAAAATATATTTTCTGGTCATTAAAAAATTTTGAAAATACGACCAAAAAATCAGAAATAATTTGAAAAAATTATTTGACAAAAAACTGAGCTGAAATGGTGGCCGGAGGACATCGCACGCGCCGACAGGAGGGAGGTAGACGCGCTCACGCGCGGACTCCCACTCGACCAGACACGTGTCAACTCCACAGCGCGACACGTGTCCGATTCCTACTGGTCCACCTGGCACCCGGGTACACGTCACCGCCACGTGGCATGACACGTGTCGTCCACGTGGCGGTGTTTGATTGGTCCACGTGTCACACGTAACACGTCAGTATTGCCACATGGCAAACCTCGGTCTGACACGTGGCAGCCCCTGATTGGGCCACGTGGCACCATCTAATTGGGAAATGTGGTATGACCACAGTCTTCCACGTGTCATCCTGTTATTGGTCCACGTGTCCACCCCTAAATTGCCACGTGGCATGGCCTTAGCCTTCCACGTGGTGCTCGGCCATTGGGCCACGTGTCAGCAGTGACGCAATACTGCTGACACGTGGCGACGCACGTGTGGGCCACCGCCCACGCGCACGTGCCGAACGTATTGCGGCGCGTGTAGTCCACGCGCCGCCTTGCCGATCGATTCTCGCGCTCCGGTTCCGGCCGGTGGGGGTTTTCAAGGTCTGTGAATTCAATGGTGAAGTCAAAAATCAAAAATCCCGACTTCTAGTTAGCCGTTTTGAACACTCATGTTCGTCTCATCGGGTTTCGGTGTACACATACACGAAATCGAGCTGAAATATACACGCATATAAATTTTTCACACAAAAAACAATCTTTTTTTTTTGTGTTCATTGCATCCCAGATCTAATAATTTTACACATAAAATTTTAAATCTTTTTAGTAACATGCCAGGACGCAAAAACAACGGGAAAAATTATAACATATATAATTTAATGTGTGGAGGTAACATTAAATAATGGTACCTATCTCTTGTAGCGTAAAAACTCGTTGCGGAAGTGTTTACCAAGATCCCGTTTGCTTTTGGTCACTGGTCCGAATTTTACTCACTCGGGGTAAGAGCAGCTAGATTACAATCTAAATGCCCCTGAAAATTAAGACAGAAAACTTGTGAGTGGGAATGAGCAGTCTTGCGGCGTATACGTTTTCTCGTTACCAAATTATGAGCACATCACCTCAACCTAACTCTAATTTAACTCAAACTATTTTTGAAATAACATTTGGTAATTTAAATTAGATTAAATAACTCAATTTAATTTGCATAGAAATTCAATCTTTTATAAAGTTATGGACGCATGCCAATTCTATCAAAATCATATGGCATACACCTTCATTTTAATTAATTTTTGTTGACACCATAAACTGTTTAGTCAATAAATTAAAGAATGCTATGTACGCTGGACAAGAAATCCAGTTATCATCTACAATACTATTGACACTTACCCAAAATACAGCTCAACCATACAGCTCACCACCTGCTGTAGCCATCAATGCAAATCCAGTTTTTTAGGCATTTGGGAAATCAATCAAGATCAGCCATGCTGGTACCATCGTCAATTCCAATGCCTCACAAACAGACCTGATCCTTCCAATAAATCATATCGCATGAACCTTCATATAACATACCTTAAAACTTTCATTTTTATTTGTAGTCTTCATAAACTCTGTTAGATTTTCTACATATCTAATCAATTTTACAGTTTGCTCCTGCCAAAAAGATTTCAAGAATTTTAGGGAAGGCTGAAGCATGATGATTAAAAGACAACCAACAAAAAGAATAAATAAATAAAAGAAATTTTGTACGCACACTTTGCACAGAGTTCTGCTGCAGTACACTATTTTATTAATTATTTGAATTATATTTAAAATAATAATGATAAAATTTAATTATTTTGATTTATTAGTGAATCATGTATAAAATTAGTAATCGTAGCACATTTGTTAATATATTTCAATTATATAATTGAATATTATTAATTAAATTGTTTGTTTAATTGTTAATTTATCTACTAATATATATTCATATTTCAAGAAATTTGTACAATTTATTTAAAAAAAATGTGTTATATGTATGAAAAAATTTATTTTACAATTATTTTTTTTTGTCTGAATTGGTAAAACTAAAAATAATTTAATTTTGTATTTTTTAATTTTTTTTAAAAATAATATTGTACATTATTGTACGCTAAACACAATATAAAATATTATAAGTTAATATAATATTATATCAAATACCTAATATTATAATACTGATTAATACTGTAAAAGTTAATACTATAAAAGCTGCCCATTATGTATTATACACGGATCCGAATCACTCTCATCCTGAAGTTAAGAGTATCTCGGCACACACATGTATATACAACTGTTAGTTGGGTGTCTCCATCAAAGTCATTTTCACAAAGTTACGGCTATTCTATTTTTACGATTGGTTTGGATTATATAATTAAACAACATGAAATTTACAAAACAAAGCTAGTGGGTGTGGTTCATGAGAAAAACAGCAGCAGCTCTGGGATTTTCAGGCAAAACCAGCAAACAGGCACCAGATCTGAGGAAACAGCGTCTGGTCAAAGTTTGCGACTAGTTTTTTTACTATAAAATACCTCATCATGGGCTCTTTGGAAACTAGGTGACTCTTAATTTCTCTTTTATTTATTAATTACACCAAAAGACACTAACCCAAACTAATTTCATTTTTTAAAAGGTTTATTTGATATGGGTTTTTCTTCAAGATTGATCTTCTGTGGGCTTTGTATTCTGTTTCTTATAAATTATAGCTCAGGACATGAAGTGGTCACTGTTGATGCTAAAACAGCCAAAGCTTTGGTTGAGTCTGGCTACGCTTATTTGGATGTTAGGTAAGTATTTAAAATTTATAGATTAATTTAAATTTTTTTAATTGATTTTAGAAAAAAATTTGGTTGTTCATTGAAACCATATAGGACCGAGGAAGAGTTCAAGAAAGGACATGTACATGGTGAGAAGATGAAGATACTTAACATTCCTTACATGTTCAATACACCAGAAGGTATGAATTTTAGATACTAATTAATTATAAAAAAAATACTTTATTTTTTGAATTTTTGTGTTTTAAGAAATAAATAAATAATTAAGCAAAACTCAATTATTATGATTTTGGGCTCCAGGTAGGGTGAAAAATCCTAAATTCTTGAAGGAAGTTTCAGCTGTTTGCAAGGAGGAAGATAAGATTGTTGTGGTAATTAATTATTTTCAACTTCAAATAAAATCAAATATTTAATGCTGATAAGAAATTGATGGTCCCAATTAGTAATTACAGAGCCTCTAACTATTTTCTTTTTAATTTTGTTTTTTAGGGCTGTCAAAGTGGAGTCAGATCCCTCTATGCCACTACTGATATGCTTGCTGCTGTAAGTTTACATAAATTATATTCACCAAGATTTGTTTTCGTTAATTATATTGAGCTAAACTATTGTTTTTTTTTAAAAAAAAAATAGTGCAAAGATTAAAAAAAAAATTATAATGGGATGCAATGAAAAATATTTTTAAAAAAAGGACAACGTGAAACCGATAGTTGGTCTAATGGTTTTCATTGTTCAATGGGATTCAAAGAAAATTTAAATTTTTATTAAAACCGTAATGGTCTCAACAATTTCAATACGGTTTGAGTCCACTGATTTTTTGCCGCTGCCACTTAAATCGTGTTAGGCTATCACAGCTTTAAAAGATAATATACCTTTGGACCATTTTACTGTATTGAAACTATTGAATCCACTAATTATTTTAATGCATAATTTGCTCTTTGTACACTGAAACCGTTAGTCTCACTATGGATTTCATGCTGCTCCATTTGTCTAAATATATTTCATTCCACCCTGCATTTGGATTTTTTTAAAAGTTTTTAGAATTATTTAAAAAACCATAAGTTGTATATTAATAAAAATTACTGTAACTATTAATTATTACTTTTTCATTTCTCATTAATTGTCATAATTTAAACCTTATATGTTTTTTTTTTTATTTTGTTTTTTTATTGGAGAGAAAGGGAGAAAATGAATAATTAAGAAACTAACTTGTTTGAGGATGAAATAATAGGGATTCAAGGATGTAAGCAATATGGGAGGAGGTTATCTTTCTTGGGTGCAAAATGAGTTTCCCCTGAAGATGGAAGAGGACCCCAAAATTGAGCTCTGATTTGTAAAATATGCAATTGTTTATTTAATATTAGAGCACGACTAAGATAATTTCTAATACGTTTTATATGCAAATAATTTATATAATTTTAAGAATATATATATATATATAATTGAAAGAGTGTGACTGTCTATTTATTAGAGATGGAGGGAATTCATTGAAGCAGATCCATTGGAATTGGACTCTGCTTATATAATATCTCAAACAAATAAAAGAAAAAAAAAAAAAAAGGCAAAGGTAAGAATATGATTATGAGTAATAATTTTATTTTTGGCAGACGTGATATGAATAATAACTGAATTGGATATATAATGTAAAAAAAAAAAAACAGGGTTAATTACAAAATTAGACTGAATTATAGGGTAATTTTTAATTTTAGATCCAACAAAACAATTGTTAAAATGTCAATCTTAAACTTTAAATAACCTTTCAATTTAGGGAGTAGTTTTTTTTTCGTTAAAACCAATAGAAATTGAATTTTTTTTAAAAAAAATTAATTTTTCAGTTTTTATCTTATAATTAATAATAATTTTTTTTATTGTTATAATTAATGTAAGTTTATAATAATATTATTTAAAATTAATGTTTATATTTTATTATGTCTCTAGATGATTCAATATTTTCTAAAAATAATTGCTATTTTTATTTTCAATTTAATTTGTCCAGTTGCATAAGAGTTGTTTTCAAAAATAAAAATTATTTAATTTTATTCAAATATTATTAAAATAAAGAAAACTTATATGGTCATGATTTTTTTTCATTTGATTTTAATTAAGGGTTAATTACAATTTTAAGCTTGAACTATATGGTACTTTTTAATATTTTTACCAACATTTGAAACCTTACAATGCCAGACCCTATTTTTCAGTTCCCTTTCAATTAAGGGAATCCGTCAACAGATCCGTAAAATACTAATGGATTTGCTGAATTAGCTTAGTTGTGGGTCTCACGTTTACCAATTAGGATGCCAACTCAGTTATCTCATCTTCTTCTTCTTCTTCTTCTTCTTCTTCCTCTTCTTCTGCTTCCTCTTTTCACTCTAGATCCATTTTCCTTCTCTTCTCATCTTTAATCGCTCGATCTCTTCTACCATATCCCTTTCATTCATTCCCTTATTTCCTTTCACTCCTCTTCCACCACTGCTACCGCCGATAACTCCACCTTACTCTCCCCGCTTTCCACCCCAAAAACCTCCAATCATCATCTACGTCAGCATCAGCTGCCTCCGGAGATCAAGGTAGCACCGAGGATTGGAATTGTGGATGACACTGGGGCCATGACAGCGGAGTTTGAAATTGGAAATTTTCATTCCAGTGTCATTGAAGAACTAAACGATTTGAGTGGTGGCAGAGAAGAAAAAAGGGAAGAAAATACTAAAATTAGAGTTAAGTATGAGAAGTATAAGGCATGTGAAGAGGCTAAATCTGAGTATATTCATTGTTTGGATAATTTACATAAGATTAAAAGGTTGAATTTAACTAGCAGTGTGGAAAAATTCGAAAGGCATTGCCCTGAACAAGGAAACAGATTGGATTGCTTATTTGTTTTGTATTTTTACTATCATTTTATCTGTATCAAGTTGATTATTTTGTTAAGGGATAAGGGATTTTTTTGCCTTCAAACTATAGAAAATGGAGTGGAAATCCCCTCGAATATATTTTTTTGCCAGTTTTTACCCCTGAAATCACTTTAATGGATGGAAAATGCCCTCATTTTGTACGAAAAGTCCAGTTGGCAAACAGAATTAATGGCAGCCAATCACGCGTCGACAAGTCAGCATCCACATGTTACTCTCTTTCCTAATTAGATGCTGATTTGGACTCTTTCTCTCTCTCTCTGTAATACTCAATCAATCCATCTTTTAATACAAATTACAATAGCAAAGAACCCATTTACAACAGCTTTCAAAGGTAATCAACAATACTAACAAATCTATTACATAAACACCACTTACCCCCGTTTGATCTACAATATTATTGTGCCCAAGTTCAGCATGGTTAGCTACTAAAATAAAGTACAAATCATCTCAACTTACATGACAGAGAAATGGAACTCACATTGTAAATGTTATGTGAAAAAAATAAAAGCATTATTGAATGATTCAAAGATGTATTTCTTCTCCAATTTGGAGCAAATATAGCTACAAGGTTCTTATGGAAAAAGAAAACCAAATAAGAATTATTCCAATACAAGATAAATCACCCATCTCTTAAAAACAACCGGAATTATCCATAGAAACTAAATTAGAAAATTATCCAAGAAATATGGACAGCTCATGTAAAAAATATGAACTTTTTTGACACCCCAAAGGAAAAGACCAAAACTTTAAAGACCAAAACATTCACACGAATCTGGTCCTTAACCCAATCGATATCCTCTTTCATCATCAATATTCTCTCTTTAAATTCTCCTTCACCGCATTATGGAGAAGCATAAAAAGTTAAACAATCACAAGAAGACAAAGAAAAATGAAGAAAGAAAAGGATAACAGCAGCCACAAAGATCGATAACACCAGAATTAGAACAGGAATGAATCTCTCACTCTTGCTCAAAGTTCTTATGGGATTTTCATTTTGGGGTCTCGAGTTCACCTCTTTATGGTATCTTCTTTATTCATGTAAATCGTCCTTGCTGGTTCCATTTACAAGCTGTGTTGTTGTGTGTTTGATTTAGGGGGGAGAGAGAGAGATAGTAAGTGAGTGTACAAATCAGCATCTGACTAAGAAAGAGAGTGATATGTGGATGTTGACATGTCGACATATGATTAGATGTCGTTAACTCCGTTTGCCAATTGGACTTTCCGTCCAAAATGAGGGCATTTTTCACCTATTAAAATAACTTCAGGGGTAAAAACCAATCAAAAAAGTTCGAGGGCATTTTGAGTCCCTTTCGCATGTTTGAGGGCAAAAACAACCCCTTATCCATTTTATTCATTATAATGTGAAGATGGTTCCTGATATTGCATTTGGCCAATGAATCCGAGCTGCCTTAGACATTGTTTGTGGTGTTGCAAGTTTTGGTGCATTTCTGTTCAAGAGAAATGTTACCACTTTATCAATAGCTCCAAAAGATGCCCATGAGAACAAATTCAATTTGCACTGGAGCATGGAGTTCCAGCCGTGGTAGCAGTATTTACTTTGAGGTATTTGTTGTATCCAAGCCAAGCTTTTAACTTGATACATTGTTCAAATGCAGAATTGATCGTCCACAATTATTGCCCCCATTATCACCACAACACCAACCTTATCTGATGATGATGAAAAAAATTATCAAATCGGTATCTTTAGAGGATGATGGGTGGATCTGGAGTGAAAAGATGAAGCAGAAGAAGGAGGATGAGGAGGAGATGGCTGAGTGGGCATCCTAATGGGCAAAGGTGGGATTCACAACTAAACTAAATCAGCAAATCCGTTAATGTTTAACGAATTTATTGACGAAATCCCTCCATTGAAAGGGGACTGAAAAATGGAGACTAACACTGTAAGATTTCAAACATTGGTGAAAACATTAAAAAGTACCCTATAGTTCTAGCCTAAAATTGTAATTAACCCTTTAATTGATGTAAAAATATTAACTATTCTAATTTTAATTTAATTTGTTTTAGGTAATTATTATAAAAATTCATTGATTATAACAATAAAAAATTATTATTAATTTTAAATAATATTAATTATTAGATAGAGACTGAAAAAATTAAATTTTTTAAAAAAAGAATTTTCGTTAATTTTAATGAAGAACTAATGCAGTTTCTAAATTGAAAGGATATTTAAAATTTGGAACTGACATTTAAAGTTTGGAACTAACATTACAAGAATTATTTTGTTGGATTTGAAATTTTAAACTACCCTATAGTTCTAGCGTGATTTTGTAATTAACCCAAAGAAATAACATTATCCTACTATAAGAGAAGAAGGTCCAAATTATGTGCCTTTGGCTTTGTTCATGATTCCCAAAGCTGGACAAGAAAATAATAAAAGTTTAAATTCAAGATTTATTTCTATTGACAAATTGTTGGAGGTTCACGGCATCAGTCCATGTTCAAATGTGATAGCGCTTCTATTTGTGCTTGTTGTGATGTTGATGGGTTGCCCTTCATTCAAAGTGCCTTAACTTATCTTGGTTTGATCCCTCAACACTTGTAAGCACCTTACATTCTCTCTATTTTTCTGGTGTGTGGTGTTGATGGATTGGCTTTCATTCGAAATGCCCAACGCATATTCGTTCGGCCTCCTCAATGTAGACTCATTTTCAAGTCCAACTAACTTTATCCAATTGTGATTTGCCTTCAATTTTTCACTTTAAGCTTGTGTTCCTTTGCATCTTAAAGGCCACATGTCTCTTTTCCTTTTCTGTCTGGACTTGTACTCTTTTTGAATTTTGGAGACCACAGGTTGCTTGGATCTTCCTTAATGAGCCCTCTTTCTTGAGTTTCACGTCTTCAACATTTGTAGCCTTGGCTTGTAATTTGTCAGCCCAACTCGACAAAATTTGGGCTTCATTCTTAAATGGGTATCTTCAATGTCATGGACTTTTTGGATCCTTATGGGCGAAAAGGCCATTAAACTCTAATGTTACTGTTGAATTAGTTTTCAGAATCGTACCCCATAAAGAATCAGTAAAGTTAAAGGTTTACGATTTGAGGTTCAACCATGGATGGTTCCTTACAATAGAAATCTGATTGTTAAATAAAATGCGGACAATAATGTCAAGATGTGTAACTGTTCGAGGTTGATCAAGTATTTGTTTAAATATATTCATAAAGGTTATGATATAGCATTTGCCGCAGTTGAGCCTGCTGACAAATCTCTGGCTGTATATGAAATCAAACAATATTTAGACTGCATATACATCTCGACAACCGAGTCATGTTGGAGGATATTTTAATTTGACATCCATCATAGAGAACCAGCTGCAGAAAGATCATCGTTCGACTTGCTTGCTGAACAGGCTGTTGTCTTTAAAGAGAATGAATTGGTCGAAATGTAAAGACTAAACCTGGGATTTAAAAAACAAAATTCACAGACTGGTTTGAAGTAAACAAAAAGAATTAAGAAGCAAGAAAATTAACCTGTTGTGAATTTCCTATGCACTGGACCAAAAGAAAGAATAGGAAGACAATTGGTGGGATATATTTTGCACATCCTTCAATTGGGGAGCAGTATTACCTACGAATGTTGCTAAATATAGTCAAAGACAATGAATGATACTTTATATCCAACATTTAAAGTTGTTTGCTATGCTTTGGGATTGTTAGACGATGACAAATAATGGAAACATTGCCTTGCAGAAGCATTGAGAGGGAATGAATTGAGACAATTATTTGCGACCATACTCTTAAATTGTGAAGTGGCTGATGCGAATGAGTTATGAAAAATTAATTTCAAAATCTTATCAGAGGATATACCATATATTCAAAGAAGAAGACTTCAGCTTCCCCAGTTGCAGTTGTCAGAAGAGCAAATATAGAATTATATGTTGCTTGACACTGAAAAAACTTCGTCGAAGTACAGGAACAACTTTAAGGGAAATTGATGAAATGCCACCACCAGATCCAACTTTGTTAAGAGATTCAGGTAATCGATTGTTGAATTAGGAACTTAATTATGATTGTGCTGAGTTGTAGACAATGCGTGAAAGGCTATATTCGACATTGAATACGCGTCAGAAAAATGCTTATGAATTAATTATTGATTCATTGCAAATGAAAAAGGCAAATTGTTCTTCATAAATGGTCATAAAGTCACTAGAAAAATATTTTTGTGGCAAACGATTGTAGCAAAACTCATATCAGAGTCAAAGAACATGTTACCAGTTGCAACTTCTGGTATAGAAGCATTGTTGCAACCAAATAGAAGAACTCATTCATGATTCCACATTCCCTTACATATCACTACATAATCAACATGTGAAATATGCCTTGGCACTCAACTAGCAGAATTACTATGCAAAACATCATTGATTATATGGGATGACACTCCTATGGCTAACAAGTATAGCGCTTTGAAGCTTTAGATAAAACTTTACGGGATCTTTTGAGGCAGATATGATAATAGCTCAGAATGACCTTTTGCAGGTATGATTGTAGTTTGCAGTGGAGATTTTCAGCAAATCTTACCAGTAATTCCTAAGGGACAACGTGCAAATATCTCATATGCATCAATGAACTCTTATTATTAATGTTTACGTACCGTCCTAAAGAAAAGGGTTAATTGCAAATTCAGACTTGGACTATTAGGCAATTTTCAGTGTTAGACCCAACATTTAAAATCTTTCAAGGTAGGTCACGGACTTTGAGTCACTTTTTAATTAAAGGATTCCGTCCAATCTGCCATCAATTCATATCGTAAGTCATTGAATCAACAATTTAAGTGGGACCCATGAATAATTAACTTAATTAATCAACTCCATGTCACCAATTATAGTGTAACTCAAAATCTTGCTTCCCTAACCTCTCCCATCTCAGCTGAACCAAGTTATAAAACATGGTTTGATTAAAGATTTCCATATTTCCATTTCATGATGAGTGTCTAAACCACTAAAAATAAATTTTTAAATTTTTCTAACCAAATAAAATTACTGATAGGGCAAAAAAGGGTTAGCTTCAATTTAATTTTAGACAACCAGAAAATAAATAACAAAAATAAATGGAGGAATTTTTATGAATTAAAAATAAAAAATACAGAATTAAATACTAATAGAAATAATCCAAAAAATTAATTATAAAAATAAGATCAATGATGATAAATTCCAGGATTAATTTCTTCGGTGGTCACTCAATTTCGTGATTTATAACGATTTGATCACTAAATTTCAATTTGTAACGAAAAAATAATTTATCTATTATTTTATAACGAAAAAAATTATAATGACCGGAAATTATATTCGTCGGCAACCAGCGCGTGGTCGGCACGGCGAAACTCAATGACACGTTAGAAATTTTGCCACGTCGGATTAAAGTTAATTTCTGTGGTGGTCACTCAATTTTGTACCTTGAAATGATATAGTCACTAAACTTCAATTTGTAACGAAAAAATAACCCATCTATTATTTTGAAACAAAAAAATCATAATAACCGAAAATTATTTTCGCCGACAACTAGTGTGTGTTCTGCACGGCAAAATCCAATATCACATCAAAAATTTTGCCATGTCGAATCTAACTGGATCCGACGTGGCATTATGGTTAAAAAAAATAAATTTTTGCTGCTCTCGATTTCTCTCCACCTCTCTCGTCTCTCTCTCTCTCACTATCTGCTCAGTGAGACCAAATAAGTTTCATGGTCCTTCAGTGTCTTCGTCTTTTTCATAACTGCATCAGCATAGACACAACAATCCCTATCTACTCAGCAAGACCAAATAACACAATTTATTATTATTTTCAACAATGCAAGCGTATTAATTAGATCAGAATTATGAAGAGAATTTTGATCTGCTTACTATTGTATAGAAATCCAGTGCCGAATATGATTTTTGGTCACTCGTCAGTTGCTTGTGAACACAATTTTCGGTCATTATGATTTTTTTGTTATAAAATAATATATGGATTATTTTTTTCATTACAAATTGAAGTTTAGTGACCACATAGTTACAAAGTACAAAGTTGAGTGACCACCACAGAAATTAAACCCTAATCCGACATGGCAAAATTTCTGACGTGGCATTGAGTTCTGCCGTACAGATCACGCGTCGGGTGCCGGCGAACATAATTTTCGGTCATTATGATTTTTTTAGTTACAAAATAATAGATAAGTTATTTTTTCGTTACAAATTGAAATTTAATGACCAAATTATTATAAGTGCAAAATTGAGTGACCACCGAAGAAATTAACCCATAAATTCTAGTTAAAAGTATTCGCGGTACAAGATTCAATTTTACTAATCGCGGACGATAAGTTACTCTAAAATCATGCAATTGATTAGTTATAGTTATCGGTTTCGTGTTTCCGACCAATCTTTCCGTATTATTAGGCTAATTGAGTAAAACTATAATTAACTCCTAATCAATAAACAATTCTCTCTAAGCAATAAAATTTAATTTATTGACCGATTTATAAATTAGAAAAACCTGACCTGAGTTAACCAATTTTTCAACATGATTGATTTAAACCAAATCATGTATTTATTTAATACAACAACCATTCTCAGTGTTGTTATACTAATTGCCACTTGTTATTAATTTTACCAAACAATTATGGATTTGACAATTTCAATTAGCTATATGTTATTTAATTAAACACACAACAAGCTCTTATTGCACATAAAATAATTAACAATCGAGATGGAGTTTATCTAAATAACAGTAGATAACATGAACATTGCATGAGAATTAGAGAGAAAATTAAGCAAGAACAATCTCACAATAATGAAGAATCTCGGCTTTGACTTAAACCTTTAACTAGAAAATAAAGAGTTAGCCACACATGGCTATTGACAAAATCACAAAATAAAATTAAGAACAAAAGTTAACAGAAGTAATCGCTGCCATCATGTACTATTCATGTTCTCCTCCTATCCTATTAAAAGAGTAAACCTAGAAAATTAGGAAAGTCATTGATTCCTATCCAAACTTGGAAAATATATTAAAAATATTAAAAGTAATTTTATTTTCCTAAAAACACTGCCTTTTATCTCCTAAATTATGGTCTAATTTTCTCTAAAAATCTGATGAAGTACGACTGGCGGCTAGGGTAATTTCACACTTAAGAACATTAAGTTGGTACTCTGCTATCGACTCCCTTGGGCAAGACAGAAGCTTTCCCTTGCTACTTAGTCTTGTGCAAGGCAAACTCCAGATTCAGTTCTTTGCTTTCAAACTTTCTTGAATCTTCATGGTTGCTCCAAATTCACTTCATTTAGCTCTAATTTGCTCCATTCTTACCACTTTGGTCCTACAATGATAAAAATCATAAAATAAGTAAAAAGTCCCAAACTGGCTAGAAATTAATACAGAAAAATAGGAAAAAATCAAATAAAAATATGTAAAATTAAGCACTTAACAAATTTGCCCTACTTATTTCATGCTTGTCCTCAAACATGAATTAAATCACAAATACAATAATTTCAAAGTTCATTCACCCAAATCAAATTCCAATCTATAATTTTTAACTAAATTAAAATGCAAGGCAAAAGACATATAGAAATCCAAATTAATTTTCAACAAATTCATATTAAAGTATGGGTTCCTCAACTAACTTTTCAAACCAGAAATGACAAGGTTTTAAACATTAAGCATGCAAGAATTTTATGTCTCAATTCAAGATTAAATCAATGCACAAAAGAAAACTCATCAAACCAAATTAGACACCATAATTTCACATTTTTCAATAGATAAATGAATAAGGAAAACCAGGAAATTTTTTTTCATTTTTTTTTTGAATTCACTTAGACTGTAGTGGACATGAGGGTACACAGTTCTGACCCGCGTACACTCGGTTTTTCCAGTCTAAGTTGTAATTAAAATGCTTACAAGGAATGTAGAGATCCTTTTTACGCGAGGATATCCGGTTCTCTCCCGCATACACTAGGTTACTCAGATCACATAGTTTTAAGCGGCTACTAGCTCTACTCATAACCACTTTTTGAGTGGATAGCGGATGTAGACACTGGGTCTCGAGGCAGTTCATATCAGGGTTACCCAATGATGAAATTATATGTCTATTTATAGGCAAAAAGAAGGATAGAAGTGATTGTTTCTTTGTCAAATAGTTTACTTTTAAAAAATAAATAAAAATATTTTAAAAAATATTTTAAATATATTAAAATAAAAAAAATGATTTTTGAAATGATAGTGTTTTTGTCACAAAAAAAATTCGACCGTTGGCGCGCATCGACAGAGCGACGCCCGCGCGCCTCGGCAACGCGCGGGCGTCACTTGCTCGTGTGCTTGGTGGCACGCGGGGCATCGGTCTATCGTGCGCGCCAGGCTTCGCTTGCGCGTAGCAGGCGCGCGCCCTAAGCGTCGCTCGCCCATTCCGCCTGCCCAGTAGGACTCCGCGCGCCCAGTGACCCCCCAGCAGCCCCTTTGGGCATTTTTTGGCTAATTTAATATTTTTTTTTCTCTTTTTTTTTTGAAATTCAATTTTAAAATCATTTCTTCTTTGAACCTTTAAAATTCTTTTTTTTTTTTTTGTATTTAATGGGAATTAAATTAATTTAATTTCTTACAAAAATTTGAATTTTGGGGAGATATAAAAGGGTTTTGGAGAGAGAATTTGAGAGGGGGAATTTCTTAGACAAAAAAATGATTTCGTTCTTCTTTCTTCTTCAAGAGCAATTTCTCCTAATATTCTAAAGATTTTTCTAAGTTAATTCTTGAGACAAACAGAAAAATTCTTTGTTCTTGATTTTTTTTTCTTTTTTAACAATTTTTCTTTGAGACAAATAAATTATTTTTTTGTTCTTGAGATATAAATTTTCTTTTATTGTATTTTGATTTTTCTAATCTTATTCTTATAAATCAAGATAAGGAAATTGATCGTCTATCTTCTTTCATCAAATTAAATTCTGAGGGTAAGTATTCTAAATTTAATTTTTAATTTAATTTTTGTTAAATTTTTTGTTTACAATCAATTAGACATCATGTAGATTTTTTTTTTGGATCTATTATTTTATTTTTTGTGTTTATGTGATTTCAGTGGCGTATCCACATGAAAGAGAAGGGGGGCAATTGCCCCCCTTAATTTTTGAGAAAAAATTAATTATGTATATATATTTATATACATATATATTAAAATCACCATTTTGCCCCCCTTAAAAGTTTACTTTTACCCATCTCTCCTTAACTTATTTCTTAAGTTTTCAATCAAACAACCTCTGTATTCCCACTTCTATTCAAACAAAAAAATACAAAATTCTCTTTTTTATCTCTTGAAATTTTTAAAGAAAAATCTGATGAATTTGAGAAGAAACTAAGCACTATTGCAAAGATTTATCTTTAATTTAAGGTTAGTAATTTAATTTTATAATTTTTTTTTGCTTTTATATATTTTATATCTCTTAAAAGTTAGTAATTTAGTTTTTACAATTTTAGGTTTTTGCTTAAAACCTGTTATTTTTGATTGAAATCTGTTATTTTGTTAAAATCTATTATTTTGTTAAAATTTGTTATTCTTGATTGAAAGCACACCATAGAAGACTTGTTAAGATTATGTGTGGATTAAAATATCTTATATATGAACAAAAAGCACTACTGGTTGCCTCGGAAACCATTTAAATTATATGCCAAGCAATAATATAATAACAAGCAATCGGATTTGCAATTTTTAAGAATGAATTGGTTAAGATAGCTAAGCAACGCCTGCAATTAATGAGAGATGATGGATGGGACTCTTTGTAGGATGAGGTGACTTTGTTTTGTAATAACCACAATATACCAGTCCTCAATATGGATGATATGCATGTTGCTCGGGGGAGGTCTCGACGTAATGTTGATAAAGTGACAAACTTCCATCATTTTAAGGTCGAGTTATTTTGTGCTGCAATAGATATGCAACTTCAAGAGCTTGATAACAGGTTTAATGAGGTGAATACGGAGTTGCTTTTATGTTTTGCATGTTTAAGTCCAGCAAATTCATTCTCTGCATATGACAAATGCAAGTTACTTCGTGTTGCTCAATTTTATCCTATTGATTTTTCTACTATCCAGCTCATGATTCTTGAAAATCAATTGAAAACATATATCATTGATATGAGGTCTAGTAGTGAGTTTTCAAATATTACAGGAATTGGTGATCTTGCTGAACAAATGGTGCAAACAAAGAAGGATATTTTATATCCTTTGGTTTATAAACTCATCACTTTATCACTTATTCTACCCATTGCGACTGCAACAGTTGAAAGAGCATTTTCTGCTATGAAATTTGTGAAGAATCGATTACGTAACAAGATGGGATATCAATGGATGACTGATTGTTTGATCACTTATATTGAAAAAGATGTATTTAATGCTATTGATAATGGAGTTATTATTTATCGCTATCAGGACATGAAAACTCGAAGACAGCAATTGTAATTTTTTTTTAAATATGTTAATGAATATTTTTCTATATTTAACAATTTATTTATGGTATGTATGTTATATTTTTTTTTTCTTTTAAGCCTGACATATATTTTTGCCCCCCTTCATTGCAAATCCTGGCTTCGCCACTGTGTGATTTAGTCATAGATTTAATATTTTTAACATACTTTATTTTTTTCTTATTTATTTATTTGATTGTTCATATTTTGTTGTTGTTGTTGTTATTATTATTACTTTTGTTGATTACTATTATTATTATTATTATTATTATTATTATTATTATTATTATTATTATTACTTTTGTTATTATTATTATTATTATTGCTTATGTTTTTATGTATGTTGAATTATTAATGTATTAATTTATTTATTTCATTATGTCATTTATTTAGTTTTGTCACTAATAATGCATTTTATTTTATTTTTTAATTCATTTTTAATATTTTATATGCTAGTTACTAACCTCAGTTTCATTTGTGTTTTTTATTTTATTTCAATACTTATTTTTATATGAGCTTTTTCAATGGCAAATGGGAGCTCATGGGATGAAGACACAATTTTCATTGCATTTGTCACTTTTTAGCATTTTTATTATTTCTCATTATTTTGTTTTATTTTTTTATGTAATATGTAATAGATGTAGTTTATTTTGTGCACGTTAATTAAAATTCACAAAAAAATATTTTATTAATAAATTGAAATTTTTTCTAATAAAATGGGATCAATATCCTAATTTCAACCAATAAAAACTCACTGTAAAAAGAAGAGTTAATCTTATCAAAATGGGATCACTCATCCCGATTTTCCTAAGTATATCAAAAATAACTCTTCGATTTTCTAAGTAAATATGAAGGAACCAATGTTCCTATCTTAAATAATGTCCCGATTTATGAATATTTATTTATTCATTTGATTTTTATTTTATTTGGGGGATTATATTTTTTTGTCCCAGATTTTAATACTTTTTTAATTTGGGGGATTGTATTTTGTCCCAATTTTATCTTTCTTTTATTTATTGTGGTTTGCTTTATTTTACCGCTTTTTTTACTACTTTCTTTCGGTGCTTGATTTGCGCATTATTTTTAATGCATGTCCGTGTGAGAAGAGAGATAAAAATTTAATAATCAAAAAACTCATTTATAAGTAACTAAGGTACTAATAAGAGTAAAGTTCCGAATCTTTCTCTAGTTTAGACCCCGAAGTTAGACGAACTTTTTTAATTTCTTGTAAATTGCGTGGTGACTCTAAAATAACTCAAAGGTGCCTAAAAGCTTTCATGAGATTAGATGAACTTTGCTAATGTTCTATTGGGTAGGGATTCCAAAATATCTCATGATTGCCCAAGATCAAAAGACGCGAACTCTCGAGCCTTAAAAGTGGTTGCCCCGGGAAGTGATCGGGTCCGGCGCGCGTCACAATGATGACTCCATTGGGGACTTTGAAACTTTTTTCTAAAGCTGTCTTGGCTAATAATATAATTGGATTTTTTTATAAATTAAAATTTTATATTTTTTCGAAAAATTGCATTGCATACATGCTAGAGCCTTAAAATTGTGCTAATTTGTACTCTTTTTTAACCCCGGTACATTCTCGAAACACAACTCTACGTTCACTCAATGTGGAAAAGTGTTAAGGATAATCACTAGCCCAAGCCTCGTACCTTATGGTATATCAAATATAGACCCAATCAGTCGTTATGCTCATGATGAGCTAGACCTGTTGGCAGGAACCATGCTTGGGTAGCCCTAAAGTATCACCACCTTTGACCAAAACTCATGTAATGGCAATAGATATTTTCACTAGGTGAAATGTACCATAATATCGTGCTTGCCATGTGGACTATCATATATTGGACAAAATCAGTTAAATTAAATGGACTTTTATCAAAGGCTTTCATGCCCTGGTGGGTCCATCTTGATTTAATTGAAGTGTTTAAATACATAATGGCCAGAATGATGGCGATGATGGGCAACTCGGCTACTACCCTAGCCCCACTTGCTGGGCAACAAGCTGCTGTTCCAATTAGGGGGCAAGATGAATAAGGGGCTGTCAGAGAGGATCCCCTTGTGGTGATTGACCCATCTATAGTTGAGCCCAGAGCGCCAGCACCTGTTGAGCACAAAGAAGCTCCTAAATCTAAGGTTGACTTATGGGAAGAGGAGCAAGAAGAGCCGGTGGTAACAAAGGGGAAGTCGCCCAAGCTAGAGGTGGCAATATGGAGAAAGATGGAGGAGAAATTTAAGGCCATGACGAGAATGTTTACTGTGGGAAGAGGAATGAACCCTGAGGATTGGGAGCTGGACGGTGATAATCTGATCTCCCAAAACTTCAAAATGCCTGATATCCCTAAGTTTAATAGCACATCTGACCCCTCAGTGCAAATAGTATTCGCCGGTAATGAAGAGGATAACACTGACTAGGAAGCAGAAGATAGAGTACTTTTGTTTGAGTCTTAAAGGGGATGCAGTTGACTGTTACCACGGGTTAGATAGAAGGTCCAAAGAAGATTGGGACTTATTGACTGAAGAGTTCCTAAGGCTGTATGATTGCAGTACCAAAATAGATATCATGATGAAAGATCTAGAGTTGCTGCAATAGAAGTCTGGAGAGTCTTTTCATGATTATCTCACTCACTGGAGAAATCGGGTTATAGAGATGAAGCATTGTGACGCGTACCGAACACCGGCGCGTCCCGAACACCCGCCTTTAGAGCGATCGAGAGAGGTTCATAAAACTTGTAAGAAATTACAAGTGCGTTCATTTTGGGCAATAAGGAGGTTTTTTAGAGTCGCCACCCAATAGAATATTGGGAAAGGTCGTCTAGCCTCAGTGAGCATAAGACAGTGCTGCTATGTCCATTTTGGGCAAGCCAGAGGGGTCTTGGAGGCTCCATCCTAATAGAACATTAGGATGGCCCTCTCGCCTCATGGAGCCTAGGACTATGCAAGTTAAAGCCTTTTTACGGGATAGAAGAGGTGTCTTGGAAGTCCCATTCCAATGGAACATTGAAATGATCATCTCGCCTCGTTGAGCCCAAAGACCAGAGATGGTTCGGGACTTCCCATTTATTCATACCTTGATTAAGTTTATAATTGAGTTTTGAATTTAGCGTTTCATCCCATTTCTCATTCAATTTTAATGCAATTTAATTAAAGCGCATGTCAATCACATAAAGAAAGCGGTAGATAAAGTAAATAAAAGCATATGAAAATAAATTACAACAAAATTAGGGGCGGAATACAACCCCCATTGGTAAATAAAATACAATTTATACATAAATCGGGCTATTTATTAAAGATGAGAACATTGGTCCTCTCATGCACAATTTAAGAAAATAATTTTAAAGTGACAATTTATTTTGGATGAAAAAGTTAGGACATTGGTCCCCTTTTTATTTAGAAAAAAAAATCCAAGTTTAATTAATAGAAATATTTTTGTGATTTTTTAATTAACGTGCATAAAAAAATAATTTTTTACAAATTACATATTAGAAATAAAATAAACCCAACATAATAAAAAAAATACAAATAACAAATTAAATCCCAAAGGGTATCTCTGAATCTCCATGGGCTTCCACTTGCCATTGAAAAAACTCACACATAAAAAATAAGTATTGGAATAAAAAAAGACAAATAAAAGTGATATTTGTAATAAAAAATAAATTTAAGCGTATAACATATTAAAATGAATCAAAATTAATAAATATATCATGCATGACGAATTAATTAAATGACATAATAAAAATATGCAAATTAACCAATTAACAATTCAGCATGTATAAAAAAGTATAAAATAATAACAAAATTTAACATACATAAGAATATAAACAAAAATAAATATAAAATTCAGCATGCATAAAAGATAAATCATAATAATAAAATTCAACATGTGTGAAGATATGAATAATAATGAATAAAAATAATAAACAAGAGTAATAAAAATAATACTAATACTAATAATGGTAGTAATTACAATAATAATAATAATAATAATAATAATAATAATAATAAAGTACAATAACAACCAAGGAATATGAACAATCAAATAAACATATAAGAATAATAAGAAATAAAATAAATATAACATGTTAAAAGATGATAAATAATAAAATAATAATAATAATAATAATATATGAACAACAATGAAAATAATGATAATCATAAAAATAGAAACAAAAGACGAATAATCAAATAAAGAGCAAAATAATAATAATAATAATAATAATAATAATAATAATAATAATAATAATAATAATATGAACAATTAAATAAGAACACAAGAAATGAGAAGTAAAAAAAAATAATAGATCTATAATATTAACAACTAAATAAGAACACAGGAAATGAGAAGTAAAAAAAATTTACATGATAATTAATTAATTGGAAACAAAAAATTAAATCAAAAATTAAATTATGAATTGAGCCAAGAATGCTTACCCTCAAAATTTAACTTGATGGAATGAAAGTAAGATCCAATTCCTTGTCTTGATTGTAAGAATATATTAGAAAAATAAAATATTGAAAATGAATTTTTACTCAAAAATAAATAATTGATTTATTTGTCTCAAGGTAAAAAATTGTTAAATGAAAAGAAGAAAATTTTCAAGAACAAAAATTATTCTTTTTGCCATAAGAATTATTTTGGAAAAATCCTTTAGAAACTTGAGAGAATTTGTTTTTGATAGAAGAAAGAAGAAGAAAATATTTTTCTAAAGAAAATCCCCCCAAATTCTCACTAAAAAACCATTTTATATTTCCAATTAAAATCATATTTTTAATGGCAAAATAAAAATAATTGAATTCTAATAACAGCCAAAAACTAAAGAATTTGGATAGTTAGAAGATAAAAGGGTTTTAGAATTAAATTATACAAAATAAATGAGTTAAAAACACTTAAAGATGAAGAAAAACGGAAATCGGCAGCTGGAAGGGCGAATGGGCGCGACAGGGGGCGAGAGACGCCCGTCGGCATGCCCTATGAGCGTCTCCCACGTGCAGCAGCGTGCGGGACGCCCTGGGCATCGCCCGCGCACTCGGGAGACGCCTAGTGCATCGCTCGCGCAGCAGCGTGCGGGCGAGCGTGCCCTGCAAGCTGGCCTGTGCACTAGGGCGCTACGGCGCGCCCCCAGCGCTGCCGCAGCCCGACATTCGCATGAATTTTTTTTAAATTTTCTATAAAACACAATAATTTAAAAACTAACTTTTTTTATCCCAAAATAATTTTTAAAATACATTTTTATAATATTTTTAAAATACATTTTTATTTATTCCTAACAAATCAAAACGACAAGAAAATTATCACTTCCAACTTTCATTATTTTTGTCTATAAATCGGCACACTTAATTTCATTATTTGGTAATCCTGATCAAGGCTACTCGGGACCCGGTGTCTACAGTTGCCCCCAATTTTGGGGAGGCTAGTGTGTGGGTATCTAGGTGAGCCAAAATTCAGGAAAGGGAAAGAAGCGCGTACCTGAGGCTGCCTCCTTCCAGCTGCTCCCTTGGGAACAGTGTTGTGATTCATCCTCTTGACTTGCACTGAGTCGCTGACAAGACTACAAAGTGCCGGGAACCATCGTAAGACGGTGATGCACCGGGTCTGCTACAGACTTACAAAACACGAGAAATGTCCTCTTTAGAGAGCCGCATCGAGTCTGCTACAGACTACTAAAAGTGCAAGAGCCATCCGCAAATGGCGATGCGTCGAGTCCCTGACAAGACTACAAAACGCAGGAGATGGACTGCACCGAGTTGCTGACAAGACTACTAAAAGTGCAGGTGCCATCTGCAGATGACGATGCGCCGAATCGCTGACATGACTACAAAAGGCGTAAGAGGAGGACTGCACCGAGTCGCTGACAAGACTACTAAAAGTGCAGGTGCCATCCGCAGATAGCGATGCGCCGAGTCGCTGACAAGACTACAAAAAGTGTAAGAGGAGGATTGCAACGAGTCGCTGACAAGACTACTAAAAGTGCAGGTGCCATCCGAAATTAGCGATGCGTCGAGTCGCTGACAAGACTACAAAACACAGGAGATATCCTCCTCAGAGGATTGCACCGAGTCTGCTACAGACTACTAAAAGTGCAAACGACGTCCTCCTCAGAGGACCGCACCGAGTCTGTTACAGACTACTAAAAGTACGGATGCCATCCGCAGATGGCGATGCTTCGAGTCACTGACAAGACTACAAAACGCAGGAGATATCCTCCTCAGAGGATTGCACTGAGTCTGCTACAGACTACTAAAAGTGCAGGTGCTATCTGCAGATAGCGATGCATCGAGTCGCTGACAAGACTACAAAATGCAGGAGATATCCTCCTCAGAGGATTGCACCGAGTCTGCTACAGACTACTAAAAGTGCAGAAAAAAGATATTTGTCTCTTAAGAGACCTTGGAGAATTGCCTCTTAAGAGGTCTTGGAGATTTGTCGACGTAGATTCTATCTTGACCTGATTGTCCAGCAAGGGTGAGTGCTAACGTTGCTGTCCTTAACTAGCTTTTATATGTGTGGCCTCCATTTGGACTTTTCCTGCAAAGCTGTGTGCACAGGAATATATACAATACATTGTGCATGCAAGTGTAAATAGCCATATGCAGATGTTTACTACAGAATGGTATGAAATGCATGCAAAAATAGATAGACCATGTCTAGAGTGGTTAAGGGTATGTTGAGGATATGGCTTGGCTACTCCACCATGCCCCCTGAGGAACTAGAAATGGGATCTTAGCTTAGGGATTCTGACTCGTAAACTCTTCAGAGAGAACCGTCAGGTGTGCAACTTTGCCCCTCGGTCAATGAGCAAATACCCGAGATTCTGACTCATGTCCTGAATGATGCCCTATTTGGCTGAAGGGAAGATCATCCGAAGTAATGCCACCTTATTGCTCCGGGCATCGGAAGTCATTGATTTAAAGGTAGTGCGTCCCTTGTGGATTTTCACACTAGCTTTTCTTTGTGGGAAATGCGTCCCCTTAGTGGATTTTCACATAACCCTGTGCCTAACTTTTGCCTGGAATGGATCCAACCCAATCCAGCGGTTTTTATTTATTTCATCATTTTTTAGGGCAGACTGCCTGTTTTCAGGTTTTCACCCTGCCCTTTGGCCTAACTTTTGCATAGAGAGACAGTTACGATTTTCATCTCTAATGGCCTCTTTTTTTTTATAAAAAAAAAGTTAAAATCCTTTTTGCTTTTTGAATAATGGTCGTATGGATTTTGTGCTGACGAATAGCTCGAAGCCGATGTCGGGGCAAGTCTGCTGAAGCATCAAGATGAAGATGGCAATGAGGGCCACTTATAGTAAATTGCACATATGCGAAGAAAAAATAATGCGCTACTTTTTATACTGGAACTTAAACCATTTTGAGTATGCAAGATAAAGTGCTTTGCTTACGTTAAAATATTATTGCATAAATGCTTGTGTTCCAGTCTGATTTCATCACACATGATCAACATTTGGCATTGTGACGCGCGCCGAACCCCGCGGGCGCCCATTGACCGCCCGCTTGAGGGCGATCGGGCATTTGAAGGTCCGCTGGCAGCTTGTAACGAATTACAAGTGCGTCTATTTTGGGCAACAAGGAGGTTTCATGGAGTCGCCACCTAATAAAACATTGGGAAAGTTCGTCTCGCCTCAGTGAGCCTAAGACGGCGCATATCTCCATCTTGGACAAACCAAAGGGATATTGGAGGCAATCATCCCAATAAAACATTGAGAATGACCCTCTAACCCTATGGAGCCTAGGATTTTTAATTAAGCCTTTTGATGGGACACAAGAGGTGTCTTGGAGGTTCCAATGAGTGATCGGATAGACCTCTCGCCTCGTTGAGCCCAAAGACCAGAGCTGGGTTTGGGATTTCTCATCTATTTCTACCTTGATTTAACTTTACATTCAAGTTTTGAATTTATTAGTTCGCTTTCTCTCTCCACACGATGCAAATTTTTAATTAAAGCACAAAAATCCAAATAAAAGCGGTAAATATACATAAACAAAAGTAAATGAAATAAACGCTCGAAATTAAATTACAATAAAACTAGGAGCGGAATACAACTCCCATTTTAAAGGTATGATATAAATATACATATAACAAGACGGGAAATTCATTTATTTTGAGGACTTTGGTCCTCACATGCGTTTATTATGAAAATGATTTTTATGTGACATTTTTATTGGCTAAAACAGGACATTGGGTCCTTTAATTTTATGAAATAATCCCAATTTTAACTAATATAAAACAAGTATCTATTCTAATTTGTGCGAAAAAAAGTAAAACGAATATATATAAAAAATAAGCTGAATAAGAAATAAAATAAATAAATAAAAAAGAATAGGAAAACTAACCCACAGACAGGCTTTCCATGATGGTATGATGGTTCTTTTCCTCAGCTCAATCCATCCAGGAAGAAGGAAAATACAATACTCACAAAATAAAAGAAATATTAATATTTACAAATTAAAGCGATACACATGTAAATGGAGAGAAAAAGAAAAATAAAATAAGTAAAAAATGAAATTGTTAAAAAAACGTTTTGAAAATGAAAATAAACATAAAAAGAGGAAAAAAAAAGGGAAAAAAGCAACAAAGACGAGAGACTGGCTAGTGGCCGACCGACAGCCGTCCCTCATGTGACCAACGGACAATAGGCTTCACGCGCCGTCGCTCAAACGACAGATGGGTTTATTGCCCATCGCTTGAGCGATGGACGGGCGTCGGCGAGCTATATCCCGCCGGTTGCCTCTGGTTTCTAAAAAAGGGGTAAAAACTTATTTTTCTCTTTTCTCCTTAAACAAACGACTTTTAGACAAAATAAAGGTAAATAAAAGCTAAATAAAAGATAAATAAATGCGATAAATGCGGAAATTAATGTGATAGATTAATAAAGCGAGTGTCCAGAATATTTACCCTCGGATTGTACCTTTCTGGAGTGAAACTTCGGTTAACTTGAACCTTGCGTGTCTCACGAGAAGAAAGCAAAAACCAAGAAAGAAAAAATGTCTATATTTCTCCTTGATTTTTTACTGAATTTTTGAAATATCTGAATCCACAAAATGGATGAAAACTAATGGATTTAGCTTTCTCCAAGTAAAATAGATTCACTTAAAAGTGAAACCAAACCATAGAAAAAGTAAGAAAATATAGGAATTTAATCAAAATAAAGATAAAGAAAACTTGAGAAGAGGAAGATTTGCCCTTTTAAACTTGCTTTTTGTGACTTTTCCAAGAAAATTCGAACTCTTTCCAAATGAAAAGATTTACTATTTATAGGCATGACCGACGGGTAGGCCTAGACTCACAGACGGGCGTCCCTGAGTCACCGACGGGACACGTGTCCGTCTCTGCTGACCGACGAGACACGTGTTCCCTAGTAAAAGCGGTGGTCGCCTCAACGATCGACGGGTCTGTGAGCTACCGACGGGTTGTCCATCCCTGAGAGAGGCGGTGATCTCGACGACCGACGGGATATTCAACTACCGACGGGTAGACCATCCGTGGAGCAAAAAACTCAAATTTCAAGCTAAAACCCCCAATTTTCCAAATTCCCTTTTCCTATAAAACCTTTTACTTCTCGTAAGCCCAGAGGATCAAAATTTTCGAGTTCCATCCACTCATTCGGGACCAAGTATCAATTTCTTCATTAGGTAATCTCCGATCTGGACCGCCCCAGGACACGATGCTTACAGGCATTAATCTCAAAAAAACAAGACCCTATCTAATCTTGAGATGGATCCTAAAAACATTAAACTCCTGTTATCAACCAGTTCTCTCGGGTTTTCATGGTTGAAAATTTTCTCTCTGCCCTTAATTTTGCGCGAATACTCTTTTTCTAAAGCAAATTCTAGATGCAACGTTGGGGACAAAATTTAACTCAAATGCATAAATGCACTTGTGGCTTCCTGCTTGAAGCTCAAGAAACACCATATGCCTCTTCCTACGTACCAAACTTTATTAGAAGGTCATCTCCGTTAATAAGACTGATCCAAGAATCAAAAGGTCTTACTTTAGTTGTAACATTAGACTTAGGTAGATGGCTATCAAAGGAGGATCAGGTTGCTAGAGAAGAATGGCCGTAATTTTACTCAATGGCATACTATAAAGGTATTCTCAGATTTGGATTTGATAATACTACTTTTAGCTCATCAAGCTCAGAATAACAATTAAGTTAAAGATATTGCCACATAAACTCATCAAGGGGTTACTATCTTGAGCTTTACTTTTTTTTTTTTTCCTTTTTTTGTTCTTCTTGCTGTTTTGTTTTTTACTCTTTTTTTGTCTCTTATCTTTTTTTCCTTTCTCTCTAACTATGTAGAGTTTCTGAATGACTAAACCTTCTTCCCAAAGTGTAAATTCACCCTTATCAGGGCAATTTTTAATAACCCAAAAAATTATCAATGATATACATCTGTTCTTACTAGAGCGGCCATTCTTCTAAGGGGAGGCAAAAATCATTTTAGGCAAAGGGATAGTTTTAACATGTGTAACAATAAAATCGGCACGCATTTAGCATACCTCCGTAAAGGCTCAACGGGCTAGCAAGCGATTGCGAAATAAAGGTAGAAAACAGTCACTTAGAGAGCTATACAATGAAGGGTTGCCTAAATCATTTCCTAGGTTCTGTCTTATCCAGGGATCGCTTTGACGGGTAATCAGAAAGGTTCTAATGCTCTTAGTGAGTTTTCATCAAATCCCCTAATTGCATCTAGTTTTTCCTTTCACTACTTTTTATTTTAAGCTCTCAAAATTTTCCTCTCTTCAGTAGTTATATCAAATGCTACAGGATCTCGAGATTACATGAAGGAGTATTCATTAAGTTAATATTAAATGTAAATGACTTGTGGTTATGATCATGCATAATGAAATCATGAGAACATAAACAAAAAGCCATTAATATAATTAATGTAAACAGTACTGCATGCATCAAGACTGAAAAAAGTTCAAATATGAAAAGCATATCTACTAGAAGGTTTCCTCCCCTATTTCTTGCGGCTCTGGATCAGTAATCTATTTATTATCAATGAGATCCTGAATATGTTTCCTCAAAGTTTGATATTCATTAGTGTCATGACATGTATGCTGATGGTAAGCACAGTACATATCTGCTCGATGATCGGGATGTCCTTGACTTCTAGCGGGCTTAGCAGGCATTGGTTGTAGCTTACCTTCCTTCATCAACCTTTTAGGTACCCAAGACAGTGACTTGCCTAGGTTGGAGAAATGCCTTTAGTCTGCTTTGGTAGCCGCTACATCTACGATGTTTCTAGATCGATTCCCATTACCGGACTTTGCTGACTTTCTTGCCCCCTGATTGCCGTAATTTCTCCGGGCATAATTATCATTGTTGGCCTTCCTTGCCAGGTACTCTCCTTCAGCTTCTATGGCTATGTCTTTCAAGGACTCCCAGTCCTTTAAACCTTTCATTTTTAACCCATCTTTCAGATATGGGCTGGCATTCCTGATAAACAGCCTTATCTGATCCGGAGTGTCCGACTTCCTCTTTATCTCCATTACCTGGCTTTTCCATCGGGTTAGGTATTTATGAAATAACTCCCCTGACTTCTGCTGTAGCAGTTCTAGATCTTTTAGGGTTACCTCCATCCTCGTGCTGCAATCATACTGCATTAGGAACTTTTCTGTCAATAGATCCCAGTCCTCTTTAGTCCTTCTATCGAGTCCATAATACCAGTCCACTACTGGACCCGTTAAGCTCAAGCAAAAATATTCTATCTTCTGCCTTTTTGTCAGCATTGTACCCTTCATCACTAACGAGTGCTGTTTCACATGTGCAGCTGGGTCTGAGGTGCCATCAAACTTTGGCATGTCAGGCATCTTAAAATTTTGGGGAACTAGATCTTCACCCTCCAGCTCCTTGTCCTTAGGGTTCATGCCTCTTCCCACTATCAGCAAGCGAGTCATCGCTTCGAACCTCTCCTCCATCTTTCTCCACATGGCCTCCTCTGGCTTGGGGGCTTTACCTCTTATCATGATTGGCTCCTCCTGCTCTTCCTCACCCAAGTCACTCTCAGGTCTAGGAGCTTCTCTATGCTCTACATGTGCTGGCACTCTGGGCTCAACTATAGGTGGGTCAACTGTCGCAGAGAGATCCTCTCTAACAGGCCCTTGTTCATCGTGCCCCCCAGCTGGAGTAATAGGTTGTTGCCCAGCAAGTGGCGCTAAAGTGGTAGCCAAATTTCCCATCATTGCCATCATTCTGGCCTCAAATTCTTCCATTCTCTTTCCCACCTCCTCGGCAATCATTGCACGGGTTGCACTAGACTCACCTGACGGGTTAGCCATACCTGTCTCAGCTGATGATCCGAAAGATAATATCTCACTATCCTCTGAAAGAGAATCTGAACTCTGATCTGACACTAGTTTCGGTAATCCAAAGAGTGATATCTTTCTTAGCCGACCGTTAGGACCTCTAAACCACCTGGATAAATCTATGATGGCTGTAGAATACACCTTGTTAGGATGATGCATGATTGAAATGCAATGCATGGTCGTGCTGATACAACATAGATAAATACATGCAAGCAGATAGATCCTTCTAACCTTATCTCTCCCACACACAAAGTAAGGTAATCTCTTTCCTAGATGGGCTTTATCCAAGGGTTAACGGGGAACCCATTAGACACGTGCAGTGCACGGTGGAAAATCGGTAGCAAAACACTCTTATCTAATGTACAGACGTATGAGTGTTTGGCCATTATGTATTTAAATAATTCAAGTAAATTAAGATGGGCCCACCGGGACATGAAAGCCTTTGATGAAGACCATTTAATTTAACTGATCTTGTTCAATATGTAACGGCCCATATAGCAAGCACGGTATTATGATACATTTCACCTAGTGGAAGTATCTATAGCCATTACATGAGCTTTGCTCAAAAGGTGGTGATACTTTAGGGCTACCCAAGCATGGTCCCTGTCAACGGGTCTAACTTATCACGAGCATAACGATTGATTGGGTCTCCATTTCATATACCATAAGGTACGAGGCTTGGGCTGGTGATTATCCTTAATACTTTTCCATATTGAGTGAACGTAGGGTCGTGCTTTGGGAACGCATCGGGGTTAAGAAAGGGACCAAAGTAGCATAGATCTAAGGCTCTAATGATATGCAATGCAATTTCGAAAAGAGATGAAAATTTTAAATTAAAACTCAAATGTAAATTTTAACCAAGGTACTTTCAAAGGGAAGTCTCTTATGATCCCCAGTGGAGTCGCCACTGTGACGTACGCCGAACCCCAGGGCTCCCCGAATGCCTACCTTTAGGGCGATCGAGAGAGCCTTATAAAACTTGTAAGAAATTATAAGTGCGTCTATTTTGGGCAACAAGGAGGTTTCTTGGAGTCGCTACCCAATAGAACATTGGGAAAGGTCGTCTAGCTTTAGTGAGCCTAAAACAGCGCTGCTATGTCCATTTTGGGCAAGTGATATGAGCTTAATTAGCTCATAATTAAACTATATTTTATGGTTATAAGTAATGTTTTAAGTGTTTTTATTTGTAGGAATTAGGTATGTTTTATGTGTTTTGTTAAGTTTTGTGTGTAGGAGACAAATGGAGAAAACATGGAGTTAATGGAGAAAATATGGAGCAAATGGAGAAGAGGAGAAGAAATGAGCCAAGGCAGAAAAGCCTCTGTCGCGATCGCGATAGGAGGCGCGAGCGCGACAGAGCGCGCTAAGGAGGATCAAGAGAAGAAGAGAGAAGAGAAGAAAAGAGGAGCTGTCGCGACCAAGGGAAGACGTCGCGAGGTCGCGACAGGGCGCGGAGAAGGCACACGCGAGGAAAGGCGAGCGCAAGAGGAGGCGTGCTTTGTCGCGAGCGCGGCAGGAGTCGCGATCGCGACAGAGGGATCCGTTAGACACTAAAGTTCAAATTTGAACTTGAAAAGTTGTATCTTTCCTCCAACAATTACAACCTTTGTAGAAGGGCATCTGAAGGGGCATGAGCTGATGTTATAAATACTGATTTTAACTGTAATTTAGGATGTTAGACTTAGAATTGAACATTTGAATATTTTTCTGCAAGTTAGAATAATTTTCTTTAGTTTTTCTTAAGTAGAGTTTATGTGTTGAAGAGAAGGTATTATACAAGGAAGAAGACTACAATTGGTGACTTGAAAAGGGTTGAGAAATCTCCTTCTTCAATTCTTAACTTTTAATTCTTCTTTGTAATTTTTATGATGTAAATTCTGAACTTGAATGTTTATATTAAATATTTTATTGTTCATATTAATGCACGTTTTCTTAATTGTAGAATTTCTCATTAGTAAATTATTTATAATCATTATAAGTTTGAGTTTAATTGAGAAATAAATTTATTCTTACAACTAATTGGAAATTCATCATTAAGATATTGTTTGAGAAATCATAATATTGAAATGGTTGCTATAGGTTGTGTTTTATTCCTAAGATTTACATGTATAATCATCTAGTTCTTAAATGGAAGTTTGGAATTAGACTTGTATGTGTATGTTTTGGGCAGTCCTATTTATATTGAGAAAGTAAGTAGGAAATTTATTCAACTTGGCTTTCAAGAAAAAAATACTAAAATCATTAAGAACAATTAATTCAAGTTCCATCTTTATATCTAGTATCATTAATCTTTTCTGTCTTCTTGGATTCACACAAATTTGGCTTAGTTAGTTTACAAGTTAGATTAATTTAGAATCACTTCTCTATCATTTTATAATTGTAAACAAGATTAAAATCAATTAGTAATAGTGTGTAACACGTTCCCTGTGGGATCGATATCTAAAGTACTATTGCGGTACACCGTATACTTGCGGTATGTTGCATCATTAGAAAATGCACAACAAGTTTTTGGCGCCGTTGCCGGGGACCGGTTGTTTGCCATTATAAAAATTGATTTATGATTTTGGATTACAATATTTTGTTTTGTTTTAATTTATTTATTTGTTTAACTTAATTTTGTGTTTTGTTTTTACAGGATTTTAGAAGTTCATGCCTAGTACAAGGAGTTCTTTAGAAGAGCTTGAGCCTATAAATCCTGAAATTGAGAGGTTTTTATTAAGTAATCGGAAATCAAATAAAAAGAAGAACAAAAATAGGAGATCAATTGTCATGGCTGATGAAAATCCACCAAGATTGATGGACTTTGCCACACCTGCATTGAGTGGTGCTCAACAAGGAGTGGTAAGACCAACGGTAAATGCCAATCAATTTGAAATTAAGCCTTCATTATTGCAAATGATTCAAAATAGTATACAATTTTATGGTTTGGCAAATGAGGATCCAAATGCTCATTTGGCAAATTTCCTTGAAATTTGTGATACCTTCAAGATTAATGGGGTTTCAAATGATGCAATCAAGCTTAGGCTTTTTCCATTCACCTTGAAGGATAAAGCAAAGGCTTGGTTGAATTCTTTGACTAGGGGTTCTATAACTACTTGGGACCAATTGGCCCAAGCATTTTTATCAAAATATTTTCCCTTGGCCAAAACCGCAAAAATCATAAAGGATATTACTACATTTGTTCAAAATGAAAATAAGTCATTATATGAGGCTTGGGAAAGATTTAAGGAATTGCAAAGGATGTGTCCACATCATAATTTGCCAAGAGAATTGTTAATGCAAACATTTTATAATGGAGTAAATCCTACCACAAGAGGAACTATTGATGCTACTGCTGGAGGTTCTTTGATGAGGAAAACTACTGAAGCGGCGTTTGAATTATTGGAGGAGATGTCCATGAACAACTGCATGTGGCCTACCGAGAGAAGTAGAGATTCAAATTCTACTAATGTGAGAGGGGTTCATGCACTTGATTCAGTAGTTGCATTGCAAGCACAAGTGGAAGCATTGACTCACAAACTCAATAATTTTGGTATGGGAGGTAGTCAACCAAATAGGTGCAATATTTGTGGACAACAAGGACATCCAAGTGAGGTATGTAATTTAGGCATTAATAGTTCGGAGGAGCAAGTTAGTTTTATTCAAGGGCAAGGAAGAGGTAATCCATTTTCCAATACATATAACCCTGGATGGAGGAACCATCCAAATTTTTCATGGGGGAATAGTAGTAATCAAAACAAAGGAGTAAGTTTTCAACCACCTCAAGATAGGTTTGGGGCCTTGGAGATTAAAATGGATAGGTTCTTAGAGGGGATTAATATGAAATTTAATTCACAAGAGGAGAACCAAAAGAGGTTAGAAAATAAGTTTGATCAAATCACAAAGAATCAAGCCTCATCCATTCACAACTTAGAAGTGCAAATTGGGCAATTAGCAAAGGCTTTACCTTCAAGATTACAAGGTACTTTACCAAGTAATACGGAGGAAAATCCAAGAGAACATCTAAAGGCCATAAATTTGAGGTCAGGTAAATCTTACACCAATGATTTTGTTACTACTAACAAGAATGAAAAATTTCAGGAAAATAAAAAGAAGAATGAGTCTTCTGTCGCGAGCGCGACACCTGTCGCGGTCGCGACAGAGGAGAAGCCAACCAATGTTGCAGGCGCGATACCAGACGTGCGCGCGACAGCAGGAGGAGAGTCTCCTATCGCGATCGCGACACCTGTCGCGGTCGCGACAGAAGGAGCATCTAAAGCAAATTCTTCTAAAATTTTTCAACCTAGTCCACCGTTTCCGCAACGCCTAAAGAGACAAAACCAAGATAAGCAATTTTAATCTTTTATTGACAAATTGAAACATTTGCACATTAATTTGAATTTTATTGAAGCCATTTCACAAATTCCTAACTATGCAAAATTTCTTAAAGAATTGATTTCTAAGAAAAGAAGTTGGGAGGATATATCCACTATTGCATTGACTGAAGCATGTAGTTCTATAATCACAAATAATTTGCCTACAAAACTTAAAGATAATGGTAGTTTCACCATTCCATGTACCTTAGGGGATAGAGAGTTTCCTAAGTGCCTATGTGATTTGGGGGCAAGTATTAATCTCATGCCTTATTCTATCTTTAAAAAGTTGGATTTAGATTATGTCAAACCTACTTCCATGGTTTTACAACTAGCTGATCAATCCATTAAGAAACCATATGGAATAGTTGAAGATGTACTTGTAAAAGTGGATAAATTTATTTTGCCCGCTGATTTTGTCATTTTAGATTTTGCATATGATGAGAAATGTCCCTTAATATTGGGTAGACCTTTCATGAGGACTGGTCGAGCTTTAGTTGATGTCTATGAGGGCACATTAGTTTTAAGAGTAGGGGATGATAGTGTTGAATATCACATGGAAAAGGCACTAAAATACCCAATGGATGAAAATGTGTGCATGAAAATAGATGTCATTGATGCATGTGTCGTGGAAGTCTTAGAAAATGCAGATGAAGATGAAGTCCAAATGGAAGAAGAAGTTCATGAAGAGGTAGAGCAAGAAAGTGTTAGAAGTGAACCTCTTATTCGTAATGAAGCACCTTTACCACCTTCCATTGAAAGTCCACCAAATGTTGATCTAAAGGAATTACCTAGTCATTTGAGGTACGCCTTTCTTGGATTAAATCATACTTTGCCTATTATTATTTCTAATAAACTCAATAAAGAACAAGAGCATGCATTATTAGAAGTTGTTAGAAAAAGGATAAAAAGTATTGGATGGCAAATATCTTATTTGAAGGGTATTAGTCCTAATGTTGTCATGCATAGGATAAATATGGAAGATGATTATAAACCAAAAGCTGATAGACAAAGGAGGCTTAATCCTCATATGAAAGAAGTAGTCAAAAAGGAAGTTATTAAATTACTAGATGCTGGAATCATTTATCCTATTTCGGATAGTGATTGGGTAAGTCCAATACATTGTGTTCCAAAGAAGGGGGGTATGACTGTAGTGAGGAATGAGAATGGAGATTTAATTCCAACTAGAACCACCACAGGTTGGAGGGTATGTATAGATTATAGAAAGCTTAATTTGGCCACTAGAAAGGATCATTTTCCTTTACCATTCATTGACCAAATGCTTGAAAGAATTGCTGGCCATTCTCATTATTGTTTTCTTGATGGATATTCAGGGTATTTCCAAATTTTTATCTATCCAAGTGACCAAGAGAAAACTACATTTACTTGTCCTTATGGAACTTTTGCTTATAGGCGAATGCCTTTTGGGCTTTGTAATGCCCCAGCCACATTTCAAAGATGTATGACTTCCATTTTTGGAGATATGATAGAGGATATAATGGAGGTTTTCATGGATGATTTTTCTGTTTATGGGGATTCATTTGAGCTTTGTTTACAAAATTTAGACAAAGTATTGGCTAGGTGTGAAGAGACTAACTTGGTTCTTAATTGGGAGAAATGCCATTTCATGGTAGATGAAGGAATAGTCTTAGGGCACAAAATTTCAAGTAGGGGTATTGAGGTTGATAGAGCAAAAACGAAATTAATTGAGAAATTACCTCCACCTACTACAATTAAAGGGGTAAGATCTTTTCTTGGACATGCTGGATTTTATAGAAGATTTATAAAGGATTTTTCTTTAATTGCTAAACCTTTAACTAATTTGTTAGTTAAGGATGTTTCCTTTGAATTTTCTAATGAATGTATGCATGCGTTTGAAACTTTGAAGAAAGCTCTTATAAGTGCTCCTATTATTGCTGCTCCTAATTGGGAATTGCCATTTGAGATTATGTGTGATGCAAGTGATCTTGCTGTGGGTTGTGTATTAGGCCAAAGACATGGTAAGAATTTGCATGTGATCTATTATGCTAGTCATACTTTGTCCCCTCCTCAAGTTAATTATACAACAACAGAAAAAGAAATGTTAGCTGTGGTGTATGCATGTGATAAGTTTAGATCTTACTTGTTGGGTTCTAAAGTCATAATCTATACGGATCATGCTGCATTGAGGTATTTATTTGCTAAGAAAGATGCTAAACCTAGGTTGATTCGTTGGGTATTGTTATTGCAAGAGTTTGACCTTGAAATCAAAGACAAAAAGGGAAGTGAAAATCTTGTTGCTGACCATTTGTCTAGATTAGAAAATAATGAACAAACTTTAGGTGATGGTATTGAAATTAATGAATCATTTCCGGATGAAGCCTTGATGTCAATTTTGAATATGCATGAGCCTTGGTATGCTGATTTTGCTAATTTTCTTGCTGCTGGAATTGTACCTGAAAATTTGACATGGCAACAAAAGAAAAAATTCTTTAGTGATGTTAAAAATTATCTTTGGAAAGAGCCTTACTTGTTTAAGATAGGTGGGGATAGTATAATTCGTCGTTGTGTAAGTGAGGAGGAGTATCAAAACATTTTGATGCATTGTCATGGTGCATTATATTCTGGTCATAATGGTGCTAATAAAACTGCATCTAGAGTGCTTGAATGTGGATTCTTTTGGCCAACTTTATTTCATGATGCAAAAATGTATGTATCTAAATGTGATAAATGTCAAAGGGCTGGTAATATTGGGAAAAGAGATGAAATGCCTTTGAATAATATATTGGAAGTTGAAGTGTTTGATGTATGGGGGATTGACTTCATGGGTCCCTTCCCCACTTCTTTTGGTCAAAACTATATTTTGGTTGGGGTAGATTATGTATCAAAATGGGTTGAAGCCAAAGCCACACCTACCAATGATTCAAAGGTAGTGATAAAGTTTTTGAAGAAGCTTTTCTCAAGATTTGGAGTGCCAAGAGCCATCATAAGTGATGGAGGTAAGCATTTCATAAACCGTTCTTTTGACTCATTATTGCAAAAATATGGAGTTCATCATAGAGTAGCTACACCATATCACCCACAAACAAGTGGTCAAGTGGAAGTGTCCAATAGAGAGTTAAAGTGGATATTAGAAAAAACAGTCTCTACTTCTAGGAAGGATTGGGCACATAAATTAGATGATGCTTTGTGGGCATATCGCACTGCATTCAAAGCTCCAATTGGAATGACACCATATAGGATGGTTTATGGAAAAGCGTGTCATTTACCTGTGGAGTTAGAGCACAAAGCATATTGGGCCATTAGAACTTTGAATTATGATCTTAAAGATGCAAGTGTCAAAAGATGTTTACAATTGAATGAGCTAGATGAATTGAGACTTCTTGCATTTGAGAATGCTAAGATTTATAAAGAAAGGACTAAAAAATGGCATGATGCACATATACGGATTAAAAATTTTAATATTGGGGACAAGGTCTTATTGTATAATTCTAGATTGAAACTCTTCCCGGGAAAATTAAGGTCAAGATGGAGTGGACCTTTTGAAGTTACACAAGTTTTTGATCAAGGGTTTTTGGAACTTAAAAATAATAAAAATGAGTTATTTAAAGCCAATGGTCAAAGATGTAAAGTGTATTTGGAGGAAACATTTCATGGAAGGGAGGTTTCAGTTCTTTCATTAAAAATGATCTCATGATTACTTGGTTTAATTTTTCTTTTTCAATTACTTGTTTTATGTGTGATATCTATATCTACTAATGTTGTTCTTTTGTCCCACAGATGTTTTTCATATATAAATTTATTTTGTATACCTTCATGTGTTGTTTTTGGAATGAAAAGCAAATATGATTTAGAAAATTTTCATTCTGTCGCGATCGCGACGTTGTCGCGAGCGCGACAGAATGAGGGAAGTGTATTTTAGACTTCATCGCGATGGCGCGACGATGCATAATGATCGCGACAGAAAATTGGTTTTTCTAAATTTCATTCTGTCGCGATGAAGAGCGGGAATTAATTGTCGCGATGACGCGATGCATATCACGATATTCAAAATTTTTCATTTTGCTTCTGTCGCGACAGAACGCGGAATTCGCGATTCTAGGGCAAACTAACCGTTTGGACTTCAATTAATTTCCTACCTTCTCCTTTTCTACCCTCATAACTTCTCTTTTTATTATTTTTCTGCCTCTTCCGTTTTCTTCTCTCCACTTTTGCACGATTCTCTCAAGATCTTTCTAACGATTTTCTCACTTCCAAACGCAAATCTTGTTTTTCTTTTTCTTCTATTTTTCTATTTCTTCTCATATTGTTCTTCAATTGACAAACGATTTTGGAAATGGTAAGAACAAAGCATGTGGGTGACAAAAGCCAAGGGAAACGCCCTATGGGGGAATCCAGCGCTCCAAGAGATGATCCAACGCTTGATTCTTTGATTCTTCAAAACAGGTTTGAATGCCCTTTTAAAATTTTTTCTGATGAAGAGGGTGAGAAGTTTATCTATTTTGCTAAAAAATCGTATGTGGGAATGTGGGGTTTAGATTTTGCTATTCTGAATACCATGGGTTTACATGATGAAATTAATAATTTCCTGAGATACATGAAATGGGGGAAATTTATTACGTACTCTTTACCTGTTAGAAAGGAATGGGCTTTAGAATTTTTTGTTACATTAGAGTATGTGGATAAAAATAGGGATTCAATGAAATTTAGGCACCAGGGTATTGAATATACTTTTACCATTAATGATTTGCATAACTGGTTTGGTTTTCCTTTGAATGGTAAAAGATTTGATTCCCATATTTTCCATCCAACACCTGTGTGGAATAGATTATCAGGACTTGACAGGTTTAATAACAAAAATTCTACAAATAGACAAATTAAGGACAATGCCTTAATGATCTTCCATAAATTTCTTTGTCATGCCATGTTTGGTAGAGTAGAGAGTACAAAAGTCCAAACAAAGGATTTGTTTGTTTTAGATTTATTGCAATCTAACAAAACACCTGATTCAATTGATTTTATACTTGATGGCCTTTATCATGCGTCTACTGCCCGTAGTAAATCTGTCGGTATGTGTCATATGGTAACTGGTATTATTTTGGGATGTTTGGGAGATTTGCCTAATTTTGTAATGGAAGAAAAAGAAACAATTCCTTTGTTGGATGTGGTATATTTGCGTAGAGCTAATATTTTAACCAAGGGAGCTTGGCCCCCAAGGTTTGTTGATAGATGTGCAGGTGGATCAAATAGGGATGACCCTAATGTGGCTGGACCTAGTGTGCCCCGTGATAGGGCACGTGAGTCAGCATCTGCAGCTCCTGCTCATGACTCCTCAAGTGAGGACGAGGCGGCTGTTGGTGCTGATAATGCTGAGAGGAGGAATACTAGAGAGGCTGCTGTAGATTTGGAGCCTATTTTGCATCGTTTGGATGGTATTGAGGCCACCAATCAGAGTATGGCAGCTAGGATGGATGTGCTAGAGACTGATGTGCGGGCTGTGCTGCAAAACCAGAAGAGTTTGGGACGCAAGCTCTTAAGTTTCTTCCGCAAGCAGAATGTTGAGTTTTCTCCAACTCCACCAAGCTCCCCTAGTGGGAGTTTTTGAGTTTGTCTTCTATCTTTTTCTTTGTTTTATTCTTGTTTGTATGTGTGTTTTGATTATGTTAGTTTGTTTCGTTTATTCCGTTTTACACAATAGGGACATTGTGTCCTTTAAGTGTGGGGGGGTTATGTTTTGATATGTTTTATGTTTTTAGTGTATATATGTATATATAGTTTTATGTGTTTAGTGTAGTATAGCTTGTGTTTGCATGAACTGCTAGATTTAGGTATATGTTGTTTTATTGTTTTAGGTTGTTTTATGCTAAATATTTTTGGAGCTTAGTATTTGATGAATATTTGAAAATTAGAGCATGTATAGGTTTTATGTTTTTGGCGCCGTTAGTTTAGATAGTAACTTTTTGTTCATTTTCATTATTGGTTTTACTTTAGCTTTTTGTTGTACATAGTGAAGGGTATGACTTAGCAAATCACTTTGGTGTAGGTTCTTTTTAAGTTAAATATCTTTTTATATGTAAATTAAGATTGTTTTGCCAACTTATTGCCTATTATAGTTTAACTATAGCCATGTGAGCTTTTGAAGCCTTATACACAAATTCTTTTTGTATGAGAGCCTTATTATGCCATATCCTCTAGAACTTGTTTGTAGTAAATTTCGAGATTACATTTTAGTAGAGGATGTACACGGGATATGATAAGGGCACTTAGAATGAACCTATTTTGGCTTTACTTTTAAATTCCTTACCTTTTGACTTTAGGTAGCCAATTTTGAGCCTATATCCTGTTTTTCTTGTTTAACATATTAATAACCCAAACTTTTGCTTAAACAAGGCCTAATTTCTTTATAATTACCCTATTGTGGAGGGATTAGGATTGATATAGCATGGGAGATATTTTTGTTATTGAAAAGCATGAACTTAGTAAAAAGTTGCAATTGCAAAGTCCTTCTTTTCAAAGTTAGAATTCCAACTGCTAGTAGAAATAAAATGGGATTAGCAAGATGTACATCTAAATTACTTATGTGAGGGATGGCGCATTACAATGCACCCACACTAAATTCTCTTGCTATCCTAAGAAAAAAAAAAGAAAATAAAAACCAAAAAGAAAAAAAAAAAAAAGAAAAAAAAATATAGTAAGTATAAATTAAGAGCTAGCAGCAAATTTATATTCTTAAGAAGGGAATTTGATTAAAAATATCATGCTTGTTGCTATTCTGATTTGGTTAATTCTCCTATGTTGTATTAATGCTTTTCTCTGCACAATAATAGCTACTTAAACCCATAAGATCCTACCCTAACCTAAGCCACATTACAACCCTTTTAAGACCCTTTGATCCTCTTTACTACCTTTTACTAGTAGTGGAGATTTTTACTACTTACAAGCTTATGGTATGTAATGGCATAATCAAGGAATGAGGGAAAACACTAACCTTTATACACTTGAGTGATTGAGTGTTTATCAAAATAAGTGTTGAGTGAAAATTATTTTAGGCAATGCTTTGTGTGAAATAATCTCTTACATGTGTTAAGATATTTAATTTCTTGAGATCAAACATCATTGTGTTTTGCAATGTCATGGTTTTCTAAATGTGCAAAGAGGGTTAAAGTTTAATGAATGGTGGGAATGTTTAGATGGTTATATATTGAAGCTAGTGTGTTAGAAGTATAATTCTATGCATGGTGTTTTCAAATAATTATCAAATGTCTAAGTAAGCTCCAAAATATTGTGTTTAGTATATATTTTGTTTTTGTGTTGTTTAAATGTTGTGTAAGTGTTTTGCTTGGGGACAAGCAAATGTTTAAGTGTGGGGGTTTGATATGAGCTTAATTAGCTCATAATTAAACTATATTTTATGGTTATAAGTAATGTTTTAAGTGTTTTTATTTGTAGGAATTAGGTATGTTTTATGTGTTTTGTTAAGTTTTGTGTGTAGGAGACAAATGGAGAAAACATGGAGTTAATGGAGAAAATATGGAGCAAATGGAGAAGAGGAGAAGAAATGAGCCAAGGCAGAAAAGCCTCTGTCGCGATCGCGATAGGAGGCGCGAGCGCGACAGAGCGCGCTAAGGAGGATCAAGAGAAGAAGAGAGAAGAGAAGAAAAGAGGAGCTGTCGCGACCAAGGGAAGACGTCGCGAGGTCGCGACAGGGCGCGGAGAAGGCACACGCGAGGAAAGGCGAGCGCAAGAGGAGGCGTGCTTTGTCGCGAGCGCGGCAGGAGTCGCGATCGCGACAGAGGGATCCGTTAGACACTAAAGTTCAAATTTGAACTTGAAAAGTTGTATCTTTCCTCCAACAATTACAACCTTTGTAGAAGGGCATCTGAAGGGGCATGAGCTGATGTTATAAATACTGATTTTAACTGTAATTTAGGATGTTAGACTTAGAATTGAACATTTGAATATTTTTCTGCAAGTTAGAATAATTTTCTTTAGTTTTTCTTAAGTAGAGTTTATGTGTTGAAGAGAAGGTATTATACAAGGAAGAAGACTACAATTGGTGACTTGAAAAGGGTTGAGAAATCTCCTTCTTCAATTCTTAACTTTTAATTCTTCTTTGTAATTTTTATGATGTAAATTCTGAACTTGAATGTTTATATTAAATATTTTATTGTTCATATTAATGCACGTTTTCTTAATTGTAGAATTTCTCATTAGTAAATTATTTATAATCATTATAAGTTTGAGTTTAATTGAGAAATAAATTTATTCTTACAACTAATTGGAAATTCATCATTAAGATATTGTTTGAGAAATCATAATATTGAAATGGTTGCTATAGGTTGTGTTTTATTCCTAAGATTTACATGTATAATCATCTAGTTCTTAAATGGAAGTTTGGAATTAGACTTGTATGTGTATGTTTTGGGCAGTCCTATTTATATTGAGAAAGTAAGTAGGAAATTTATTCAACTTGGCTTTCAAGAAAAGAATACTAAAATCATTAAGAACAATTAATTCAAGTTCCATCTTTATATCTAGTATCATTAATCTTTTCTGTCTTCTTGGATTCACACAAATTTGGCTTAGTTAGTTTACAAGTTAGATTAATTTAGAATCACTTCTCTATCATTTTATAATTGTAAACAAGATTAAAATCAATTAGTAATAGTGTGTAACACGTTCCCTGTGGGATCGATATCTAAAGTACTATTGCGGTACACCGTATACTTGCGGTATGTTGCATCATTAGAAAATGCACAACAGCAAGTCAGAGGGGACTTGGAGGCCCCATCCTAATAGAATATTAGGATGGTTCTCTCGCCTCATAGAGCCTAGGACTATGCAAGTTAAAGCCTTTTTACGGGACACAAGAGGTGTCTTGGACGTCCCATTCCAATGGAACATTGAAATAATTCTCTCGCCTCGTTGAGCCCAAAGACCAGAGATGGTTCGGGACTTCCCATTTATTCATACCTTGATTAAGTTTATAATTGAGTTTTTAATTTAGCATTTCATCCCATTTCTCATTCAATTTTAATGCAATTTAATTAAAGCGCATGTCAATCACATAAAGAAAGCGGTAGATAAAGTAAATAAAATCGCATGAAAATAAATTACAACAAAACTAGGGGCGGAATACAACCCCCATTGGCAAATAAAATACAATTTATAAATAAATCGGGCTATTTATTAAAGATGAGGACATTGCTCCTCTCATGCATAATTTAAGAAAATAATTTTAAAGTGACAATTTATTTTGGATGAAAAAGTTAGGACATTGATCCCCTTTTTATTTAAAAAAAAAAATCCAAGTTTAATTAATAGAAATATTTTTGTGATTTTTTAATTAACGTGCACAAAAAAATAATTTATTACAAATTACATATTAGAAATAAAATAAACCCAACATAATAAAAAAAATACAAATAACAAATTAAATTCCAAAGGGTATCTATGAATCTCCATGGGCTTTCACTTGCCATTGAAAAAACTCACACATAAAAAATAAGTATTTGAATAAAAAAAGACAAATAAAAGTGATGTTTGTAATAAAAAATGAATTTAAACATATAACATATAAAAATGAATCAAAATGAATAAAATATATCATGCATGATGAATTAATTAAATGACATAATAAAAATATGCAAATTAACCAATTAACAATTCAACATGCATAAAAAAGTATAAAATAATAACAAAATTTAACATACATAAGAATATAAACAAAAAAATATAAAATTCAGCATGCATAAAGCATAAATCATAATAATAAAATTCAACATGTATGAAGATATGAATAATAATGAATAAAAATAATAAACAAGAGTAATAAAAAAATAATACTAATACTAATGATGGTAGTAATTACAATAATAATAATAATAAAGCACAATAACAACCAAGGAATATGAACAATCAAATAAACATGTAAGAATAATAAGAAATAAAATAAATATAACATGTTCAAACATGATAAATAATAAAAAAACAATAATAATATATGAACAACAATGAAGAAAATGATAATCATAAAAATAGAAACAAAAGATGAATAATCAAATAAAGAGCAAAAGTATAATAATAATAATAATAATAATAATAATAATAATAATAATAATAATAATAATAATAATAATAATAATAATAATAATAATAATAATAATAATAATTAAATAAGAACACAAGAAATGAGAAGTAAAAGAAATAATAGATCTATAATATGAACAACTAAACAAGAACACAAGAAATGAGAAGTAAAAAAATAATAGATCTAAAAGAATTTACATGATAATTAATTAATTGGAAACAAAAAATTAAATCAAAAATTAAATTATGAATTGAGCCAAGAATGCTTACCCTCAAAATTTAGCTTGATGGAATGAAGGTAAAATCCAATTTCTTGTCTTGATTGTAAGAATATATTAGAAAAATAAAATATTGAAAATGAATTTTTACTCAAGAACAAATAATTGATTTATTTGTCTCAAAGTAAAAAATTGTTAAATGAAAAAATTATTCTTTTTGCCATAAGAATTATTTTGGAAAAATCCTTTAGAAACTTGAGAGAATTTGTTTTTAATAGAAGAAAGAAAAAAAAAATATTTTTCTAAAGAAAATCCCCCCAAATTCTCACTAAAAAACCATTTTATATTTCCAATTAAAATCAGATTTTTAATGGCAAAATAAAAATAATTGAATTCTAATAACATCCAAAAACTGAAGAATTTGGATAGTTAGAAGATAAAAGGGTTTTGGAATTAAATTATGCAAAAAAAAAAAGAGTTAAAAACACTTGAAGATGAAGAAAAACGGAAATCGGCAGCTGGAAGGGCGAACGGGCGCGACATGGGGCGAAAGACACCCGTCGGTGCGCTCGACGGGCGTCTCCCACGCGCAGCAACGCGCGGGATGCCCTGGGCGTCGCTCGCTCACCTTGCGCGCTGGCCTGCGCATTGGGGCGCTGCAGCGCCCGCCCAGCGCTGCCGCAACCCGACATTCGCGCGAATTTTTTTTTATTTTCTATAAAACACAATAATTTAAAAACTAACTTTTTTTTATCCCAAAAACATTTTTAAAATATTTTTAAAATATATTTTTATTTATTCCTGATAAATCAAAACGACAAGGAAATTATCACTTCCAACTTTCATTCTTTTTGCCTATAAATCGGCACACTTAATTTCATCATTGGGTAATCCTGATCAAGGTTACTCGGGACCCGGTGTCTACAAGCGTAAACCTGATACTCCTGATCAGATCCGATTGTTCATTCGGAATGCCAGCCCATACCTGAGGGATGGTTTGAAAATGAAAGGGCTGAAGGATTGGGAGTCTTTAAAGGACATCGCTATAGAGGCAGAGAGTGAATATATGGCCAGGAAGGCAAGTAGTGAGGCTTATGCTAAGAAGGGCTACAGTAATCAGGGGACAACCAAGTCAATAAGATCCAGCAGTGGTAACAGAGTCGAAAAGACGGCTCAGGTTTCGCCAGCAGAGGTGAATCAGAGGTACTTCTCAAATTTAGGTCGACCTTTGTCATGGGTATTGAAGAGGCTGGTAAAGGAGGGAAAGCTGCAAGCCCTGCCACCCAGGCCAGCCAAAGCCTAAGGATAGTTAGGTAATAGAGACAATGAATACTGTGCATTCCACCAGCACACTGAGCATATGACAGACAACTGCACTAAATTGAGTCACCAGATTCATGATTTGATCGATAGTAAGCAGATCACTGATCCTGAACAGAGGGAGAGTAAGAAGAAATCCAATTATAATGCCGTGCCACCACCTGTCTTTATGATTGGGTCAACTTTACCTGAGTGGTATGCATTACGAGACTTATATGGTAATGATTACGTCGCTATCACTTGCCTCAGGGATTCCTGTGGTGACGATAGATTGCTGGTCCATTAGTGAGAGTGGAGAAGAAGATAAAGAAGAGGAGAAAGGTGGAAAGTTTGAGGATCTGTGGGATTCAGATAAAGAGGGGAAAAGAGTTGAGGCTGTAATAAGAAGTGGGAGAGTGGTCCAAGAAGTCAAGAAGTCGCAGGACCCAGTACAAGCACCTACAGAAAAAAAGCTGGAGGAGAATCCTATAATGAAGCAGTTAAAAAAGACACGGCTCAGATATCTATTTGGGACCTTTTGAGACAGTCCCCTTCGCACAGGCAGAAGTTTGTTGAGGCCTTGTGCGAGTCTACTGTGGCCACCATGATTTCTCTATCTGAGTTGCTAGATCTAGTTAAGGGGGGATCAGGAGAGAGGTTAGTATACTCTAATGCTGACTTGCCATAGGAAGGCCGCAATCACAATCGGCCACTGTATATTAAGGTGCAAATTAATGACAAGCACACCACTTGTGTCATGATTGATGATGGCTCATCCATAAATGTCTGCCCTTTAGTTACACTTCAGGCTTTTAGGCTAGATGAAAGTATGCTGAGCAAATTTGACTTGACCATTACAGTCTATGACAACTCTCGGAGACAAGCATTGGGAACTTTCAGAGCTTTAGTCAAGACTAGGCCCATTGAAATGGAGGCAAAATTTGTGGTCTCGCCTATTCCAGCAAACTTTTTAGCTCTACTAGGAAGGCCTTGGTTTTACAAATTGAAATGAGTGTCGTCTACCTTACACTAAATGATCAAGATACCATATGAAGGGCAGGTAGTAACTGTTAAAACTGCAAGAAAAACCAAGTGTCTGTCCTGGGGATCTCTAACCAGCCATTCAATGGCTTCCATATATCGATGATTGGAGAAGAACGGGTTCAATAAATGGCCCTCAAGTGGTGAATATGATGAAGAAGATCCACTTCCTCCCAGGGGCTGGTTTAGGTAAGAATTTACAGGGGCTAAAGTTAGCTGTCACTACAAAAGGCCAGAATGATCGGAAGGGATTGGGCTATAAAGGTGAGCGTGGCAGGAAGAAAATGTTAGAGAAGATCCCCCACATTTTAGAGAGTTTTGTTCCCGCTTACATTGGAGAGGAAAAGCCTCAGTGGGTAGATGAAAAGATTATACTAGGGTTTGAAATTTTTAATGATGTCTTCGATTGGGATATTGGAGCTATCAAATCTATGAAGGACTTCTGTGATGAAGAGATCATGACCCAATGTAGTGTCTGGGGCAGGGATGGGCCAGAGGAGATCGTCACTGACAAGCTATTAGCCACTAGGTTTAAGGGGAAAGAGAAGATGGTAGAGCAAGATTTGAATATTCAAGACCTGAAGATTTCATCTGAGGAGGTTGATAAGCCTTTACAAAACCAAGAAGCCAAAGAACAATTGGCTGCAACATCGGCATCAATGGAGAATAAAGACAATAGTTATTTAGATAATCTTTTTATGCTAGAACTTTTCAATAATTACAATATGGACTATGGTTATATTAATGAGATAAAAAACTTTGCTTACTTATGTGATGTTTCTGATGATTTCATTTTACATGATCATAAACATGATGCATTCATTTTTGACTTTAACTCAACTAACATAGCTGCATTTAATCTCAGAACTTTAGAGAACCCAAATAAAATTTTGATAGCGTCAAACATCACTCCTGAAGAAAGGTTAAAATTTGAGAGAATTTAAAAAAAATATGAAAAAGTTTTTGCCTGGACCTACGAGGACATGCAGGGAATCAATCGAGACATCGCTGAACATACCTCCGAACTTACCCAGAGTGTAAACCAGTCAAGCAAAAGCTCAAACCGGAATGGGCATAAAAGGTGAAAGAAGAAATCTATAAGCATATTGAGGCTAAGTTTCTAATAGAAGTTCAATACCCGACCTGGTTGGCCAATGTAGTTCCTGTGGCTTAAAAGGACGGAAAGGTTCAAGTATGTGTGGATTATTAAGACCTGAACAAAACTTGTTCGAAAGGTGATTTCCTTCTCCCTCATATTAATGTGCTGATAGATAGTGTGGCTGCTTGTATGATGTACAACTTTATCGACGGGTATGCAGGGTACAATCAAATCCTCAACAAGATCGTAGATTGAATTAAGACAGCCTTCATCACTAAATGGGGTACATTTGCTTACTGGGTTATGCATTTCGGATTAAAGAATGCAGGAGCAGCGTATCAAAGAATGGCCACTAGAGTTCTCAATGACTTGATCTACAAGGAAGTGGAGGTGTATGTGGATGACATGATGATCAAGTTAGATACCAGAGAAGGTCACTTCGAGGCTTTGGAAAGGTTCTTTCAAACGATTAATAAGTACAATCTGCACCTTAATTCCAATAAATGCATTTTTGGAGTTACCTCGGGTAAGCTGTTAGGCCATGTGGTAAGTCAGAGAGGAATTAAGTAGATCCTGATAAGGTCAGAGTAATTAGAGAGATGCCAGTGCCTCAAAAAGAGAAGAAAGTTAGAAGTTTCCTAGGAAAACTTCAGTACATCAACTGGTTTATTGCCAAGCTGGCTTCCGTATGTGAGCCAATCTTCAAGCTTCTTAGGAAGAATCAACCGGTAGTGTGGAATAGTGATTGTCAAGTGGCCTTTGATACTGTTAAGGAATATCTCCAAAATTCGCTAGTCTTAGGACCACCACGTCATGCCAAGCCGCTAATCTTGTATCTAGCAATAGAAGATAGTTCTGTGGGTGCCATGATGGCCCAAGAGGATGAGTTTGGGGTGGAGTTTGCTATTTATTACCATAGCAAGAAATTTCTGCCATATGAAGTTAAATATGTTGAAGTGGAAAAGATTTGCTTAGCAATAATCTGGGCCTCTAAAAAGTTGCGACACTACTTTTACTCTTTTTGTGAATAGGTAGTCACCAAGCATAACCCACTCAGGTACTGTGATGCACGCCAAACCTCGGGAGGCCCCGAAGATCCGCTTTTAGGGTATTCGGGAGAGGTTCATGGAAACTTGCAAGAGATTAAAAGGGCGTCTATTTTGGGCAACAAGGAGTTTTCTTGGAGTTGTCACCTAATAAAATATTGGGAAAGGCTGTCTAGCCTCAATGAGCCTAAGACAATGCATATGCATCCATTTTGGGCAAGTTAGAGATATTTTAGAGATCCCACCCCAATAGAACATTGGGATGGTCCTCTAACCTCGTGTAGCCTAGGACTATGCAAATTGGGTCTATTTTGGCAACAAAAGATATTTTAGAGACCCCACCCCAATGAGACATTGAGATGGTCCTCTAACCTCGTTGAGCCTAAGATCAGATATGGTTCGGGACTTTATATTTATTCATACCTTGATTAAATTACAATTGAGTTTTAATTTTAAGATATTATCCCTTTTCTCATTCATTTTTAATGCAATAATTAGAGCGCATATCAATCACATAATAAAACGGTAAATAAAAGCAATATTAAAATAAGGTAAATAGAAATACAATAAATTACAACAAAATTAAGGGCGGAATACAACCCCCAATGTAAATAAAATATAAATCATATATGAAACGAGGTATTTATTAAGGTTGAGGACATTGGTCCTCGCATGCATAGTTAAAGAAAATAATTTTAAAGTGATAATTTATTTGGATAAAAAAACTAGGACATTGATCCCATTTTATTAGAAAAATCCAACTTATTTATAAAAATATTTTTATGTGATTTTTAATTAAACGTGCATAAAATAAATGATTTTATTAATAATTACATGACAAATAAATTAAAAATACAAATAAAGGAAAAATAATAAATACAATAAGAAGATAAGTCCCCGAATCTCCTTGTTCGTTCGCATGGATGCTCAAACATGACAAAAATAAGTATTTAAAAATAAAAACAAACACAAATAAAATAATATTAGTAATTAAATCAAAAAATCAATTAAATATATAAAATAATAAATAACAAATTAAAATAAATAAAATATGCATGATGGATTACAAATAAATTAACTAAGATAATAAAACAAATAAATTAGCATATTAATAAATTAACACAAAAAAACACAAATGATGATGATGATGATGATGATGATCATAATAATAATAATAATAAAATAACAACAATAATAATGATAATAGGAATAACAAAACAATAATAATAATAATGATAATGAAAAATAATGATAAAATAATAATAATAATAATAAAAAGGAAAAATAAACAAATAAATAAGATAAAGTAAAAAGAATATTAAAAATGTTAAATCTATATCTAAAATCACATAAAATAAATAAATAAACGATAAATTAAAAGATCTACATGATTACTAATTAAATATGAACAAAAATAAATAGAAGAAAAATAAAATTAAGAAATCGAGTTTAGGATGTTTACCCTCAGATTTTGGATTCGATGGAGGAAAAATATGATTAATTTTTCTTATTTTGATTCACAAAATAAAAATAAAAAAATGATAAAAATTGAAATTTTATTCCAAAAGAAAATTGCTTAAAAATAATAAAAGAAAAGAAATTAATTTTTAAGAATAAAGAATTGATTTCTTTGTCTCCAGTATGATTATTGATTAAAATTGTAAAAAAAAATGGAAGAAAAAAATTTAATTTCCAAGAACAAAGAATTATTTTTTTTTGTTTCAAGAAATTATAATTGATAATAAAAAAAATAAATCTCAAGAACAAATAATGATTTTCTTTGTCTCTAGAAAAATTCTTGATTAAAAATTGAATTTTTAACCTTAAGAATTTTTTATTTGGAGAAGAAAAATAAAAGAAATGTAGAGAGAATTCTTGGGGAAGAAGAAGAAAAGAAAAATGAAGATTTTTTGATCAAAAGAGAATTCCCCCTAATTCTCTTTCATTTTTTTCTATTTAAATGAGTAAAAATGGAAAAAAATCATTAATTAAGGAAAAAAATAGGATTTTTATCAAATTCTCCTTAATTTGGGTGCAAAAAAGGAAATTGTCATTAAAAATTCTGAAAAAAAAGTGAAAAAGTTGAAAAAAATCAAGAAAAACGAAAAAATGGACAAAAAACGCGTTTCGGCAGGCTAGGAGCTACCGATGCCCGTTGGTGCGCGCGACAGGAGTCGGTGCACTCGCCCAGCATGCGGGCGACGCGCAGCTCACTCCGCGTGCAGGCGCTGCCGCAGCGCACCAACGCGGCCGAATTTTTTTAAAAATTTTTTAAATCTAACTAGAAACACAATAATTTTTAAACTCCATTTTTCAAATTTAATTTTTAATATATTTTTTAAATGTTTTTTAATTTTTTTTTCTAAAAAGTAAATTTAACAAGGAAATCATCACTTTTAAACTTTTTTCCTTGTGAACAGGCATCTAATTATCATTGGGTAACTCTGATTTAAACTGACTCAGGACTCGGTGTCTACAGTTGCCCCAAGTTTTGGGGAAGCTAGTGCATAAGTGCCTAGGTGAGCCAAAACTTAAAGAAAAAAGGAAAGAGACACGTACCTGAGGCAGCTTTCTTTTTCGAACTGGGTGATGCTGTTGGGGTGGTTGTCGCTATGTTATCGGCGTGTTATCTTTTGTTAAAGTGGTAGTACCGTGATCGTGCTAACCCTCCATGGAGTGGTAGTTCCGTCATCGTGCTAACCCTTCTGAAGTGGTGTGAAGTGGTAGTTCCATGATCGTGCTAACCCTCCTTGGAGTGGTAGTGCCGTCATCGTGCTAACCCTTCTGAAGTGGTAGTGCCATGGTCGTGCTAACTTTCCGTAGAATGGTAGTGCCGCTATCGTGCTAACCCTTCTGAGATGTGAAGTGGTAGTGACGTGGTCGTGCTAACTTTCCATAGAATGGTAGTGCCCTCATCATGCTAACCCTCCTGGGATTTGAAGTGGTAGTGCCGTGATCGTGCTAACCCTCCATGGAGTGGTAGTGCTGTCATCGTGCTAACCCTTCTGAAGTGGTAGTGCCGTGGTCGTGCTAACCTTCTGTAGAATGGTAGTGCCGCCATCGTGCTAACCCTTCCGAGATGTGAAGTGGTAGTGCCGTGATCGTGCTAACCCTCCGTGGAGTGGTTATCACACCCCATTTGCCCCCTAGAAGTTTGAGCCATGTTTGTGCATGTGCATTGTATGTGTTTTGGCATGTGATAAGGGTACTTTTGGATAACTGCATGTTTATGGGTTTTAATATAGTGTGGGCGCATGTATGGTATTAGAGTGTATGTAAGTTGGTCCATGTTTGTGTGTGTTTGCTCACATGGTTATAGGATGTAAGTGAGTAAGTTGGGTTGTATTGGTGTGGGCATGAGCATATGATAGTAGGGTATGTTTTGGTGAGGGATGTCTAGTGTGTGTTGTAGTGCATGTGGTTGGGAGTGAGTGATCAAATCCCACTAATGAGGAAATGACATGTGTCTAGGGTTAGGAAAAGAAAAAGAGGAAGAAAGAGAAAAAGGGGAAAAAGCAGAATTGTTTCCTCATTCTCGTTTCTCTCTTCTCCCTACTCTTCTTCTCCTTTTTCTCTTCTCAAAAGAGCCCTAGCTTGGATCCAAGTTGGTGTGATGGGAATTGATCATCTCTTAGTCTTCTTTTGGGTAAGTTTTCTACATTTTCATCATCTCCTTCATCTTGTTCTTCATCTTCTCTTCACGTTTCTGGTTTGTTTTTGATCTAGGGTTTGTTATTTGTGTGATTTGTGGGTTTTTTTGGTTAGTTGAGCCTCCTCGTGATCCTAAAGGGAAGGAGAAGGCGTCAGGAAGTGGTGCTCATTAGATTAGAGCATGGGAGTATTAGGTTTGGGAACTTTCTTTGAATTGATGTTCATATGTGGGTTTTGAGGTATGCATGAATTTCTGGAAATTTATGATGTGTAATTAGGCTTATATTGGCATATATTATATGGGTCTTGAGTTTTGATGAGTTATGTTGTATAATTATTGAATTACTGAATCAAATGTGAAGTTGGTTGATCTTTACTGCAGAATTTTATGTTTTGTGATTATTGAGATATTGATTAGTGAATTGATAAATTGATTGTAATTAATTGTGAAATATGTTGTTTTATGTTGGTTATGGTGTTTAGAAGGCCTATTTTGAGGTAAGTTGGAGTTTAAGTTTGATTTGGGTGAAAATGGTTTTGATTTGAATTTTATGGGCTTCCTGCGTTTTGTTGAGAAATGAAAATCCCGATGCTATCGCGAGCGCGACAGAACGGAATTTCCAGCTCTCACGTCTGAAGGCCGAGCATTGTGAGCAATGCTCACGGACTTTCTACAGTGACTCCAATATGCCCTGTTTCTCTCACGTGCTCTGTTTTTCTAAAATGGGTTTTAAATGTCTTTTCTTGGCTTTTCACTGTTGTATGCTATATTATTTTGCTTATATGTGAAATATTATGATTGCTTCATGACAAATGACATGTTATCCATGATAAATTATATGCCGTGTTTTGGAACATGATTTTGATTACGCATGACCTGCAAGAGTCAGTCTAGTGGATAGTTAGGCATGCCTAATAGAGTCTTTTAACTGCAGCCCTCCGTTCTGTTTGGACCCCGATCAAGTCCCCGTTTGGATCCTCGCGATCCCTGAAAAGTTTTGGATCTTGTTTAAGGTCCCCTCTGTATAATGTTTTGAATGTGATAAAATAAAATGATTTTTGATTCGTACCCGTAAGGTACAGTCACTGTTCGATTCATACCCATAAGGTACCGTCACTGTATACTCGTAATCCACTATTGTGAGTCAGCAGGTGCTCTGTTTGTTTTGTTCTGTTTTGAATGACTGCAAGAATATGATATTCGAATGCGCATAATGATAATTATGAGAAGTCAGTTAATATGTATATAAATGTGGATATAAGCTTCTGAATGTATGTTTCTATTATGCAAGTATGATTATATTTCTGACATAATTATTCGCATATGTCATATCGTTTGTGTTATGCCTTGGTGACCATTGTGAATGGCCGTTCACTCTTTTGTTGTGTGTTTCCCCACTAAGCGTTATCGCTTAGCATGGTGTTTACCTGTGCAGGTACGGAAGGCGTTGTTGCTCTGGAAGAGTTGCCGTTAGTCAAGCCAACACAGGGGGATTAGTGTTAGTACTTAATTTTTTTGTAGTATCATATGATGATTCTTTTTGTAATAGAACTCTCTTTGTATCAGTAATTTTGTAAGCTTTCGCTCTGTTTCTTTTGGATATGTAATTATTTTGTATTGGCAATTGATCAGAATATTATTGTAACGAATGTTGTTATATTAATGCATGATCATGATGTTGTTTCTAAAAAGTTTTAATTTCCGCTGTATTTATACATGTTATGGTGAATGGATGTGTGTTTTGCCTCGTTCCGTGTGGTGACACACCCTGCTCATACGGCTTCTCACTCCGATGCGGATGGGTTCGCCTATGTATGAGTAGGGGGTGTTACAGTGGTAGTGCCGCCATCGTGCTAACCCTCCTAGGATTTGAAGTGATAGTGTCATGATCGTGCTAACCCTCCATTGAGTGGTAATGCCGTCATTGTGCTAAGCATCCATGAAGTGGTAGTGCCGTCATCGTGCTAACCCTTCTGAAGTGGTAGTGCCGTGGTCGTGCTAACCTTCCATAGAATGGTAGTGCCGTCATCGTGCTAACCCTTCTGAAGTGGTAGTGCCGTGGTCGTGCTAACCTTCCATAGAATGGTAGTGCCGCCATCGTGCTAACCCTTCCGAGATGTGAAGTGGTAGTGCCATGATCGTGCTAACCCTCCGTGGAGTGGTAGTACCATCATCGTGCTAACCCTTCTGAAGTGGTAGTGCCATGGTCGTGCTAACGTTCCGTAGAATGGTAGTGCCGCCATCGTGCTAACCCTTCCGAGATGTGAAGTGGTAGTGCCATGATCGTGCTAACCCTCCATGCAGTGGTAGTGCCGCCATCGTGCTAACCATTCTGAAGTGGTAGTGTTGTGGTCGTGCTAACCTTCCGTAGAATGGTAGTGCCGCCATCGTGCTAACCCTTCTAAGATTTGAAGTGGTAGTGCTGTGATCGTGCTAACCCTCCATGGAGTGGCAGTGCCATCATCGTGCTAACCCTTCTAAAGTGCTAATGCCGTGGTCGTGCTAACCTTCCGTAGAATGGTAGTGTCGCCATCATGCTAACCCTTCTAAGATTTGAAGTGGTAGTGCCATGATCATGCTAACTCTCCATGGAGTGGTAGTGCCGTCATCATACTAACCCTTCTGAAGTGATGAAGTGGTGCCCTATGTGAGCCCTTTGGTTGATTACCCCTTGAGAGGTCTTTGGTTGATTGTTAGATTAGTGTTTGATTTGATATTTGGACTGATGTCGTTACTCTGCTTTTGTCAGTGTCCGCATTGAATCTCTCTCACTGCAAAACTGGAAAACCAAATATGCAGGAAAAAATGGTGAGCATGCAAGTGAAATGCATGGGTCATGCAAGAATGCAGGATGAGAATTCATCTAAGTGAGTTTGGAGGCGATAGCCGAGCTAGGCTCAACTTGGTGTAGGATCGATGCCCTTTGGAATTGCTTTTGAATTTTGTGCCTTTGGAGTTGCGAGGTTATCATCTGATACCTGTAGTCATTTTTTTGAAGGTAGTGCGTCCCTTGTGGATTTTCACACTAGCTTTTTTTAGCAAGAAATGCGTCCTTTGCGGATTTTCACATGACCATGCACCTTATTTTTGCCTAGAATTGACCCAACCCAATCCAATGGCTCTTTTTTTTTTTCTTTTTTTTATTGAAGGACAAACTGCTTATTTCTAAGTTTTCACCCTATCTCTTTGCCTAACTTTTGCTTAGAACACCAATTACGGTTTTCATCCCTAATGGCTTTTTTTTTTTTTTTTGCAGATTGTAAAGGAGGTAAGGCTGTCACTAAAGATCTTTCTAGTGTGATCAGCATGTACTTATGCCCATGTCATGGCCGTCTGAGCTTGATTCTTCTCATGATGTTGCTGTAGAATTACCTTCGCAGTTGATAGCAAAATGAGTCGGCTGAAGGATCCGAGTGGTGAGAGTAGTAGCAATGTGCTAGACAATTTTGAGTATGCAAAATGAATTGCTCTGATCATATCAACATATTATGGCGTAAATGCATATGTTTCAGTTTGATTTCATTACACATGATCATTATTTGGCATTAATCTCAAAAATATAAAACCTCATCTAATCTCGGGATGGATTTTGAAAACATCAAACTCCTGTTATCAATCAGCCCTCTTGGGTTTTCATGATTGAAAATTTTCTCTTAGCCCTTAATTTTTGCCCAGGGTGCCCTCTCTCCCCTTTTTTTTGCCCTGGCAGGGCAGCCAATTTTAGCAAGGTCGCCTTTTTTTGGTTTTCGACCCGCGGGGCATTTATTGTTTATTTTTCTGTTTTTTTAGCCTTTGCCATGGAACCTTCTTCAGTATGTCGGTGTCGATTGGCTTCTTTGAATTATCTTTCATCATTGCCAGTCGGGACGGCTGCTGCTTTTCACAGTGTTCTTTCTCTCTCTCTCTCTTTTTTTCACCAAAGGTTTCATCTTGACTCCTGTGTAAACTGGTTGAAGTAGTGAGTTATCTATTTGAAACTTAACTGTGAAAGCCCGTACTTTTCTTTTGTGGGCTTTGATGACTCGATTTCTGAAGTATCCTCTAATGTTTGAGATTAGGTTACAAGTTAGCCTCAAATGGTTTAGGGCAAGACTATGGTTTTTTCTTTCTCTTCTTCTTTTTTTTTTGTTTTGTTTTTTTTAAAGTAGGGGCAAGACTTTTTTTTTTTTGAGGTAATGAGCTGTCCTTCTAAGTTTGGCTATAAGATTCCATGCTTTACCTATCTTGGTTTCAGATGGTTAAAGGTCAATATTGATTGGCTTTAGGGTAAACATCTCAAATGGTTGGGAGGAAATAAATTCTAAGGGTTGGTTCAAATGAGCTATATACTTCTTATGAAGGCCCGGAGTTTCATCTGTCTAACTTCTTATGTAGTCCTTTAATGATCGGAGTTTTATTTTACTTGGCTGCACTGTATACATCTTGGATGTTGAGGAGGCAAAGAAATGGCTTTTGAAACTTTGCTCGTCGTAATGTTGGCATATTGAAGCAGCATTGTCCCAATAATATCCTTGTCAATTTTCAACATATCATTTCAGGTCCAGGCAAAGGCTCTTTTATTTTTTTCTCTTTTTGTTTTGTTTTTTTTTTTGACATTATCTCTCAAAATTTTTCTCCCTTCGGGAGTTATATCAGATGTTATTAAGATTTTCTTTGGATTTTCCAAAGTTTCAAGATTAAATGCAGTTATATTAGTTGAATTAATGTCAAAATATATGTATCATGATCATGGGAAATAAAATCATTAGAAACATCATACAAATAAGCAAAATTGTTCATCTTATTGAAATAACCAATTATTGCAAATATTGTCTTAAAAAAGATGGTTCTTGGAATAATAACAAAAACTGAAAAAAGAACATAATCTTCATTGTTTTCATCTCCACCCTCACTAGTGGATTAATCTACCGCCGCCACGGGAATCCCTTTTTCACTTGTCTTCCGATTGGTGATAGCGACGTACTCAACTTCATATAGTTCTTCCAAAACATGCCACTCAAGTGGACCAAACTCTATCATATTTATGGTGGGGGACTGTATTATAGCCTGCCTTTTTCTTCTTCTCTCTCTTCTCAAGACCCGTGATCTTTTTCGTGTTAATAAGATCTTGGATCTTATTCCTCAAAGTTTGGCAGTAATCTGTCAGGTGCCCAATGTGCTGATGGTAGGCACAGTACTAGTCATCTTTGTGCCCTGTCTGTCCTTGATTCATGGCTAGCCTAGGCGTCAAAGGTCGTAGCTTGCCCTTTTTCATCAATTTCTCTAGTACCTAGGATAGAGAGCGGCCTAAGTTAGAGTAGTACCTTTGACCTTATCTAACCTCAGTAGCTGGAACCTTAGCCATCTTACCATTTCTGCTGTTATTGCTCCCGGCACCACCTGATTTATACCCTGACTGGTTCCCATAACCTTTTCCAGCAAAGTTATTTTGGCTTGCTTTCTTTGCTAGGTAAGCCCTTTCGGCCTCTATAGCAATGTTTTTAAGTGACTCCTAATTTCTGGGCCCCTTAAAGCTGAGCAAGTCCCTCAAGTAAGGGCAGGAGTTCCTGATAAATAACCTGATCCGATTAATGGTGTCAGGCTTTCTCTTCATCTCCATGACCCTATTCCTCCATCTAGTGATGTATTCGTGGAATGAATCGTCACTCCTTTGCTATAAGAGTTCAAGGTTCTTCAAGGTGACCTCCATTCTGGTGCTGCAATCGTATTACTTCATGAACTCTTCAGTCAAAAGGTCCCAATCCTCCTTAGACCTCCTGTCTAATCCATGATACCGGTCTACTGCCGGACCCACCAGACTAAGGCAAAAATATTCCACCTTCTACTTCTTGCTCAACCCTATGCCTTTTATTACTAGGGTATATTGCTTGATGTGTGCAGATGGGTCCGAAGTACCATCTAACTTCGGCAGCTCAGGCATCTTGAACCTTTGGGGCAGTAGCTCTTCATCCCCTAGATCTCTATCTTCAGGGTTGATCCCCTTTCCAGCTGATAACATACGGGTGATCGCCTCAATCTACTGTCTCATCCCTCTCATAGCCTCATCCTCCACCCTGGGTGCTCTACCCCTCATAGCTTGATGGACTATTGGCTCCTCGTCTTCCTCCTCTACCATGAAATCCTCATTAGGATTGGAGACCCTTTCCCTTCTTGGCTCAATAGGCACAATAGCTCTATGTTCATTGACAAGTTGACAGGTAGCAACTTCAACGAGGGGAGCCTCCCCACCAGCAGGCGGTTTGACTTGCCCATGAGGAGGGATTGCCGGTGGTTACAGAGTGATAGGTGGCTGTGGAGCAACAGGTGCTTGTGGAGCAGAAGGATAAGCAATCCTTTCGGCCATGGCGTCCATCATACCTAACATCCTCCGTTCAAAGTCCTCTAATCTCCTAGCAAGGTCTTGAGTAGTCAAAGCTCTAGTCTCTTCTGCCATCGATGATTCTAGAGATGATTCACTGATCGATGAGAGTGACTTAGAATCCCAGTCAGACACTAATTTTGGTAACTCAAAGAGCAGATTTGTCCTTACTAGCTGACCGTCAGAACCTCTAGTCCACTTAGATGAATCTATGATGGCTAAAAAATTTAAATTGTTAGAATGATTTATGAATGACATATACAATGCATGATCGTGTGTTATGCAACATTTACAATCACATACAAGCAAGTAGATCCTTCCAACCTTATCACTCCCACACACAAGGTAATACGGTCTCTTTCCTAGGTGGGCTTGACCCAGGGGTTAACAGGGAACCCAATGGATGCGTATGGTGCTCAGTGGAAAACTAGCAGCATAACATCTCTTAATTAATGCACATACTTATGAATTCTGGCCTTTATATATTTAAACATTTCAACTAAATTAAAATGGGCTCACCAGGGCATGAAAGGCTTTGATAAAAGACCATTTAATTTGGTTAATTTTGTTCAATATATAATGGCCCACATAGCAAGCATAGTATTTATGGTACATTTCACCTAGGGGAAGTATCTATTTCCATTACATTTGGCCAAAGTGATGATACTTTAGGTCTACCTAAGTATGGTCCCTACCAACGGGTTTAGCTCATCACGAGCGTAACGATCAGTCGGGTCTCCATTTAATATACCAAACGATATGAGGCTAGGGCTGGTGATTATCCTTAAAACTTTCCTATATTGAGTGAACGTAGAGTCGTGCTTCAGGAATGCACCGTGGTTAAAAGAGAGACCAAACTAGCATAGATCTAAGGCTCTAATGAGATGCAATGCAAATTTCAAAAAAGGATGAAATTTTTAAATTAAAACTCAATCATATGTTTTAATCAAGGTACTTTCGAAGCGAAGCCTCAAAGTAAGTCCCTAGTGGAGTCGCCACTGTGACGCACGCCGAACCCCAGGAGGCCCCGAAGACCCGATTTTAGGGCATTCAGGAGAGATTCATGAAAACTTGCAAGAGGTTGCAAGGGCGTCTATTTTGTGCAACAAGGAGGTTTTTTAGAGTCTTCACCCAATAAAACATTGGGAAAGGTCGTCTAGCCTCAATGAGCCTAAGACAACGTATATGCATCCATTTTTGGCAAGCCAGAGATATTTTGGAGACCCCACCCCAATAGAACATTGGGACGGTCCTCTAACCTCGTAGAGCCTAGGACTATGCAAATTGGGCCTATTTTGGCAATAAGAGATATTTTGGAGACCCCACCCCAATGAGACATTGAGATGGTCCTCTAATCTCGTTGAACCTAAGACCAAATATGGTTCGCGACTTTCCATTTATTCATACCTTGATTAAATTACAATTGAGTTTTGAATTTAAGATTTTATCCCTTTTCTCATTCATTTTTAATGCAATAATTAGAGCGCATATCAATCACATAATAAAACGGTAAATAAAAGCAATATTAAAATAAGGTTAATAGAAATACAATAAATTATAACAAAATTAGGGGCGGAATACAACCCCCAATGTAAATAAAATATAAATCATACATGAAACAGGGTATTTATTAAGGGTGAGGACATTGGTCCTCGCATGAATACTCAAAGAAAATAATTTTAAAGCGACAATTTATTTGGATAAAAAACTAGGACATTGGTCCTATTTTATTAGAAAAATCCAAATTATTTATAAAAATATTTTTGTGTGATTTTTAATTAAACGTGCATAAAATAAATGATTTTATTAATAATTACATGACAAATAAATTAAAAATACAAATAAAGAAAAAATAATAAATACAATAAAAAGATAAGTCCCCGAATCTCCTCTTTCGATCGCATGAATGCTCAAACGTGACAAAAATGAGTATTTGAAAATAAAAACAAACACAAATAAAATAATGTTAGTAATTAAATCAAAAAATTAATTAAATATATAAAATTAAAAATAAAAATAAATAAAATACGCATGATGGGTGACAAATAAATTAACTAACAAAATAAAATAAATAAATTAGCATATTAATAAATTAACACAAAAAAACAAAAATTATGATGATGATGATGATGATGATAATAATAATAATAATAATAATAATAATAATAATAATAATAATAATAATAATAATAATAATAATAATAATAATAATTAAATAATAATAATAGGGGTAAGCAAAAAAACCGATGGACTCGGTTAACCGAAAAAAAAATTCGAAACCGAACCGATAGACTGGTTAATCGATTGTAATGGACTGGTTAATGGTTAGTGTTTTGAAAAAACCGATATTAATGGACTGGTTAACGGTTTTTGACTCATGTGACTGGTTAACCGAACCGAAACCGAATTTTTAGTTAATTTATTAATTTTTTAATAATTTATAACAATTTATCCTAATTAAACGTGATCATGTACTTTTTTTTATTATACTAATTATTTTAAAGTTTTTAACTTTTTTTAATTGGCTATTAGTAAGTATAACAATTTATCTAATTGAAAGTAATTATGGACCGATTAATATATTTACTTATTAAATATTAATTTTTAAAAACAAATTTGCTTATATCCATCAAATATTTTTATTTTAACAACAATAATGTTATATTATAGTGAAAAAATTTTAATTTTTAAGTATCTTGAACATTTTAATTTTATTTATGAATATATTTATAATTATAGTGGTTAACCGAAAAATATTGGGTAACCGATCCGAAAATCCGAAACCGATGGACTGGTTAACCGATAGTAATGGACTGGCTAATGGACTGGAATTTCAAAAAACCGATATTAATGGGCTGGTTAATGGATTGGGGCTAATGGACCGGTTAACCGACCATGCTCACCCCTAAATAATAACAACAATAATAATGATAATAGGAATAACAAAACAATAATAATAATGATAATGAAAAATAATGATAAAATAATAATAATAATAAAAAGGAAAAATAAACAAATAAATAAGATAAAGTAAAGAGATTATTAAAAATGTTAAATCTATATCTAAAATCACATAAAATAAATAAATAAACGATAAATTAAAAGATCTACATGATTACTAATTAAATATGAACAAAAATAAATAGAAGAAAAATAAAATGAAGAGATCGAGTTTAGGACACTTACCCTTAGATTTCGGATTCGATGAAGAAAAAATATGGTTGATTTTCCTTATTTTGATTCACAAAGTAGAAATAAAAAATTATAAAAATTGAAATTTTATTCCAAAAGAAAATTGCTTAAAAATAATATAAGAAAAGAAATTAATTTTCAAGAATAAAGAATTGATTTCTTCGTTTCAAGTATGATTATTGATTAAAATTGTAAAAAAAATGGAAGAAAAGAAATTTAATTTCCAAGAACAAAAAATTATTTTTTTGTTTCAATAAATTATAATTGATAATAAAAAAATAAATCTCAAGAACAAATAATGATTTTCTTTGTCTCAAGAAAAATTCTTGATTAAAAATTGAATTTTTAACCTTAAAAATTTTTTATTTTGAGAAGAAAAATAAATGAAATGTAGAGAGAATTCTTAGAGAAGAAGAAGAAAAGAAAAATGAAGATTTTTTTATCAAAAGAGAATTCCCCCTAATTCTCTTTCATTTTTTTCTATTTAAATGAGTAAAAATGAAAAAAAAAATAATTAATTAAGGAATAAAATAGGATTTTTATCAAATTCTCCTTAATTTGGGTGCAAAAAAGGAAATTGTCATTAAAAATCCCAAACAAAAGGTGAAAAAGTCAAAGAAAATCAAGAAACACGGAAAAAATGGGAGAAAAACGCGTTTCAGCAGGCTGGGGGGGCGACCGACGCCTGTTGGTGTGCACAACGAGCGTCGGCAGCGCGCGGAGCGACGCCTCGTGCGGCCTACGCTCCGTACGCACGCTCTGGGCCCGTGCGCCTGCTAGCTGCCGCAGTGCCCCGACACGGCCGAATTTTTTTTTTTAATTTTTAAATCTAACTAGAAACATAATAATTTTCAAACTCCATTTTCAAATTTAATTTTTAATACATTTTTTATTATTTTTTTTATTTTTTATTCTAAAAAGTAAATTTAACAAGGAAATCATCACTTTTAACCTTTTTGCCTGTGAACAGGCATCTAATAATCATTGGGTAACTCTGATCTAGGTTGACTCAGGACCCGGTCTCTACAGGTACCTTCAAGAAGCGCCCTTTCTACTAGGAAAAATGGGAAGATGGTTATTACTGTTGCAGGAGTTCGATGTCGAATACATCACCAGGAAAACCATCAAGGGAAGAGCTACAACTAAGTTCTTAGCTGAACATCCTATTGAGGGAAGTAAGTTTGAATACAATTTTCCAGATGAAGATGTCACGGCCATAGTAGTACAAGGGTGGCAGATATTTTTCGATGGGGCAGTTAACAACAGAAGGGCAGGAGCATGGATTATTCTTACGACCCCGGATGGCGAGAAGCTGCCATGAGCCAAAATGTTGAGGTATAAGGCTACATATAATGAAGCTGAATATGAGGCTTGCATCTGCAGATTGGAAGCACTACTTGCTCTGGGTGCAAAGACTGCAGAAGTCTTTGATGATTCATCCTTAGTAATCCATCAAATCAGAGGGGAGTGGTCAGTTAAGGAAGAGGGGTTGTTGCCTTATGTGAAGTACTTGAGAATGTTAGGTAGTCAGTTTGAGACTTGCACTTTTCACTTCGTCCCTAGGGATGAAAATCAATTAGCTGATGCTCTCGCGGCGTTAATGTCCATGTGGGATAATCTGACAGGGGTTGTTATGAGACCCGTGCTGATCTCTAGTGCAAAAAGGCCTTGTTTTAAAACTGAGCAGGTGATGGATGTTGAGGTTCCCGATGGAAACCTGCGATATTTAGAATTACTTGGAAAGGTAAGTTTTTCTAGAAGAAGCCACCGAGAAGGACCAAAGAATGATTCAAAAGTTATCCACTCAATTCATTAGTGTAGATGGCACTTTTTATAAAAGGCAAGCTGATGGTATCCAGTTGAGATGTTTGGTGGAGAAAGAAGCTGAAAGGGTTATAGAGGAGGTTCATACCGGAGTTTGTAGAGCTCACATGAATGGCTTAGCTTTGGCCAAGAAGATCACGCGCCAAGGATTCTATTGGCTCACGATGGATACGAATTGTTCAAAGTATGTGAAGCAATGCCAGTTATGCCAGCAATACGTGAACTTGAGACATGTGTCGGTTTCAGAGCTACATAACTTGATGTCTCCATGGCCATTTGCAGCTTGGGGAATATATATCATAGGCGAGATACTTCCTAGAGCTTCTAATGGGCATAGGTTCACCATAGTCGCCATCGATTACTTCACTAAATGGGTCGAAGCTGAATCTTTTAAGAAGGTTGATGCCAGGGACATGGCCAGGTTCATCGAGCGGAATTTGATATGCAGATATGGCCTCCCGCACCACATTGTCTCTGATAATGGGGTACAATTCTTGGCGAAAACTAAATAGATGCTTCAAAATATGGAATCCAGCATCACAAGTCTTCTCCTTACCGACCTTAAGCTAATGGCGCAATTGAAGCAGCGAATAAGAATGTCAAGAGAATACTGGCTAAGATGGTACAGAGCTATAAAGACTGTGCAGAAAAGCTACCTTTTGCTCTCTGGGGTCATAGAACCACAGTTAAAACGTCTACGAGAGCAATGTTATTCTCTCTGGTATATGGAACTGAAGCAATTTTGCCAGTGAAAATCGAGGTGAAATCTTTAAGGGTGGTCATGGAAGCGAAGATTCCAGAGGCAGAATGGGCACAACAGCGATTACTGCAATTGAATATGTTGGATGAGGATAGGTTGAGAGCTTATTATCACAATCAGGTTCATCAGAAGAGGTTAGCTCGGTCATTTGGCAAGAAGGTATGAAAGCACCCGTTGAAAGAAGGGGATTTGGTCTTCAAGATGATGAGGCCAAGGGTGCTAGAAATCTGAGGAATATTAAGGCCAACTTGGGAAGGTCCGTTCTTGCACAAAAGGGGCAACGATTTTAGCAGACAGCAATGGGAATGAGTTTAAAGACCCGGTCAATATCGACAAACTAAAAAGATTTCATGGCTAAAGACCAAAAATCAAAAGAAGAGAATGAATGCCCCGTGGGTCAAAAATCAAAAAAAGGCAGCCTTACTAAAATTGGGTGCCCTGTCAGGGTGAAAATCAAAAAAAGGCATCCTGGGCAAAAATAAAGGGCCGAGAGAAAATGTTCAATCGAGAAAACTCGAGAGGGCCGATTGATAACAGGAGTTTGATTCTTACAAGATCTATTCCGAGATTAGGTGTAGTCTTATGCTTTTGAGTTCTTGCCAATTGAGGATCATGTACTATGAAATCATATAAAAATGTACACAATTTTGCAATTAATAAAAGAATCTAGTTTGCATTTTCATCGGTTTTTAGTTCCGTCTTAAAAAGAAATATTTCATTCATTTATCTAATGACTATTCTCTAATCATATTCGTCGAAAGGTGTCTAAGAAAATTGTGTTGGTTGCCCTTAAGGGAGGTTCTGATAACAGCCTTCACTTCTCTTGTAGCCGCAAAAAAAAAAAAACAAAAAAAAAGAAAGAAAAGGCCGTCAGAGTTGAAAACTGTAACTGGCTCTCTAAGCAAAAGTTAGGCCAAAGGGTAGGGTAAAAACCTAAAAACAGGCAGTCTGCCCTACAAAAAATGAAAATGAATAAAGCCACTGGAGTGGGTTGGGTCCATTCTAAGCAAAAGTTAGGCACAGGGTTATATGAAAATCCCCAAAGGGACGCATTTTCTGCAAAAAAAAAAAGCTAGTGTGAAAATCCACAACGAACTACCTTTAAAACAATGACTTCCGATACCTGGAGCGATAAGGCGGCATTACTTTGAATAATTTCCCTTCAGGCAGATAATGCATAATTCAGGGCATAAGTCAAAATTGGGGGCAGAATGATGTACAGTGCATAGCAAAAGGCGTATGATCATTGGCCGGGGGGGCTAAAGATACACACTGGACGGGTTTCTCTGAAAATGTTATAGGTCAGAGTCCCTAAGCCAAAATGACACTATTTTAGATCCTTGGAAGCCATCAAACAATGCGAGCAGCTAGGCCATATCCTCAACGGACCTTAAACCACTCAGGACATGGTCTATCCATTTTTGCATGCATTTCATGTCATACAATTCTTTAGCAAACATCTACATATGACCTTTTACACATGCATCCACAATCTATTGTATATCTTTCTGTGCACATAGCTTTGCAGGAAAAGTCCAAATGAAGGCCACACATACAAAAGCTGGTCAAGGACAACTTCAGCTCAACATTAACACCCACCTATGTAGGATGGCTAGGTCAAGATGAAGTCTACACAGGTTCAAATCTATCAAGGTCCTCTTAAGAGGCAAATTTCTTAGTCCTCTTAAAAGGAAAAATCATCAAAAGTCCTCTTAGGAGGCATATAGATCCTTTTAACGAGAAGGTACCGCCGAATGGCTCTTCATCAACTCAGTTCAGAAGAACAACCCTGCGTTTTGTAAGTCTGGATCGGACTCGATGCATCACCATCTGAGGATGGCACCCACACTTTGTAAGTCTAGAGCAGACTCGGTGCAGTTCAGGAAATCAACCCCCGCATTTTGTAAGTCTGAAGCAGACTTGGCGCATCGCCATTTCAGAATGGCACTCGCACTTTGAAGTCTATTCAATGGCTCAGTGCAATCCAAGAGAATGACAATCACTTTGTAGTTTATTTAACGGCTCGGTGAAATTCTAGAATGTTTGCATTTTGTAGTCTACTTAATGGCTAGGTACAATTCAGGAGGATGACAATCACTTTGTAGTCTATTTAACGGCTGGGTAAATTCTAAAATGTCTGCATTTTGTAGTCTATTTAATGGCTTGATGCAATTTGGGAGGATGACAATCACTTTGTAATCTATTTAACGGCTTGGTGAAATTCTAAAATGTCAACATTTTGTAGTCTACTTAACGGTTCAGTATAATCCAGGAGGATGACAATCGCTTTGTAGTCTATTTAATGTCTCGGTGAAATTCTAGAATGTCTACATTTTATAGTCTATTTAACGGCTCGGTGCAATCCAGGAGGATGATAATCGCTTTGTAGCCTATTTAACGGCTCAGTGATATTCAAGAACAAACGCAATTCGTAGTCTTGTCAGCGACTTGGTGCGATCCGAAAGTATAACATTCACAATTCAAATCACAATACTGTTCTTCAGGGAGCAGTCGGTTCTTAAGGAGGCATCTCAGGTACGCGTCTTTTTCTTTCTCTGAATTTTGGCTCACCTGGGCACCCATGTACTAGCCTCCCCAAAATTTAAGGCAACTATAGATATCGGATCCCGAGTCAGTCCAGATTAAGGTTACCAAATGATGAAATTAGAAGCCTATCTATAGGCGCTCGTTGGCATGCTCGGCAGCGCGTGGGCGTGGCCTCGCGCAATGCGAGGTGTGCACAGGCATCGCTCGCCCGCGCAGCTGGCACGCTCCTTGGGCATTGCTCGCCCATTCCGCCTGCCCAGCAAGCCTCCACGCGCCTGGTGATCCCCCAGCAGCCCCTTTGGGCGTTTTTTGGCCAATTTAATATATGTTTTTTCTCATTTTTTTGTGAAATTCAATTTTAAAATCACTTTTTCTTTGAACCTTTAAAATTCTTCAGTTTTTTTTTTGTGTTTAATGGGAATTAAATTAATTTAATTTTTTCAAAAAATCTGAATTTTGGGAAGATATAAAAGGGTTTTGGGGAGAGAATTTGAGAGGGGGGAATTTTTTAGACAAAAAAAAAGATTTTCTTCTTCTTTCTGCTTCAAGAACAATTTCTCCTAATATTCTAAAGATTTTTCTAAGTTAATTTTTGAAACAAAAAAAACAATTCTTTGATCTTGAAAATCTTCTTATTTTTTAATAATTTTTTTTTAGACAAAAAAAATTAATTTTTTGTTCTTGAGATATAAATTTTCTTTTATTTTATTTTCATTTTTTTAATCTTATTCTTATAAATCAAGACAAGAAAATTGATCATCTACGTTTATTAATCAAATCAAATTTTGAGGGTAAGTATTCTAAATTTAATTTTTAATTTAATTTTTGTTAAAATTTTTGTTTATAATCAATTAGTCATCATGTAAATTTTTTTTTGGATTTATTATTTTATTTTTTGTGTTTATGTGATTTAGTCATAGATTTAATATTTTTAACATATTTTATTTTATTCTTGTTTATTTATTTGATTGTTCATCTTTTGTTGTTATTGTTGTTGTTATTATTATTATTGTTATTGTTGTTGTTATTGTTATTACTTTTTGTTGGTTATTATTATTATTATTATTATTATTATTATTATTATTATTATGTTGAATTATTAATGTGTTAATTTATTTATTTTATTATGTCATTTAATTAGTTTTGTCACTCATAATGCATTTTATTTTATTTGTTTTAATTCATTTTTAATATTTTATGTGCTAGTTACTAACCTCAATTTCATTTGTGTTTTTTTTTTTATTTCAATACTTTTTTTTATGTGAGCTTTTTCAATGGCAAATGGGAGCCCATGGGGATGAAGACACCATTTTGATTGAATTTGTCACTTTTTAGTATTTTTATTATTTCTCATTATTTTGATTTTATTTGTTTTTATTATGTAATATGTAATAGATTTAGTTTATTTTATGCACGTTAATTAAAAAGTCACATAAAAATATTTTATCAATAAATTAGAATTTTTTCTAATAAAATGGGACCAATATTTTAATTTCAACCAATCAAAAGTCACTGTAAAAAGAAGAGTTAATTTTCTTAAAATAGGATCACTCATTCCGATTTTCTTATGTATACAAAAAATAACTCTTCGATTTTCTAAGTGAATATGAAGGAATCAATGTTACTATCTTAAATAATGTCCCGATTTACGAATGTTTATTTATTCATTTGATTTCTATTTTATTTGGGGGATTGTATTTTTTGTCCCAGATTTTAATACCTTTTTATTTTGGGGGATTGTATTTTGTTCCAATTTTATCTTTCTTTTATTTATTGTGGTTTGTTTTATTTTACCACTTTCTTTACCGCTTCGGTGCTTGATTTGTACTTTATTTTTAATGCATGACCGTGTGAGAAGAGAGATAGAAATTTAATAATAAAAAAACTCATTTATAAATAACCAAAGTCTAATAAGAGTGAAGTTCCGAATCTTTCTTTGGTTTAGACCCCGAGATTAGACGAATTTTTTCAATTTCTTGTAAATTGGGTGGCGACTCCAAAATACCTCAAAGGTGCCTAAAGGATTTCATCGGATTAGATGAACTTCCTCAATGTTCTATTGGGTAGTGATTCCAAAATATCTCATAATTGCCCAAGATCAAAAGACGCGAACCCTCTCGGGCCCTAAAAGTGAGCGCCCTAAGAAGCGATCGAGTCCAGTGCGCGTCATAGCGGAGTAAAATTTATTGCAATTTCTTTTTTTTTTCAACATTCCTGGTAATCAATCCCTTAATCTAAAAGCACACAATACCAAACAAGCATCCAAAATAGTTTTAACAAGCTTCTAAAATGCAAATAATCAAATTTAAGAACATGCAAACATTTATATTTCACCTTAGAAATTAAATCTTGATATTTTTAATTTAAAAAGATAATCAAGACCATTACAAATTGTATAAAAAAATGATATTATGAAAACCACTCAATTAAGCCCAACTTTTCAATAAGTAAAAAATTTAATGGTAAAAAAAATTTATTCAAACAAATGCTTTTCCCTAACATTGAAAATGAAACTTAATAAATGTTAATGGATAAGAGAAATTTAGAAAGTACTTTCAAATAAGCAAACAATCATGGGATAAATATCATACTGTTAGCCCTTAAAATGGCACCTAAATGCAATAGAATAGTTGAATATCAAGTCACAAAAAATTCCCATAATATAGTTTTAACTTTAATTCACAAAATTACCCACAAAATGTGCCAATGCATCAAAAAAATATCAAATTTCAGTAGCCTAACCAACTAAAAATAGGCCTCCAAGATCAAAAATCATTAAAACTCAACAATCCACCAAGATTAACCAAAATTTCTAGCAGAAAATTTAAGCAAACTCAGTAAAACTAACAACTTTCAGATAAAAATCATCATAAATTCAGCACTTCTAACTCAAATCCCTCCCCCACACTTTCTCCTTGCATTGTCCTCAATGCGAAACAACAAACAATCGTGGCACGAAGAGCATCATAAAAAGAAATTAAGAGTGAGAGGGTGAAGAAACTGCCCTATTTTGTTGGAGGGGAGGTGCTCTGTTTTGCTGGTTTATTGCGTGGGATCTATTGGAGGTAGATCTGTGTTGAATCTGGCAGATGGCATGACTGGAGGAGCTATTGCGCTGGCCTCGTTGGTGCTTGCTTGGGCGGTTTGTGTGACATCGACATGGGTTGGGTCTGTTAAAGGGGCTTCGCTGGCCTGGAGCATGGGACCCGAGGCGGCGCGACAACAGTTGGATTTGCAGGTGTGGAGGTGGATTTGATGACAGGAGTGGCTGGTAGAGGTTAGAGCTTCGACAGTGTGGCTTCTCGGAGGCATTAGGTGGCGCGACCTACTGCAGCTTGGCAGCTGGAGGTGGGCGAGTGCGACGGTGAGGTAGAAGTGGTGGTCAGCGGCTTTGACAGGTCTGTGAGGGTAAAAATAAATCCTTAGTAAATAAATTAGTTAGGTTAAATTAAAAGAAGATGAGTAAATGGGTTAAAAGTAAAATAAGTGAAGTTAAATTGAAAAGAAACCAATTTAAAGAAAAATATAAAAGTCCATAAATTAAAACTAAAACCTATTAACTTATCTAGTAACTGGGTAAGTCTCCATTGAGGCCCACATCTAATTGCTCAATCAAAATAAAAATTAACTTCCTTAAGCCACACAAATTTAACCGTTGAATCTATTATGCTGAAAAAATTAATTATTGAACTCCACTACCCAAAAAAATTGCTAGTTGCTTGCCAAAACCATCTGAATATTCAAAAATAAATTAAGTCAGTTATAAGAAGAAAATGAGGAAGAAGAAAAAGGCAGTAAAATAAAGCAAAATACTGAAATTTAAATCTAAATAGTAACACATTAGCCTTGGACAAGGCTAAATATTGGGTTGCCTCCCAAAAGCACCTCTCTTTAACGTCTTTGGCTAGACGGTCTTAGGTTTCAATGCCTTTCAAATAGGTCTCAAATCCCATTTCAGTGTCCTTCCATTCATCACTTCCCGCAAATTGGTATCACCTACCAAATCCTTCTCAAAACTATTAGTATTTTTGAAAATAAAGTAAAAAAAAAATGAGAAATTTAAATTGTTTGAATTATCAACCAATTCAAAAGCTTCATTTATTGAATGTGCAGTAACATCTACTTCGAAAATGCAGGACACATCATTAGAATTTTTCTTGGTATGGTGAACATAAAATTCATTAAAATCCTTAGGGGGAAGTTTGTTTATCCTAAGCTCAAGCTCATGCACTATTTTTTGTAAATCTATTTCCAATCCTAGCTCTTCTTTCAATTTATCAATGTTGTTTGGATTTACATGCTCACCTAAAGATACCTGCAATTTGTCATCCCTGCTCAATTAAAACACCTTTTGCAATTAACTGCTCAATTATATCAATACCACAAACAGAAGATACATCACTAGGATTTTTCATGGCATCATAAACATTAAATTTTTTCACCTTACCATCAAATTCCATAGTAAGTGTACCTGCATGCACATCTATTGTGGTCTTACCTGTTTTAAGGAAAGGTTTTCCCAATAAAATTTCAGATGACTCCAAAGATTTTTCATCATCATCCATATCAATAGTATAAAAATTAGCTGAAAAAATTAAGCCATTAACCTGCACTAAAACATCCTCTAATAATCATTTGGGATAAACGATTGACCTATTAGCAAGTTGAATTACTACTATCGTTTCTTCTAAAGGCCCAACATTTAAAGAAGAATAAATTGACATAGGCATAACATTAATTGATGCACCTAAGTCACAGATTGCTCTTTTAATGCCAATATTACCAATTTTACAGGAAATAGCAAACATACTTTGGTCCTTGCATTTTTTAGGCATTTTTCTTTCAAGTACAGCTGAAACATTCTCACTCACAGTTATTTTTTCATACCCAACTAACTTTTTCTTGCTAGTACATAATTTTTTAAGAAATTTTGCATATCGAGATATTTATTTAATATGATCAATTAAAGGGATATTTACCTCGATCTTGCGAAATATCTCAAAAATATCTTTCTTCTCTTTCTCCTTCTTAAATTTGGCTAATTTCTCAGGAAATGGGGGCTAGATGACTATAGCTGGGGGCTGTTCTGAATTTTTATCTTTGGACTGCTCATTTTCCTAAATTTTCACTTCTTTTTCAGCTTTTCTTATCATTTTCTGGTCACTTTTCTTAAGCAAGGGCTCTTTTAGCTCTTTTCCACTCCTTAAAATAATTGCACTCACATTTTGTTTGGGATTTTCAATGGTTTGAGATGGTAATCTTCCTTAGGATTCAAATTTGCTCAGTGAAGTTGCAATTTGACTCATTTGGTTTTTCTGAAGTTTTGTAGCTGCCTAAATACTAGTCTAGAAGTAATTAGTGATGTCTATAGTGTTTTAAGTGCAAATTAGAGGTCATAGGAATGATCAGAGCGTTCATATTTATAATAGTGACCTAAATGGAGTGAGTTATATATATAGTCAACCCGGGTCAAGTAACATCGGGACAATTATATAGTGAAAATTGGCAGTAGATGCCGAAAATTTTTTATTTGGTAAAATCGATTTGTGAAATGTCAAGAGTCTAGTGGTATAATTTGGAGTAAAAACGAGGTCATATAGGGCTCCAAAAGTCAAACTGAAGTTGGCCTCTAGTTCTGTTCAATTGAACCGAGATTTGACTGAATTTTTAGAAATTGTTATTGAGCTCCAAAGGGTGTAATGTGGGAAGTGTAAAGGCATAAAATAATTTTTAGTAATTTTTTACAGCATTAGAATAGTATTTTATGCCAGAATTGAAAAGGGTTAAATCAAACCGGTTTAAGTGAACCGGACCCCAAATGGACTCCGATTGAGTTAAAAATTTTTAGGAAGGCTATTTTATATGTTTTAAGAATGATGGAATTAATTAGAAGTGAAAATAATTTTAAGCACACATAAATTCCTTAAAATAGTGGAAATTGACCGAAAATTTAAAATTTTTTATTTAAATCGGTCGGACTAGTTTAGTTCAATTTTAGCATATATAAGGGAGGGAGAGGCCGAATTTCTCTAGAGAAATCCAGCCATAACCACCCTCCTTCTTCTTCCTCAAGGCCGAACCACTTTCTTCATCTTCTCTTCAATTTTTCTTCATTTTTTTCTCAATTTCTCCCCAAATCTTAGCCTCCTAAACAAACTTTAGCCCCTTTATAACATAGAAACAGTAATTGGAGTCCATTTGGAGCACTAAAAGTGGGATTTTTCAAGTGTGCAAGGTTTAGGGTCAAATTTGAGGTAAGAGATTTAGGTATTTTTAATCAGGTTTATTAGTCCCTATGGGGGTTTTCAAGGGTGTAGAGTTCATTTATGATGTTATTTTATAAAAAAAAAAGCATGTTTTTGATGTTTTGTGGATGTTTGAATTCAGCCACCATAGGTACACAAGGAGAGGAAGAGAATTCTCAAGCCAAAGGAAAAGAAACAGAAGCTTAAGGGACTGTAGAGCAAGAACTTGAGGTTTATGGTTACATAATCCCTTTATTTCCATTGATTTAAGTTGAATTTTAGGTTATGTCTAATTGTGAACATGAGATAGAAGCATGATTAATTAAATTTACTTTATAATCATGGTTGATGGGCTTAAATAGGTGTATAAATATGCTTAGAATAATTTAAAGCATTATGGTATGAAAAGGGTAAGTGAGGCCAAATGGAAACCTAATAAAATCATAATGTATATATAGTTTTTATGGCATATAAATGATGTTTATAATATGTATAATTTGTGTAATGTGTGATGGAATAATTAAAGGAATGAAAAACAAGTATAATGAATTTATTTAGGTTTGGTCAAATGGGTTATTAAGGGAAATAATGAGATATATTGTGTAATAAGGCATGTATTTGGTAATTATAATGAGTATAACATGTAAATTACATAATTGAATGATTAAATGAAATTAATCTGAACATAATAAAAAGTTAATGTGTTGGCTGAATTGAACCCATAAGACTTTCAATGTGTATTTTGATGGTTAATGGTATATAATGGCATTAAATGATTAAGTGATGATAAACGAGTGTGTATGTGAAATTATAAGTGAAAATGATGACTTGGACGAATTATGCATGTTGACATAATATGAGATTTAAATGAACTTTTGATGATATTTGCCCTTAGTAGTGATTTGGTAGTGAAATCTAGTTCAGGATATAATTGGCTAGCCATAGGGATTCCACACCATGGTATGAGTCATGGCGACTCGCTATTGATAGGCCAATGATGGTCTTTCACAGTGTATAGTGATGAAAGTAAACAGTGTAGTGCAGTACAGTGATAAATGGTCCTATTGGGATCATTTTATAGTGTAGTGGATCTGTGTGGTACACGTCCTGCATATCCGGTCAGTAAATTTTTTACCGGGTATATACTAGGGGCATAATGGTAATTATGTAATAAAATTGGTTAAAATAGTGATAAATAAGAAAATGAGTGAAAATGGGACTAAATTGAAATAAATAAAAAGTTTAGGGGTAAAATGATAATTTTACAGTTAATAGTGTAAAATAGTGAAAACCGAGTAAAAGGTGTAATAAAAGTGATAATGGGATAAAAAATTGGTAAAATAAGGACTAAAATGTAATTTTGTAGGCTATATTATGAATAAAGAGTAAAATAAGTATAAATAAAAGCATTTTGGTCATTAAGTGAAAATAAGAGACATAGATGTAATTATGGAAAAGATGAGGACATAAATGGAATTAATGTAGAAGATAAGGATGAAATTGGAATTATGGAAAAAGATTAGGGACTTAAGTGGAAATAATTGAAACTGAAGGGTTATTTAAGGTATTGGTAAATAAAATGTGATTAAAATAATTTAATGGGTAATTATGTTAATAATTAGACAATTTAATAGTTAAATATAAATAATGTATTATTTAGTGTAATTTAATATAATTAAGTAAATAAATAATTAGACAATGGAAATTTATGGATTTGTAATCACCGTTGGGTATATTAGTGCTCAGCATGTAGTTTTGTGCTCAGCATGTAGTTTTGTGCTCAGGAGTGGAGTAGCATACTTCAGGTGCCTTGGAGACAGGAGTGAAGCAGGTTAAGACCTATATTTTGGTTATGTATGATATAGTATATTTGGCATGTATATACTTATGGAATGTGAGACAATGGTATTTTATGTATGGTTGGTATTTTGTAACCTTATTATAAGTTTGTTTGATATTATTGGTTGATGTGAATGGATGGAAATATTATTGTTGTTGTGCCCTTGCTGGGGTTGTAGATTTTGAAACTTGCATGTTTGGGTAGGTCAAAACCTGCCGAAATTTTTACCAGATAAATAATAACCTTAGACAGTTATAGGTCAATTGGCAAACTAAGTGAATAAGGTAATCTGATTTAGTTATTTAATGGATAAGTAACTTAAAAGATGCAGTGAGGAAAAAAAAATTTAACCCGCCATTTTGCTTATAGACATAATTAGACTTTGAACAATCATGGTAATCGCACAGTAATTCTAAGTTATCAGTGTACATACAGTGTAAGGGTGTTACATTTATTTTGGTATCGGAGCGAAGGTTTAAGCGATTCTAAGATCAAAGTGGGTTTGATTAAGTGTATATGCATGCTAATTAGAAGTCGAATGGTGAATGATATGTATATATTGGTACTGATGTATGCCGCTCTTTTGTTTATAGTGTATAATGGCATCCGATCGAAGTTATAGAGTGGGTGATGGTGAGAGTGGGGCTTCGGCCAGTGTGGGTCGAGCTGAGGCTCCACAACAGCAAGTGACATCTTCAGTAATGCCACCACCACCTCCTCTACTGCAGGCTAAATTTCTGAACACAATAGCAGATTTTATTCAGCATCGAATTCGAGTTGAACAGGCCCAGCAGCCACCAGTGCCAGTGCAACCACCTCCTCCGCCTCAGAGGAAGCCTATTTTGGAGCAGCTAAAGAAAATGGGGGCCGATGATTTCTTTAGACGCGACCTGATAACTCCTAAACAAGTAGAAGAATGGTTGTTTCGTATCAAGAGATTATTTGAGACCTTACACAATACACCGGAGGAAAAGTTTGAAGGGGCAGTTGCTTTGCTTCAAGGTCCATCCTACTTTTGGTGGGATTTAGTGAGAAAACACACCCTTATTGACCAGTTGACCTAGGAGTATTTTCTTGATCAGTTTGAGAAGAAATATATAGGAGCTGAGTATAGAGCCTCGGTGCAAGATACTTTTTGAAGGCTTCGATAGGGGAGCAATACTGTTGCTGAATATGAAAGAAATTTTAAACGATTGAGTGCTTATTTGGATGATGTATTGAGGACTGAAGATCGATTGATGGAAAGATTTGAGCGTGGACCACACAATCGTATAAAACAGATTGTGAGTGACCAGAGACATCCGGATTTAAGATCTTTGGTGGCAGCTGCTATTAAAGTTGAAGTAGCACAAATTGATGAAGCTGATAGACAGGCTCGATTCCAACAGAAAAGGAAATCGGGTCAATCTAGTGGCACAAGTGGACAGAGTAAAAGATCCAGAGGGCCACCTCCATCACAGAGTCGAGGATCAGTAGCTCCAGCTCGTAGTCAAAGAAATCCAGCTAGTAGCAGTGTACCTACATCATCAGTGGGTAGTGCACCCTGGGGCAGAGGTAGAGGCATTCTTCAGCAGTGCAACTATTGTCATAGAGCAAACCCAGGCGAGTGTAGATAACTATCTGGTGCTTGTTTCAAATGCAGATCAAAGGAGCATTTAGTGAAAGATTGTCAAGAAGCAGTGCCTTTATCAGCTACTTCACCAGCACCAGGTGCAGGTTCTTCAGCAGCTAGAGGGAGAGACAGGGGGACAGCCTCTAATACCGTAGCTAGACCTCCTCCACCATCAACTTAGGGACAAGGATGTGCTGTGGGCCGTACGTATGCAGTGAGGGCCAGAGATTAGGAGGGCGTACCTGATGTTATTATAGGTAAATTTTCCTTATTGTCTGACACAGTTTATGCACTTATTAATCCCGGGTTCACACACTCCTATATAAGCACAGACATGGCACGGGGTAAAGGGTTAGATAACTCAGTGTTAGATCATGATATTCTAGTCAGCAACCCCTTAGGGAATGTCCCATGAGTATCCAAGGGTATGTTTTCCTTGCCAACCTGATCGAACACCCCTTTAAAGAATTTGATGTGATATTGGGCATGGACTGGTTAGCCACACATCAAGTAATGGTTGATTGCAAAAGAAAGAGAGTGACTCTTAGAACTCTTGATGGTCAAGAAATCACAGTAGTGGGGCAAAGGCCTGACTTTCTTTTTGATGTGATATATGCCACTGCTGCTAAGCGATTAATTAGAAAAGGATGTATTACCTACTTGTGTTATGCAATGGAGGCAAAGATGGAAAATTCTAAAGTGACTGGTGTGCCAACGGTGTGTGAGTTTCAAGACGTTTTCCCTGAAGATCTTCCAAGCTTACCACCTGACAGGAAGATCGAGCTCTCTATTGATGTAGCCCCAAGTACTGCGCCTATTTTTATTGCCCCATATAGAATGGCACTAGCAGAATTGAAAGAATTGAAGATCCAGCTGCAAAAATTACTTGAAAAAGGCTTTATTAGGCCGAGCACATCACCATGGGGAGCACCGGTGCTATTGCCGAGCACATCACCATGGGGAGCACCGATGTTATTTGTGAAAAAGAAAGATGGATCACTCAGGCTATGTATTGATTACAGATAGCTGAATAAAGTGACAATCAAGAATAAGTGTCCACTTTCATGCATTGAAGACCTATTTGATCAGTTAAAAGCTGCAGGTGTATTTTCAAAGATTGACTTGAGATCGAGTTACCATCAGCTGAAAATAAAGGAAGCAGATGTGCCTAAAATTGCTTTTTGCACTAGGTATGGTCATTATGAGTTCCTGGTGATGCCTTTTGGACTCACAAATGCACCAGTAGCTTTCATGGACCTTATGAATATGATTTTCCATCCCTATTTGGATCAACTCATAATGGTCTTTATTGATGACATCCTGGAGTATTCAAAGACTCTAGAAGAGCATGATCGACACTTTGCGAATTGTCTTACAGACTCTTAGAGATAAAAAGTTATATGCCAAATTCAGCAAGTGTGATTTTTGGTTGATTGAAGTGTCATTTTTAGGCCATGTGGTATCGGCTGAGGGTATCAAAGTGGATCCTAAGAAGGTGAAGCGGTTCTGCAGTGGAGAACACTGTGACGCACGCCGAAACCCGATCGCTTCCCGGGTTCGCGTCTTTTGATTTTAGATAATAAGAGATATTTTGGAATAACTACCCAACAAAACATTGAGGAAGTTCATCTAATTCCATGAAACCTTTTGATACCTTTTGAGGTATTTTGGAGTCACCACCCAATTTACAAGAAATTGAAAAAGTTCGTCTAACCTCGGGCCGGGGTCTAAACCAGAGAAAGATTCAAAACTTCACTCTTATTAATGCCTTAGTTAATTATAAATAAGTTTTTAATTTTAAAATTCCATCTCTCTTCTCACGCGGTCATGCATTTAAAATAAAGCGCAAATCAAACATAAAAGGAAAAGTGATAAAAAGGGCAATAAAATAATAAAGCAAACTAAGAAGACATAAATGAAAAGATAAAATTGGGACAAAATACAATCCCCCAAAATAAAATAAAAAAGGTATTAAAATTTGGGACAAAAATACAATCCCCCAAATAAAATCAAACAAAATATAAATAAATAGCAAAATCAAATGAATAGATAAGCATTCATAAATCGGGATATTTTTTTAAGATATGAACGTTGGTTTTTTCATGCTCATTTAGAAAGTCGAAGGGTTATTTTAGGCATTAATAGGCAAATCGGAATGAGTGATCTCATTTTAAAAAAATTAACTCTTCTTTTTTAAAGGTGAGTTTTTATTAGTTGAAATTAAGATATTAGTCCCATTTTATTAGAAAAAATCCCAATTCATTAATAAAATATTTTTATGTGACTTTTTTAATTAACATGCATAAAATAAATAATTTTATTAAAAATTACATGATAAAAGAAATTAAAACGAAATAATAAAAAATAATAAAAATACTAAAAATGACAATTCCACTCGAAAAAGTATCTCCCAATTTCCACGGACTTCCATTTGCCATTGAAAGTGCTCACAGTTAAAAAATAAGTATTGAAATAAAAAACACAAATAAAATTGATATTAGCAATTAGATAAAAAAAATCAATTAAATGCATAAAAATGAATTAAAATAAATAAATGAAATATAATGCATTATGTATGACAAATAAATTAAATTAGATAATGAAATAAGTAAATAAATAAATATGTTTATATATCAACAAGTAATAATAATAATAATAATAATAACAACAACAACAACAATAACAAATAATAACAATAATAATAACAATAATAGTAATAATAATAATAATAATAATAATAATAATAAACAATAATAATAATAAAAAAAATATGAACAATCACGTAAGTAAAAATAAAATAAATAAAATAAATAAAGCCTGTTAAATAACCATAATAATAATAATAATAATAATAATAATTAAATTTGAACAATCAAACAAGTACGCAAGAATACGAAATAAAAATATGTTAAGAAAAATATTGAATCTATGACTAAATCACATAAAATACAAAAAATAATAGATCTAAAAAATTTACATGGTTGCTAATTAATTATAAACAAAAAATATATAATAATAATAAAAAATACAAAATTAAACCCAAAATACTTACCCTCAAAATTTTTTTTGATGAATGAAGGTAAATGATCAATTTAATTGTCTTGATTTGCAAAAATAAGATTAGAAAAATAAAATATATATGAAAATTTTTATCTCAAAAAATAAAGAATTATTTTCTCTGTCTTATAAAAAAAAATTGTTAAAAATAAGAAAATTGTAACAACCCGAAAAGTACCCTAGAAGGATTTGTGCATATTGAGAATGAGTAGTGACGAAAGTTGTGCAAGTTAAAGTGTTTGGTATGCCAAATGGACAAATTTAAGAATTAATGTAAAAGTTTCGGTAAGAGTGGCAAATGGTAAATTTGTGAAGTATGGAATTAGGACTTGATTGAAAGAATCGACTTACTTAAGTGGACCAATGTGATGGATGAGTAAGTTATGAGTGTCAATGTATAAGGATATGAGAATTGAGGGATTGAATAGAGAATTTGACAAAATATCTAGATTGGACCAATTGCAAGGTAACATGTGGCAAGGAATTAGAAGAAGTATAAAAGAAGAGAGAGAAGGAGAGAGAGGGCAGAAAAACTGCTTTCCCCTCTCTTGTTCCCACGTTTCCCTCTTCCTCTTCCTCTTCTTCTTCTTCTTCTTCTTCTTCTTCTTCTTCTTCTTCTTCTTCCTCTTGCTTTAATGTTATTTGCTCTCTCTTAAGATCAAAACCCAAGATTTGATGCTGGAGTTTGATAGATCAAGTGATTTAAGTGAAGAATTTATTAAGGAAAAGTAAGTTTAAGTTCTGATTTCTCTTATTCTTTTGATTAGTTAAACTCTAGATTTATGTTTTGTATATTTGTGTGTTTTGATGACGATTTTGGATGAGAAAGATCTTGGATGAGTTTGAGAGCAAGAAAGATCATATAAAATAGCTAAAAGGAGCAAAGGAGTTGAAGTATGGGAATTTAGGTTTTTGGTGTATTATTTGATTGTGTTGATTTTAATTGAGTTCTGGGTAATTATGAGGTTAAATTTATTTTAGTATGTATGAATGTTATGGGTTTTGGATAAATTGTGTTTAGATGTCGTGATTGTAAGTCTTTGAGCCAAAGTAGGGAACTGAATGAGTTTTGCTGCAAATTCTACTTTGACAAGTTAGGAATTTTGATGATGTTAATAGTATGATTTAATTGTGTTTAATGGTATAAAAGCTAGTTTTTGTGTTAATTATGAGGTTGGGAATTAACGATTTGTGTTGTGTTGAAGTTTGAATTGAATGGGAGTTTTGGGTATTTTTGTTTGGAAGAAAAGGGTTTCTGCAATTTTTGCTAGAGATCTGGAAAACACGACTCTGTCGCGAATGCGATACCCATCACGAGCGCGACAGAGCTGGGTGATTCCAGCATCCCACTATCGGCTGAGCTTTCAGTGAAGGAATGCACGAGTCGTGACAACTAGCACGACTCGGCGGGATGTGCACGACTCGGCATGATTTTGGCTGTCACGAGTGAAGGTTGAGCACGAGTCACGCACATGAGCACGAGTCATGACAGCCCTTCTCTCCTTCATTCGTCTACCTTTGTTCTTTTGATATACGTTTGATGTGTTTTGCCCTAACAAGTCGTGACATTGAGCACGACTCGTAATCACCCTCATGGGACTCCTCTGTCGCGAGCGCGACAAACCTCTTTGCCTTAAAATGTTTTGTTAAACTCTTCTTTGCATGGTTTCTCACTTATGTCATATATACATGACTTAAAGTATGAGTTAGTCAAATGTTCCTTCAAGGTAATAATTAAAAGGTGAGTACTTGATCCATCCTTTATTTATGAATGTATATATGTATAGAAAGGTAAACACATTCATTAAGTTTAAATAATAACATGATACCTAATAACATGAATGTGTTTGATATATTTATATGAAGTGTTTAACCATGGAAAATGCATTATTAGTTTTGAGTATGATAAGTATGTAATCAGTGCAAATTTTATGCAAGAATATAGATGCATGTGCCTTCATGAAATAAAAGAATGTTTTAAGTATTGTAATGAAACACATGTGTTTTAGCCTGCATGAGTCGATCATGGATAGATAGGCATGCCTATAGAGTTCTGATAGTTGCAATCCCTTTGTTCTATTCTAGACCCTGATCAGGTCCCTGCTTGGGTCCTCGTGATCTTCATTGTGTACGGATCTTGTTTAAGATCCCCAATGTGAAAATGTTTTCGAATGAGAAAATGAAAGATGTTGCTTTTCGATTGTACCTTCGGGTACCCCAAGGCATTCTATTCACTCGCTTATCGACCCCTTTGACTTAACAAGCAATTAAAAGAATAAAAGAATGTGAATAAATTGATAAGTTCTGTGATGATGTGCAAAAAGTTATGTGAATAAGCATTTGAAAGAGTTTGTTAATACTTTGAGCTTGTGCTTTATGCACTTAAGCATTCTGGATCCCTTATTGGCTCGTATGTGGAAATGTGTGGTATCTTCGGGTACCTATGTGTTTTGTATAATAAGGCAATGTCTGTTAAATGAAAAAAGATATAACAAGTAATGTTTGTTCTAATAGGCATGTATGCATAAATCCTGATTGCATAAGAGTTTGTATGTGATTAATGCATGTTATTAATCTGTTCAAAAGTTATGAGTATGATTGTCTATATGAAGTTTTTGTAAAGAATTATTGAAATGTTTGATATGCATGTTTGCTATAGTTGAGTACTCAATAATGTTCTTTATAAATATATATATATTCGTTTATATGTTAAAATGAGAATACAGGTATGTTATATTATTGCCTATTGGACCGTAGCTTGGATAACTACTGTAAGTATATTGGTAAGAAATGTATGTGCATGATTTGTTGTTTCCATGAGTACGATAATGATGTGCACACATTAGTTAAAGGGAAATAAAGTAGTAAGCATGATATAGACAACTAGATTTACAAAATAAGTTAGGATTAATTCTGAATCACGTGTGTATAAGAATTTCTATAGAACTACGTGGTTCTGATTCCCCAACCATAGGGATACGTAGGAAGCTTGGAATATTTATTTCAAACCCGAACCAAAACTGAGAATTGAAGTATTTTGGTTTTGAGCAATGTAATGGATAAAACAAATGAAATGTTTTTACTTCAGTATCGATATTGTAATCGGCATGATTTTGGAAATATTAGTAATAATGGGAATGGGCAAGACTTAATATTCTCTGACTAGCAAATGTAGTTTTGGTAACGTATGAGGTATAATTATTTATATGGTCAATTAATGAATTGGGTGAATGATGAGTATGTGTAATGTTCTTGTGATTAAAAAGTAATAAGGTAAATTTCTGGTTATGGTATATAAATGAATGTGTATATGAAATTGCTTAGGTTTTTGTATGAGAATAATGATATGAATTTGTAATAGCCTTAACCGGTATTTCTTTATGCTTATGTATATATATATATATACTTATTCATGTGTTTGTATTATCAACCATTGCGAGTGGCTGGTTACTTTTTGTTTAACCCCACTAAAAGTTATCGCTTAACACGGGTATTTCTTCGTGCAGGATAGAAGATTGAAGTCTGGTTTGAGCGGTCCGCTGTGACTTTGGGCAACAAGTCGGTAGAAGTTTGTTAGGATTTGTTATTGATTTTTGGAATGTAATTAAGTTTATTTATTAGCATTTGTAATGAGTTGTAATAATCTTTAGTGCGAATAATAGTGTGTGTGAGATAAGTTTAGGATGTGTATGTGGTTGAGGTTCTATATGTTAGAAATTTTATTATTTCGTTTTCTGTTTTGCTAAGTAAGTGTTTTGTCTGGTAGTACCCTTCGCTCACCGTAACTCTTTGCTCATATTTCCTTTCGGCATACTACGTGTGGGATTAGGGTGTTACAAAAATTCCCAAAAACAAAAAATTATTCTTTTTATCTCAAGAATTAACTTAGAAAAATACTTAAAATATTAGGAGAAATTGTTCTTAAAGAAGAAGAAGAAAATATTTTTTTAGGAAAAATTCCCTTTTTCCTCTCAAAAATTAGAATTTTTTCACCCCCAAAAAGTAACTAAAAAAATGCTATTTATATCTCTTTTTTTAAAAACAATTAATTATATTAATTTCCCATTAAAAACCCAAAAAAAAACTAATTAAAACCATAAATTTGGCCAAAAAACGCCCAAAATGGGCTGCTGGGGCGTCGGGCAAGCGAAAGCGGCGAGCGACGGGCAAGGCGCACGCGCTCAAACCGCGCAGTGCCAAAGGCCACCCCGTGTGTCGTCCAACGCGCGGGCGAGTAGGGCCCACGCGAGGCGCGCCGACGGCCAAAAGTTTTTTTTTAAATTGACAAAAATACTATCATATCAAAACTCTTTTTTTTATTTTAATATATTTAAAATAATTTTCAAAACATTTTTATTTATTTTTTAAAAGCAAACTATTTAACAAGGCAACTATCACTTCCATCCTTCTTTTTACCTATAAACAGTCATCTAATTTCATCATTGAATAATCCTGATTTGGGCTGCCTCGGGATCTAGTGTCTACAGTTGCCCCCAATTTTGGAGAGACTAGTGCATGGGTGCCTAAGTGAGCAAAAATTCAGAAAAGGGAAAGCATCGCGTACCTGAGGCAGCGACCTTCCTGAAAGAAATCATCTCTTTAAGTCACCATCTAGACCGCGAAGCGATTGTCATCCTTCTGGGTTGCACCGAGTCTTCTCAAGACTTCCGAAGTGCGGGTACCATCCTCAAATGACGAGGCACCGAGTTTGCTCCAAACTTACAAAGCGCCGGGGGTTGTTCTCCTAAACTACATCGAGTCTGCTCCAGACTTACAAAGTACGTGTGCCATCCTCAAATGGCAATGCATCGAGTTTGCTCCGAACTAACAAAACGCGGGGTTGTTCTTTTGAACTGCACCGAGTCTACTCCAGACTTTTAAAGTGCTTAGGCCATCCTCAGATGGTGATGCGTCGAGTCTGCTCCAAGCTTACAAAACATGAAATTGTTCTTCTAAACTGCACCGAGTCTGCTCTAGACTTACAAAGTGCGAGTGCCATCCTCAAATGGCGATGCGTTGAGTCTGCTCCAGGCTTACAAAATGCGAAAATTTTTCTCCTCTTGGGTTGCACCCTTTTGCTTGTGAGGTTTTCATTTAGACATTTCCTGTAGAGTTATATGCATAGGATTATATACAAGAAATTATGTGTGTATGTGTAACAAGCAAAATGCTCATGCTTGCAAAGGAATTGTATGACATGAAATGTAGATGCTCGCAAAATTGATAGACTATGTCCTAGGTGCTCAAGGGTCCGTTGAGGATACGGCTTTGCTGCTCGACCATGCCCCCAAGGATCCAAAAGAGTGTCATATTGGCTTAAAAACTCCGACCATAATCTTTTCAGAGAAAACTGCCAAGTGTGCATCTTTGCCCCCTAGTCAACGATCATATGCCTAGGATTCTGACTCATGTCCTAAATTATCTGCCTGAAGGGAGATCAGCTCCAGGCATCGAAAGTCATTGTTTTAAAGGTAATGCATCCCTTATGGATTTTCACATTAGCTTTTCTTTGCGGGAAATGCGTCCCCTTGGGGATTTTCACATAACCCCGTGCTTAACTTTTGCCTGGAATGGACCCAACCCATTCCAGCGGCTTTCATTCATTTTTTTTTAGGGCAAACTGCCTGTTTTCAGGTTTTCACCCTACCCTTTGGCCTAACTTTTGTTTAGAGAGCCAGTTACGGTTTTCATCTCTAACAGGCTCTTTTTTTTGTGGCCTCAAGAGAAGTAAAGGTTGTTATCAGAAACTCCTTGGAGGGTGATCAGCAAATATTCGCTTAGACACCTTTCGACGAAAACGATTAGAGAATAGTCATTAGATAAATAAATGAGATATTTCTCTTTAAGACAGAACTAAAAACCAATGAAAATGCAAACTGAATTCTTTTATTTATTGCAAGATTGTTTACATTTCCATATGATTTCATCATACATGATCAACATTTTTTATATGACTTTTTTAATTAACGTGCATAAAATTAATAATTTTATTAAAAATTACATAATAAAACAAATTAAAACGAAATAATGAAAAATAATAAAAATGCTAAAAATAACAATTCCACCCGAAAAAAGTGTCTCCCAATCTCTATGGACTCCCATTTGCAATTAAAAGTGCTCACATATAAAAAATAAATATTGAAATAAAAAAAAACACAAATAAAATTTATATTAGCAATTAGATAAAAAAAATCAATTAAACACATAAAAATGAATTAAAATAAATAAATGAAATATAATGCATTATGTATGACAAATAAATTAAATTACATAATGAAATAAATAAATATGTTAATATATCAACACACATAAAGAACATAAGTAGTAGTAATAATAATAATAATAATAATAATAACAACAACAACAACAACAATAACAATAACAAATAATAATAATAATAATAATAATAATAATAATAATAACAACAACAACAACAACAACAATAACAAATAATAATAATAACAACAAACAACAACAATAACAACAACAACAACAACAATAATAATAATAATAATAATAACAACAAAAAATATGAACAATCAAGTAAAAGTAAATAAAATAAATAAAGCATGTTAAATAACCATAATAATAATAATAATAATAATAATAATAATAATAATAATAATAATAATAATAATAAATGTGAACAATCAAACAACTACACAAGAATACGAAATAAAAATATGTTAAGAAAAATATTGAATATATGACTAAATCACATAAAATACAAAAAATAATAGATCTAAAAAATTTACATGTTTGCTAATTAATTATAAACAAAAAAAAATATAATAATAATAAAAAAATACAAAATTAAACCCAAAATACTTACTTTCAAATTTTGATTTGATGAATGAAGGTCCTCAAAATTTGATTTGATGAATGAAGGTAAATGATCAATTTACTTATTTTGATTTACAAAAATAAGATTAGAAAAATAAAATATATAAGAAAATTTTTATCTCAAAAAACAAAAAATTATTTTTTTTGTCTCAAGAAGAAAAATTGTTAAAAAGAAGAAAATTTTCAAAAACAAATAATTGTTCTTTTTATCTCAAGAATTAACTTAGAAAATATACTTAAAATATTAGGAGAAATTGTTCTTGAAAAAGAAGAGGAAGAAGTAAAAGAAAATATTTTCTTAAGAAAATTTCCCTTTTTCCTCTCGGAAATCATAATTTTTTCACCAAAAAGTCTCCCCCAAAAGTCACTAAAAAATACTATTTATATCTCTTTTTTTAAACAATATTAATTCTATTAATTTCCTATTAAAAACCCCAAAAAACCTAATTAAAACCATAAATTTAGCCAAAAAATGCCCAAAAAGGGCTGTTGGGGCATCAAGCAGGCGACAGAGGCAAGTGACACTCGTCGAGCGCCCAGCGGGGGCGAGCAACGCCAGTGCTCCGTGAGGCACACGGACGAGGGACGCCCGCGCGCTGTCGAGGTGTGTTGGGCCCTACCGATGAGCACTGACGGCCGAAATTTTATTTTTTTTAAAAAAAATGACAATAATACTATCATTTCAAAACTCTCTTTTTTATTTTAATTTATATAAAATAATTTTTAAAATATTTTTATTTATTTTTTAAAAGCAAACTATTTGACAAGGAAACTATCACTTCTATTCTTCTTTTTGCCTATAAACAGGCATCTAATTTCATCATTGGATAATTTTGATCTGGGCTGACTCGGGATCCGGTGTCTACAAACACCCAAAAATGTTACAGAAGTTAGAAGTTTCTTGGGTTTAGCAGGTTACTATAGAAGGTTTGTTAAGGGCTTCTCCATCATTGCAGCGCCTTTGACTCGTTTGTTGCAAAAAAAGGTCAAATTCCAGTGGACTGATAAATGTCAAGCTAGCTTTGAAAAGCTTATGAAGATGCTGATAAAAGCTCCAGTGTTAGCACAACCCGAATCAGGCAAAGACTTCACAATCTACAGTGATGCTTCTTTGAATGGTTTGGGATGTGTATTGATGCAGGACGGGAAAGTGATTGCCTGTAACACCCTCTACCCATACGTAGGCGTACCCATCCTCCAGGAGTGAGAAGCCGTATGAGCCGGGTGTGTCACCAAGCATAAAAAGATACAAAGCATACATTCATACATAATAACCATACATCATTACGGGGAAATTAAAACTTTCCTAAGCATCATAATATTCCATCATTACAATAACAAAATTCGTTACAAAAATGTTCTGATCAAAAGCCAGAATAAAATAATTACATATCCCAAAGTATGTAAATGCGGAAGCTTTACAAAATAATGGTGTAAAGAGAGTTTCGATACAAAAGAATCAACATGCTATCAAAAATAAAGCCCTAACACTAATCCCTCTGTGTTGGCTTGACTGGCGATGACTCTCCCAAAAGGACACCATCCTCCGCACCTGCACAGATAAAATACCGTGCTAAGCGATAAACGCTTAGTGGGGAACACACAACAAAAGAGTAGACGGCCATTCACAATGGTCGCCGATGCCATACACATACAATATGACAAATGCGGATAATGATATCAGCTATATAATCATACTTGCATAATAAGGACATCCATTCAGAAGTTCACATCCATATTCATTTACACTTTAATTGATTTCTCAAACTTATCATTATACGCATCCAAATACCAAAATTCTCGTAATCATATCAAAGCAAAACAAAACAAAAAGAACACTTGCTGACTCACAATAGTGGATAACGAGTAAACGCATAGCGTACCTTACGGGCACGAATCGAACGCATAGCGTACCTTACGGGTACGAATCAGAAACCAATTTATTTTTGTCGCATTCAAAAATTTTACAAAGGGGACCTTAAAAAAGATCCAAAACGCATAAGGGATTCGCGAGGAACCAAACGGGGACCTGATCGGGGTCCAGACAGAACTGAGGGCTGCAGCTAAGAGACTCTATTAAGCATGCCTAACTATCCACTAGATTGACTCTCGTAGGTCATGTATAATACAAATCATATTTCAAAGTACAGCATACAATTCATCTGAAGAATCATGGTATCACTCATACAAAAGCATATAAAAGCATGACATGTATCATACAGTAGTATAAGTCCATTCAGAAGAAATATGAAATTCATTTTTTTTTTTGTTAAAACTGGGCAATTTTAGAAAATAGGCCGAACAGAGGTGACCAATCGCACAAGGTTGGCCGGTCACTAGTCATGACTGACAATCACGACTCGTGACTGGTCTCTTGGTGGCCTCTTGGCTGGTCACGAGTCGTGACTGGCCATCACCACTCATGACTGGCCTCTTGGCTGGTCACGAGTCATGACTGGGACCACTCGTGACTGGCCTCTTGGCTGGTCACGAGTCGTGACTGGCCATCACCACTCGTGACTGGCCTCTTGGCTGGTCACGAGTCGTGACTGGCAATCACGACTCGTGACTGGTCTCTCCCCACACAGCCGATCGAGGAGCAAATACTAGGGTCACGAGTGCCAAGATCCACATTTCCGATCGGAAGATGGTAGGCCGATCGAGACTTGGACTGACTGATTTTCTACATTTTGCAACTACAGGAACTCTACAGAAATCCCTAGTTCCTAAACTTGCCCAGAACGTTAAAACACTTTTCTTCAAAAATCACTTACCTCAGATTGCTACTTTCCTCACCACCAGCAATGCACAGACACAACTTTTAACACCCTTAACACAATTAGATCACATTTGAACAAAAGCAAATTCCAATCGCAGCAACCCAAAAAGTCACAGTAAACCCAAAACACACTAATCCATTCTTTTGGTTTGAAACTTAAATCAACTAAAACACATTACATTACTTCCATCATGCATCACAACGATCATCAAATTACAACAAATCATTCAACCACAACATAAACACAAAAATGCAGAAGTTCCCAAACCTATAATCCTAGCTTCAATCACTTGGTTCCACTACATCCAGCTTTCTCTTTGCCTTTCGGGTCACGGGGAGGCTCAACTAACAGCCGACACACCAAGAACACACAAACAAAAAACCCTAAATCAAAACCCAATCTAGAAATGCAAAGAAGAAAATGAACAGTGTGAAGAAAATGATGAAAATGTGGAAAACTTTACCTAGCGGAGGTTGAGGAGCGATCAAATTCCACCACAAATCACTTGAATCAAAGACCAGGACACAAATGGGAAGGGAAAAGAGGAAGAAGGAGTAATGAAGAAGAGAAAACGGGGCGAGAGGCAGTAGGAGTGGCTGCCCTTCTTTCTCTTTCTTTTTACACCCATTTCCAAAAACCCTAGCCACATGTCATCCTAAGATTGGTGGAACTTGACCACTCACACTCAACAAGCATACACTACTCACACACAATGCACTCTCAACTTAAAACACCCTACTAATGTATGAGTAAAGCACACAACCCTAACTCCACTACTCACACCCTACAATGGTACACTCATGCACACCCAAACTTAACCCTACTAATTCACACCCTAATAACATACATGCATCCACATGCTAATAAAACCCTTAAAACACATATTTTTACCTAAAATATCCTTTAACACATGCCAAGAAACACATAATGGATGCACACACAGATGGCTCATTCTACTAGGGGGTAAACGGGGTGTGACAACTCTCCCCTACTAACAAGAATTTCGTCCTCGAAATTCTCACCTGAACTGAACAAATGCGGATACTGAGCTCTCATCGAATCTTCTGGTTCCCAAGTCGCTTCTTCGACTCCATGATGGTTCCATAACACTTTAACCAATGGAATCTGCTTACTCCTCAGCTGTCTCACCTCTCGAGCTAGAATGGCTCTTGGTTCTTCATCATAAGAAAAATCTGGCTGCACTTGCACATCCTGAATCAAAAGAACATGTGACGGATCTGACCTGTACCGACGAAGCATCGAAACTTGGAACACATCGTGCAACTTCGCCAACTCCATCGGTAGAGCCAATCTATAGGCTATCGGACCAACCTTAGCCAAAATCTCATAAGGACCAATGAAGCGAGGACTAAGCTTGCCTTTCTTACCAAACCTAAGCACTTTCCTCCAAGGCGAAACCTTAAGGAAAACTTTGTCCCCGACCTCAAACTGCACATCTTTCCTCTTCAAGTTGGCATAAGACTTTTGTCGATCCTTGGTCGCCTTCAAATTCCGCTGCACAACTCTGATCTTTTCCTCGGTATCCCTAACCAACTCTGGCCCAATAACTGAACGCTCGGATAGCTCGGTCCAACAAACCGGAGTCCTACACTGCTGACCATATAAAGCTTCATACGGTGCCATACCGATGCTCAACTGATAGCTATTATTGTAGGCAAACTCCATAAGCGACACATATCTGTCCCAACTACCCGAAAAATTCAAAGCACATGCCCTCAACATATCCTCCAAAATCTGAATGACTCGCTCTGACTGACCATCTGTCTGAGGATGGAATGCCGTACTGAAGTTTAACTTGGTACCCAAAGCTCTCTGCAACTCTTTCCAAAACTTCGAAGTGAACCTTGAGTCCCGATCTGATACTATGGATAACGGCACTCCATGCAACCGAACTATCTCATCCACATAGATACTAGCTAACTTGTCCATCGAATAGTCCACTCTCACAGGCAAGAAGTGAACTGACTTCGTAAGCCTATCCACAATCACCCATACAGAATCATGCTTCCTCTGTGTCAACGGCAAACCAGAAACGAAATCCATGGCAATGTTATCCCATTTCCACTCGGGAACGGACAAAGGCGTGAGCAATCCCGAAGGAACTTGATGCTCAGCCTTTACCTGCTGACATGTAAAGCACTTGGGCACAAAATCCACAATATCCCTCTTCATACCGGACCACCAGTAAAATTGCTTCATGTCCCGATACATCTTTTCACTGCCAGGATGCATAGTAAAAATCATACTATGCGCCTCACTATAGACACCGGGTCCCGAGTAGCTTTGATCAGGATTACCCGATGATGAAATTTAGCTATGCCGGCTTATAGGCAAAAAGATTGGAGCTCAAAAGTGATTTTCCTTGTCTTTTCGGTGAGTAAAAAGTGTATTTTAAAAATATTTTAAAAATATTTTTTAAAATTATTTTGAAGAAGAAAAAGTGTGTTTTAGGTTGAGGGTATTTTATATAAAAAATTAAAAAAAAAGGTGAAAAAATGATTAAAAAATGAAAAAAATAGAAAAAGTGGAAAATAGGGGAAAATAATCGCGATGGAAAGGCGACGGCTAAGGGCCGTCGCGAATTTCCGTGCGCGGAGCGTGCGCTCCGCGCGGCCGACGCCCTGGGCGTCTGTCGCTCGCTCCGCGCACGACGTGCGCGGAGACTCCGCGCATCAGCGCGGAAACGTGCGCGAGGCGCACGTTTGACGCCGATTTTCGGCGTTAGGGCGCCGATTTCGCCCCCACTTCGCCCATTTTCGACCCCCACTCGATTTTTAACGGTTTTTGGACGGTTTTGGCTAGTTTTTGAGGGTTAAAACACTAGAAAAAATTCAGAAACAAAGGGGGTCGAAAGAAGAACATTTGGAGAGCAAAAAACTGATTTTTTGGGTTGTTACTTAGAGAGAAAAAAATCAATCTTTACATACTGGTTTTTAGAGTTTTTCTTCAAGTTTCCAAGCATTTTCACAAGGAAGAGACAAGGAATTCAAGACTTCTACCTTCAATTCTTCAAAACTGAATTTGAGGGTAATTATTCTTGGTTCTACTCATTAATTCTCTTAGTCTCCATATTCTTCTTCTTATTTTTATCTTTAACAAGTAAATTCTTTTAAATCTTATTATATTATTTTCATGTCAAATTATTTTTTGTCCATATTATTATGCATGTTTAATCTAGTTTGTCAATATCTTTGATTTCTTTATGTTATATCATGATGATTATTATGTTTGCATGTGTTAAATATCATTAAAGTTTTTACTAGACTTGTTTATTATTATCATTAGGTGCTAGTATCATTATTATCATTAATGTTATTGTTCATATTTTGCATGTATGTTAAAGTTCAAATTTATTTTCTTATGCCTTTATGATAGATATTACTTTAAACTTTATTATGCATGTTAAGTTTTATTGTTCTTATGTTACACATTCATGCACATTTTATGAGTAATAAAATTGATTGTCATTAATTTTTCATGCATGTTAACCTTTATTATTAATAAATTGCATTTGCCATGATGTTATCTCATTTTATGCATGTTAAATTGCCTCATAATTATTTTTTATGCATGTTATAGTATCTTATGCATGTTATATGGTCATTGTACATATTATCTTTTATGTCATATTATTTTGTTGGCTTAATCACTAACATTAATTTCTTTTATTTTTATTTTTGGTTGCAAATCATTGTTTTATTCTCATTTGAGCACCCATGCACGTGAAGGAGGAGTTGCGGGGTTTGGTATTTTCTTTATACATTTTTAATTTTCATTTTATTTTAATTTCCTTGTATATATTCATTGAATAAAATGTTTTCTTATGCGCACCTAAATAAAAATCACAAAAATAGTTTTACTAAATTAATTTAGATTTTTCATAATAAAATGAGACCAATGTCCTAGTTTTCATCCCAAATAAAATTATCACATCCAAAATATTTTCTTTAATTGTGCATGCGAGGACCAAAGTCCTCATAATTAATAAATTCCCCGGTTTTATGTATGTTTGCACTTTTAAATGGGAGTTGTATTCCGCTCCTGGTATTATTGTAATTTACCTTTGATGTTATTTTTGATATGTTTATCCTATCGCGTTCAATGTGAATATTTGCGCTTTTAAATTAAAATTGCATCGTGTGGAGAGAGAGCGAATTAATGATAATTAAAATTTGATCATAAATTAATCGAGGTAGAAATAGATGAGAAATCCCGGACCCAGCTCTGGTCTTTGGGCTTAAAGAGGCTAGAGGTCTACCCTCCAAGACACCTTTTTGTGCCACGAGACTTTAGCGCTAATCCTAGGCTCCTTAGGGCGAGAGGTTTACCTTCCAAGACCCCTCTGGTTGGCCCAAAATGGATACAACGCGCAGTCTTAGGCTCTCCGAGGCGAGAGTAACTTTCCCAATGTTCTATTGGGTGGCGACTCCATGAAACCTCCCTGTTGCCCAACATAGACGCACTTGCGATTTATTGCAAGCTATCAACGGACCCACAAATGCCCCGATCGCCCTCAAGTGGGCGGTCCCATGGGCGGCCGCGGGGACCCGGTGCGCGTCACACTCACTCATAAGCTGTCTCCTCAACTCCTCATTTTTCGATACACACAAGCGGTTCCTATACATCAACACTCCATCCAAAGCTGAGAAATCAGGCTGCTTACCTGAACTAACCTCCTGCACAATCCGCTGTAGCCTCTCATCATCCCTCTAAGCATCCACAATCCTTTGTCTCAAGGTAGGCTTCACTCTCAACTGAGCAATCAAAGCTCCATCTGAATCCAACATCCACCTAAACCGTCTCAGGAACAAAGCTGAAACCGACTTCTGACTCAAAGCATCAACGACTACATTGGCCTTACCCGGATGGTAATCCACAATGCAGTCATAGTCCTTAAACAAGTCAAGCTAACGGCGCTGTCTCATGTTCAATTCCTTCTGCGTGAGGAAATACTTTAAGCTCTTATGGCCCGTAAAAATCCTATATTTCTCCCCATACAGATAATGGCGCCAAATCTTCAAAGCAAAAACCACAGCCGCTAACTCTAAATCATGTGTCGGATAATTCCTCTCATGTGGCTTCAACTGTCGAGAAGCATAAGCCACAACCTTACCTTCCTGCATCAGTACACACCCAAGACCGACACCCGATGCATCACTATACATGAAAAACTCTTTACCCGAGATGGGTTGAGTAAGTATAGGAGCCTCAACCAATAACTTCTTCAACTGCTCAAAACAAGCCTGGCATCTATCTGACCACTCAAATCTGACCCCTTTCCTCAACAATCTAGTCATCGGAGCGGCAATCACTGAAAAATCCTTAACAAACCGACGGTAGTAACCCGCTAAACCAAGAAAACTCCTCACTTCCTGAACATTCCTAGGTGATTTCCAATCAACTATCGCCTCAATCTTGGCCGGATCCACCTGAATACCTCTAGCCGAAACAATGTGACCTAGAAATGACACTTCCCGAAGCCAAAAGTCGCACTTGCTAAGCTTAGCAAACAACCGATGCTCTCTCAATACTTGCAAAACCAACCGAAGATGTTCTTCATGCTCACTCTCATTCTTAGAATACACCAAGATGTCATCTATAAACACCACTACAAACCGATCTAAGTATGGCCTAAATACTATGTTCATCAAATCCATGAATGCCACCAGAGCATTGGTCAAACCAAACGGCATCACAAGGAACTCATAATGGCCATACCGAGTCCGAAATGCAGTCTTAACCACATCCTCATCCTTAACCCAAAGCTGGTAATACCCTGACCGAAGATCAATCTTTGAGAAAACACCTGCACCTCTAAGCTGATCAAACAAATCCTCAATCCTAGGCAAAGGATACTTATTCTTCATTGTGACCTTGTTAATTTGCCTATAATCAATACATATCCGCAAAGATCCATCTTTCTTCTTTACAAACAAAATCGGAGCTCCCCATGGAGATATGCTGGGTCGAATAAACCCCTTTTCTAATAGCTCTTGTAGTTGAGTTTTGAGTTCTCTCAACTCTACAGGAGCCATCCGATAAGGTGCTTTCGATATAGGAGTGGTACCTGGCATAATCTCTATGGACAACTCAACTTCTCTCTCAGGAGGCAAACCTGGCAATTCACTCGGAAACACATCACTAAACTCTATCACAACCGGGATGTCCTCAATCTGAACTTAATCCCTCTTGGAATCCAACACAACTGCTAGAAAAACCTCACAACCCTTCCTAATGAACCTCTTAGCTTGCATCGCTGAAATTACATCATTCAAAGAAGTAGCACCCAATCCTTTCACAAACACAGGAGACTGACCTCTATCCTGAAGCACCACTGTCTTCCTATGGCAATCAACTACAGCCCGATGCTTACCCAACCAGTCCATACCCAGAATCAGATCAAACTCTTTGAAAGGCAACTCAATCAAATCCGCTGGAAACACAACTCCCTCAACTAACAAAGGACAATTCTTATAGACTCTACTCACACTGACACTATGCCCTAATGGACTAGTCACACATATCTCATAATCTAACTAATCAACCACATGCAACTTATCAACAATTTTATTTGTGCACAAGTATGAGTGTGTGGAACCAGGGTCAATTAGAGCATACAATTCAGTGTTATGGAGTAGGAACTTACCAGCAATAACATCAGGCGCATCCTGCTCCTCTCTAGCTCTCACAGCATAGGCTCTAGCTGCGACTGGTAACTGACGCTCAACAGACTCTGATGCAACTCCCTCTCTAGGTCGATCGCCTCGACCCCTACCTCGGCCTCTACCATGCGCAGCCTGTGTAGCATTCGAACCCACTCTGCTAGCCTCTCTCTGTGAACCCGAATCCTCATACAACCTCAGACAACTGGCCAGAAGATGTTCAGTGCTCCCACACCGGAAACACCTACCAGTGAGCCACCTACACTCACCCCGGTGAGTCTTACTGCAATAAGGACATACCGATGTAGCCTCAGGTCTACCACCTCTACTAGAACCTGACACAGCTGCAGAACCCTATCTCCTGCCTCTAGTGGCTAGACCAGATAATGACTCATCCTGCGGGTTCCTCGATCTCTTACCCGAGGATGAAGAAGAAGATCCTCCGCGAGAAGGGTTCCTCCTCTGAGCCCTCTCTCTCAGCACAGATTCTAATCTCTCCGCCCTCATAGCAGCATCTACTATCTGGTAGTAATTCACCCCCGGTGTGCTCATTAGGGAAATTAGCATAACCCTCAAAGACTCATTCAACCCTGCCTCAAAATGACGGCACCTGAACTCATCAGTCATAATACCTACTGGAGCATACCTAGACAACCAGTTGAACTCTTTCTCAAACTCTGAAACCGACAAAGCCCTTTATTTCAAGCTCAGAAACTGTGCCCATCTAGCATCCTTATAGGTCTGAGTTATGTACTTCTTTTTGAACTCTCCCTCAAAGAAATCCCAAGTAATCGGATCAGGTAGCTGAGGATGCCTACAAACCAATTCCCACCATTCATAAGCGGACCCTTGTAGTAAAGCCACTGCACACTCTGCCTACTGGTCAGGAGGACACCGGACTTCTCTCAAAGCACGCTTCACTTTGTCTACCCATTTCTCAGCCAACTCTGACTCATCCAACCCTGTGCCGTAAAAGTCTTCAACACCAGCCCTTCTCAAGTTCTCTATAGGGGCTCTAGGAGCAGTCACTCTCTCCAAGACCCTTGCCATGTCCTGTGATAGCCTGAACATAGCTTCAAAAGGCATGGCAGCGGCCTCGGGCTGGACCCTAGCATATTGAGCCGACACAGAAATCGAAGGATCAACAGCTTGAGGGTTCACACTCTCGGCAGACTCCTCAAGTGATCCACGAACAGAGTTAGAAGCCATCTAAAACAATGAGAAGACAATCGCATCAGCCAACACAGATCTAGACATATACACATCTATGCACCTCAACACAATAACAACACCCAGAAATGCCTAAACCTAGGCTCTGATACCAAAAACTGTAACACCCCCTACCCATACGTAGGCGTACCCATCCTCCAGGAGTGAGAAGCCGTATGAGCCGGGTGTGTCACCAAGCATAAAAAGATACAAAGCATACATTCATACATAACAACCATACATCATTACGAGGAAATTAAAACTTTCCTAAGCATCAGAATATTCCATCATTACAATAACAAAATTCGTTACAAAAATGTTCTGATCAAAAACCAAAATAAAATAATTACATATCCCAAAGTATGTAAATGCGGAAGCTTTACAAAATAATGGTGTAAAGAGAGTTTCGATACAAAAGAATCAACATGCTATCAAAAATAAAGCCCTAACACTAATCCCTCTATGTTGCCTTGACTGGCGACGACTCTCCCAAAAGGACACCATCCTCTGCACCTGCACGGATAAAACACCGTGCTAAGTGATAAACGCTTAGTGGGGAACACACAACAAAAGAGTGGACGGCCATTCACAATGGTCGTCGATGCCATACACATACAATATGACAAATGCGGATAATGATATCAGCTATATAATCATACTTGCATAATAAGGACATGCATTCAGAAGTTCACATCCACATTCATTTACACTTTAATTGATTTCTCAAACTTATCATTATACGCATCCAAATACCAAAATTCTCATAATCATATCAAAGCGGAACAAAACAAAAAGAACACCTGCTGACTCACAATAGTGGATAACGAGTAAATGTATAGCTTACCTTACGGGCACGAATCGAACGCATAGCGTACCTTATGGGTACGAATCAGAAACCAATTTATTTTTGTCGCATTCAAAACATTTTACAAAGGGGACCTTAAACAAGATCCAAAACGCATAAGGGGTTCGTGAGGAACCAAACGGGGACCTGATCGGGGTCCAAACAGAACTGCGGGCTGCAGCTAAGAGACTCTATTAGGCATGCCTAACTATCCACTAGATTGACTCTCGCAGGCCATGTATGATACAAATCATATTTCAAAGTACAGCATACAATTCATCTGAAGAATCATGGTATCACTCATATAAAAGCATATAAAAGCATGACATGTATCATACAGTAGTATAAGTCCATTCAGAAGAAATACAAAATTCATTTTTTTTGTTAAAACTGGGCAATTTCAGAAAATAGGCCGAACAGAGGTGACCAATCGCACAAGGTTGGCCGGTCACGAGTCGTGACTGACAATCACGACTCGTGACTGGTCTCTTAGTGGCCTCTTGGCTGGTCACGAGTCGTGACTGGTCATTACCACTCGTGCCTGGCCTCTGGGCTGGTCACGAGTCGTGACTAGCCATCACCACTCGTGACCGGCCTCTTGGCTAGTCACGAGTCGTGACTGGCCATCACCACTCATGACTGGCCTCTTGGTTGGTCACGAGTCGTGACTGGCAATCACGACTCGTGACTGGTCTCTCCCCACACAGCCGATCGGGGATGAAATACTAGGGTCACGAGTGCCGAGATCCACTCTCCCTATCGAAACTTCCCATCTTTTGATCGATAGCCGAGCATGATACACTCAAGGCATTTCCGATCGAAAGATGGTAGGCCGATCGAGACTTGGACTGACTGATTTTCTGCATTTTACAACTACAGGAACTCTGCAGAAATCCCTAGTTCCTAAACTTGCCCAGAACGTTAAAACACTTTTCTTCAAAAATCACTTACCTCAGATCGCTACTTTCCTCGCCACCAGCAATGCACAGACACAACTTTTAACACCCTTAACACAATTAGATCACATTTGAACAAAAGCAAATTCCGATCGCAGCAACCCAAAAAGTCACAGTAAACCCAAAACACACTAATCCGTTCTTTTGGTTTAAAACTTAAATCAACTAAAACACATTACATTACTTCCAGCATGCATCACAACGATCATCAAATTACAACAAATCATTCAACCACAACATAAACACAAAAATGCAGAAGTTCCCAAACCTGTAATCCTAGCTTCAATCACTTGGTTCCACTACTTCCAGCTTTCTCTTTGCCTTTCGGGTCATGGGGAGGCTCAACTAACAGCCGACACACCAAGAACACACAAACAAAAAACCCTAAATCAAAACCCAATCTAGAAATGCAAAGAAGAAAATGAACAGTGTGAAGAAAATGATGAAAATGTGGAAAACTTTACCTAGCAGAGGTTAAGGAGCGATCAAATTCCACCACAAATCACTTGAATCAAATACCAGGACACAAATGGGAATGGAAAAGAGGAAGAAGGAGTAATAAAGAAGAGAAAACGGGGCGAGAGGCAGTAGGAGTGGCTGCCCTTCTTTCTCTTTCTTTTTACACCCATTTCCAAAAACCCTAGCCACGTGTGATCCTAAGATTGGTGGAACTTGACCACTCACACTCAACAAGCATACACTACTCACACACAATGCACTCTCAACTTAAAACACCCTACTAATGTATGAGTAAAGCACACAACCCTAACTCCACTACTCACACTCTACAATAGTACACTTATGCAGACCCAAACTTAACCCAACTAATTCACACTCTAATAACATACATGCATCCATATGCTAATAAAACCCTTAAAACACATATTTTTACCTAAAATGTCCTTTAACATATGCCAAGACACACACAATGGATGCACACACAGATGGCTCATTCTACTAGGGGGTAAATGGGGTGTGACATTGCCTATGCTTTGAGACAGCTTAAGAATCATGAAAAGAATTATCTTACTCATGATCTTGAGCTAGAAGCAATAGTGTTCGCATTGAAAATCTGGAGGCATTACTTATATGGGAAAAAGTGCTATATTTTCACTGACCATAAAAGCCTAAAATACTTACTCACCCAGAAGGAGCTCAACCTGAGACAGCGAAGATGGCTCGAGTTGATAAAGGATTATGAATGTTTTATTGATTATCATATAGGAAAGGCCAATATTGTAGCGGATGTACTCAGCAGGAAGTTCATGGCTGCATTGAGAGCTATAAATGTGAAGTTAGGAGTGGCTGATAGTGGAGCATTGATAGCAGAGTTACAAGTGAAGCCTGATTTTGTGCAACAAGTGAAGGCTACTCAGAAATAAGATGATAAGTTGTCTTCTTTGATGGATCGAGTGAAAGATAGTGACAGTGGTGATTACTCGGCTTCAGATGGTAGCTTGTATTATAAACAGCAGTTGTGTGTGCCTAACCAGCTTGAGTTAAAGAAGAGTATCTTGACAAAAGCTCATCACAGCAGCTATGTTATGCATCCAGGGGGTAATAAAATGTATCAAGATTTGAAGATGCATTATTGGTGGCCAGGTATGAAGCGGGATGTGACTAAATTTGTGGGCAAGTGTTTGATATTCCAGCAACTTAAACCTGAACATCAAGTTCCATCCGGGTTACTTCAACCTATTTTAATACCCAAATGGAAATCGGATCGAGTGACGTTGGATTTTGTAACAAGATTGCCACTCACCCAAAAGAAGCATGACGCAATATGGGTAATTATCGGCAGGCTTACCAAGTCAGCCCACTTTCTACCAGTAAGAATGGATTATCCACTGTCCAAACTGGCTGAGATTTATATAAATGAGATAGTGAGGCTTCATAGAGTGCCAATCTCCATCATCTCTGATAGGGATCCATGATTCACATCACAATTTTGGAAGAAGTTACAGGAGGCTTTGGGTACTAGACTGCATTATAGTACGACTTTTCACCCATAGACAGAAGGCAATCTGAGAGAGTCATCCAAATACTCGAGGATATGTTGAGATGTTGTGTCCTTGAGTTTAAAAATAGTTGGAAAAGGTACCTACCATTGGCTGAATTTGCTTACAACAACAGCTCCCAATCCAGTATTAAGATGTCTCCCTATGAAGCACTTTATGGAAGAAAATATAGAACTCCTCTCTGTTGGACCGAATTGAGTGAAAAGAGGCTAGTGGGATCAGAATTGATTTGGGAAACTGAGGAAAAAGTCCATGTGATCAAGGCTAGATTGAAGGAAGATAGTGACAGACGGAAGTCCTATGTTGACTTAAAAAGGAAAGATATAGAGTTCCAAGTCGAAGAAAAAGTGTTCTTAAAGGTTTCTCCATGGAAATGAGTTCTCAGGTTTGGAAAGAAGGGCAAGTTAAGTCCAAGGTATATTGGACCCTATGAAGTTGTGCAACGAGTGGGACCAGTAGCCTATAGGCTAAAGCTACCACATGAGCTAGAAAAGATCCATGATGTTTTTCATGTCTCGATGCTACGAAGGTACAAGTCAGACCCAAGTCATGTGATCAAGCCAGAAGAGATACAAGTACAGCCTGACATGACCTATGAAGAGTATCCAGTGAAGATCCTAGCCAGAGAAGTTAGGCAATTCAGAAACAAGTAGATTCCTCTCGTGAAAGTGCTGTGAAACCACCATAATGTAGAAGAGGCAACCTGGGAACCCGAAGAGGCCATGCGACAGCAATACCCACAGTTGTTCAATTCAGGTAAATTGCGAGGACAAAATTTTTCTTTTAGTGGGGTAGAATTGTAGCGGTCTAAATACTGGTTTAGAAGTAATTAGTGATATCTACAGTGTCTTAAGTGCAAATTAGAGGTCATAGGAACGATCAAAGCATTCATATTTATAATAGTAACCTAAATGGAATGAGTTATATATATAATCAACCCGGGTCAATTAACCTCGAGACAGTTATATAGTGAAAATTGGCAGTAGATACTGAAAAAAATTTATTTGGTAAAATTGATCTGTGGACTATCAAGAGTCTAATGGTATAATTTAGAGTGAAAATGAGGTCATATAGGGCTCCAAAAGTCAAACTGAAGTTGGCATATGATTCGGTTCAATTGAACCGAGGTTTGACTAACGTTTGATTGAATTATTAGAAATTGTTATTGAGCTCTAAAGGGTGTAATGTGGGAAGTGTAAAGGCATAAAATAATTTTTAGTAATTTTTTACAGCATTAGAATGGTGTTTTATGCCAGAACCGAAAAGGGTTGAATCATACCGATTTAAGTGAACCGGACCCCAAATGGACTTTGATTTTGCTAAAACTTTGCAGGGAGGCTATTTTTATGTTTTAAGAATGATGGAATTGGTTAGAAGTGAAAATAAGTTGAGGAACATATATATGCCTTGAAACAGTGAAAATTGACCGAAAAATTAAAATTTTTGGTTTAAACCGGTCAGACAGCTTTGGTTTGGTTCAATTTCAACATATATAAGGGAGGGAGAGGCTGGATTTCTCTAGAGAAATCCAGCCATAATGGTCCTCTTTCTTCTTCCTCAAGGCTAAACCACTTTCTTCATCTTCTCTTCCATTTTTCTTCATTGCCTCCCCAATTTCTCCACAAATCTTATCCTCTTATACAAACTTAAGCCCCTCTATAATATAGAGAAAGTAATTGGAGTCCATTTGGAGCACTAGAAGTGAGATTTTTCAAGTGTGCAAGGTCTAGGGTCAAATTTGAGGTAAGAGATTTAGGTGTTTTTAATTAGGTTCATTGGTCCCTATGGGGGTTTTCAAGGGTGTAGAGTTCATTTATGATGTTAGTTTGTAAAAATAAAGCATGGTTTTGATGTTATGTGGATGTTTGAATTCGGCCACCATAGGTACACAGGAGAGGAAGAGAATTATCAAGCCAAAGGGAAAGAAAAAGAAGCTTAAGGGAGTGTAGAGCAAGAACTTGAGGCTTGTGGTTACATAATCCCTTTATTTCCATTGATTTAAGTTGAATTTTAGGTTATGTCTAAGTGTGAACATGAGATAAAGGCATGATTAATTAAATTTAACTTGATAATAATGATTAGTGGGCTTAAATAAATGTATAAATATGCTTAGAATAATTTAAAACATTATGGTATGAAAAGGGTAAGTGAGGCCGAATGGAAACCTAATGAAATCATAATGTATATATAGTTTTTATGGCATATAAATGATGTTTATAATGTGTATAATTTGTGTAATGTGTGATGGAATAATTACAGGAATGAAAAATAAGTATAATGAACTTATTTAGGTTTGGTCGAATGGGTTATTTAGGGAAATAATGAGATATGTTGTGTAATAAGGCATGTATTTGGTAATTATAATGAGTATAGCTTGTAAATTGCATAATTGAATGATTAAATGAAATTAGTGTGAACATAATAAAAAGTTAGTGTATTGGCCGAATTGAACCCATAAGACTTTCAATGTGTATTTTGATGGTTAATGGTATATAATGGCATTAAATAATTAAGTGATGATAAATGAGTGTGTATGTGAAATTATAAGTGAAAATGATGACTTGGCCGAATTATGCATGTTGACATAATATGAGATTTAAATGAACTTGTGATGATATTTGCCATTAGTAGTGATCTGGTAGTGAAATCTAGTTCAAGATATAATTGGCTAACTATAAGAATTCCATACCGCAGTACGAGTCATGATAACTCGCTATTGATAGGCCAATGACGGTTTGTTACAGTGTATAGTGATTAAAGTGAATAGTATAGTGCAGTGCAGTAATAAATGGTCCTATTGGGATCATTTTATAGTGTAGTGGATCAGTGCGGTCCACTCCCATATATCCAGTCAATAGATTTTCTACCGGGTATATATTAGGGATATAATGGTAATTATGTAATAAAATTAATTAAAATAGTGATAAATAAGAAAATGAGTGAAAATGGTACTAAATTTAAATAAATAGAAAGTTTAGGGATAAAATGGTAATTTTACAATTAATAGTGGAAAATAGTGAAAACCGGGTAAAAAGTATAATATAAGTGATAATGGGATAAAGAATTGGTAAAATAAGGACTAAAATGTAATTTTTTAGGCTACATTATGAATAAAGAGTAAAATAAGTATAAATAAGGGCATTTTGGTCATTAAGTGAAAATAAGAGACATAGATGTAATTATGGAAAAGATGAGGACATAAATGGAATTAATGTAGAAGTTAAGGACGAAATTGGAATTATGGAAAAAGATTAGGGACTTAAGTGGAAATAATTGAAATTGAAGGGTTATTTAAGGTATTGGTAAATAAAATGTGATTAAAATAATTTAATGGGTAATTATGTTAATAATTAGACAATTTAATAGTTAAATATAAATAATGTATTATTTAGTGTAATTTAATATAATTAAGTAAATAAATAATTAGGCAGTGAAAATTTATGGATTTGTAACCACCGCTAGGTATATTAACGCTCAGCATGTAGTTTTGTGTGATCGCGTGTAGGTATGCCTTAGGAGCGGAGCAGCATACTTTAGGTGCCTTGGAGACAGGAGTGGAGCAGCTTAAGACCTATATTTTGGTTATGTATGATATAGTATATTTGGCATGTATATACTTATGGAATGTGAGACAATGGTATTTTATGTATGGTTGGTATTATGTGACCTTATTATAAGTTGGTTTGATATTATTGGTTGATGTGAATGGATGGAAATATTATTGTTGTTGTGCTCTTGCCAGGGCTGTGGACTTTGAAAATTGCAGGTTTGAATAGGTTAAAATATCAACCGTCATACTGCCAAAATTTTTACCAGATGAATAGTAACCTTAGACAGTCATAGGTCAATCAGCAAATTAAGCGAATAAGGTAATTTGATTCAGTTATTTAATGGTTAAGTAACTTAAAAGATGTAGTGAGGAAAAAAAAATTTTAACCCGCCATTTTGCTTATAGACGTAATTAGACTTTGAACAATCATGGTAATTGCACAATAATTCTAAGTTATCAGTGTACATACAATGTAAGAGTGTTACAAGTTTCATATCCTATTGCATTTGTTGGATGTTAGTTGCCAAAAAATGGACAATTTCATCAAGAAACAATTGACTTAGGGGTTGTCTGGAAAGGTTGAGGTGGTCTCTGTTGGAACTATTGTGGTGGATTTGGTGACTTTACTCTACAACTAAAATTTGGATGATCACGCCATCATGGATTGTAAGTATTGGAGTATGGATCATAATTCCGAGGGGGCTGTCCACCATATCCTCCTAAAGCATTCACTTGTTCTTGTGAATCATCTTGTAGAGTGGGACACATATCAGTTGGATGCTCAGCATATGCCCAAATTCCACACACTTTTGCTTGGAAAGATTTACCTGCAACTAAAGTTTGAACAAGAGAGGTTAATGTATTGAGTTTATCCTCAATGGAAGATGAACTTACCTCATTCACTCTTCTAAGAGGATCCTGCTATCTTCCAAACTGTTGGGAAGTGGCAGCCATATTCTAAAATAACTCACGGGCTTGTGTTGGGGTTTTATTAACCAGGCTTCCCCCATTTACTACATCAATCATTTTCCTCTCCATACTCAACATACCTTCATAAAAATACTGAATAAGGGATTGATCAGTAATTCCATGTTGGGGACAACTTGCACATAATTTTTTAAACCTCTCCCAATAATCGTGAAACTACTCCACATCTTTTTGTTTGATTCTACTTATTTCCCTTTGAATTATAGCAGCTCGGGAGGATGGAAAAATTTTATCTAAGAACATTCTCACCATATCAGTCCAAGTTCTAATTGTTCTTGATGGTAAATTCAAAAACCAATCCTTTGTCGAATCAGCCAATGAAAATGGGAAGACTCTTATCTTCGCTTGCTCCTCTGTAACTCTATGTGGCCTCATACCAGAACAAACCACATGAATTTCTTCAAATACTTATGAGGATCTTCATTTTTTAAGCCACAAAAAGTAGGTAGTAAGTGAATTAGCCCCGATTTCAGCTCAAAAGCAGTGTGCAAAACTGGATAAGCAATGCACAGGGGCTGTTGGTCTAAAGGAGGCGCATGTGGCTCTCTCAAAGTCCGTTCTGCCATCTCTTCTTCTTTAATTTCAGCAGGAAATTAAGCAAAATCAGTTACTACCTCATCTTCCAGCAATGTAGAAAAACCAGCAGTTTGTTCCTTCTTCTGTCGAGTTTCCTTTCTCAATCTCCGGGCTATTTTCTCTATTTCGAAATCAAATAACAATTCTCCCAGAATTTCAAACTTGATCATCAACAAAATTAAATCAAATTAAACTAATCTCGACAACGGTGCCAAATTTGATGGGTGTCGAAGCCACCAAAACTGAATTCCTAACTTTTCCTAACCAAATAAAATTGCAAATAGGGCAAGAAAGGGTCGAATCCACATATATTAGCTTCAATTTAATTTTAGACAAGCAGAAAATAAATAACAAAAATAAATGGGAGATTTTTATGAATTAAAAATAAAAATACATAATTAAATGGTAATAGAAGTAATGCAGAAAATTAATTATAAAAATAAGATCAATGATGATAAATTCCAGTTAAAGCTATTCACGGCAAAAGATTCAATTTTACTGATCACAGACGATAAGTTACTCTAAAATCATGCAATGGATCAGTTATAGTCGTTGGTTTCGCGCTTCCCGACCAATCTTTTCGTATTTATTAGGCTAATTAAGTAAGACTACAATTAACCTCTAACCAATAAACAGTCCTCTTTTAGCAACAGAATTTAATTTATTAACAGTTTTATGAATTAGAAAGACTTGACCTAAGTTAACCGATTTCTCAGCGAGATTGATTTAAACCAAATCATGCATTTACTTAATACAATAACCCTTCTCAGTGTTGCTACACTAATTGCCACTTATTATTGATTTTACCAAACAATTATGGATTTGACAATCTCAATTAGCTATATATTATTTAATTAAATACATAACGAGCTCTTATTGCACATAAAACAATTAACAATCAAGATAGAGTTTCTCTAAATCACAGTAGATAAAATGAACATTACATGAGAATTAGAGAGAAAATTAAACAAGAATAATCTCACAGTAATGAAGAATCCCGGCTTTGAATTAAACCTTTATCTAGAAAATAAAGAGTTATAGCCACACATGGCTATTGACAAAATCACAAAATAAAATTAAGAACAAAAGAGAACAAAAGTAATGGTTGCCGTCAGGTACTATTCACATTTTCCTCCTATCCTATTAAAAGAGTAAACCTAAAAAAAAAAAGAAAGTCATCGATTCCTATCCAAATTTGGCAAATAAACTAAAAACATTAAAAGTAATTTAATCTTCCTACAAACACTGCCTTTTATCTTCTAAATTATGGTCTAATTATCCCTAAAAATCCGATGAAGCGCAGTTGGCGGCTAAGGTAATTTTACACTTAAAAACATTCAGCCGATACTCTGCTATCAACTCCCTTAGGCAAGGTAGAAGCTTTCCCTTGCCGCTTAGCCTTGGACAAGGCAAACTCCATATTCAGTTTTTTGCTTTCAAACTTCTTTGAATCTTCATGGTTACTCTAAATTCACTCCATTTAATTAGCTCCAATTTTCTCCCTTCTTACCACTTTGATCCTACAATGATAAAAGTCATAAAACAAGTAAAAAGTCCCAAATTGGCTTGAAATTATTATAGAAAAATAGGAGAAAATTAAGTAAACATATGTAAAATTAAGCATTTAAAACTACAGTACCACTCTTACTCTCTATAATTCTTTATATTCATCTTTTTCTTTCTCTCAACGAAGTGAGTCTGGAGAAATTATTGGTGAAGGAAAAAAATTGTAAATACTTCGACAATTACGGGTTGACGAAAAAGAGGTACTAGTACTTACTTTTTTTTGAATAACATAGTTATTGTTGGGTAGGTAAATGTCGGGTTTGGAATTAAAATACATTAATGAGGTTTGTTAATTATTTTTGTTATAAAGATTTGCTAGATTTATTTGATTTGTTTGATTAAAATATCCTACTGCAACTAAAATTCTAACCACGAAATTCCACTTTGCCTCTTAACTTTTTCACTGTTTCTTTAAGCTCTTAATTGTTCCTTCGAATCCCTTCAGTTTCTCCATGCAGTACTTCATTTGCTCTTTAAAGTATAATGTTTTCAATTTCCAGAGCATTATTTTCCTCCCTTCTTCTCTGTAATAACTCTCACTTTCAGTTACTAGTCGCACCTACTACGAATCCACACAATTGAAATAAGCTCCTATGGTGCCATATCTAGAACAACCTTAAACCGGCTTGAATAAGTGTGACTTTGTTTGAGATGTCTTATTGTGCTCATAAACTATAGAAACATCGCACAAATCCACTTTCATTTGAAGAAAAAGAGGCAGACATATTCTATCTCTCTGGTGTAGCGCAGCAGTAAAATTAAAATAGGGCTTTAAAGACGGATTGATTTCACTAACGGTCACTCAACTTATCACTTATCGCGCAAAAATAACCGACTTTTTTTTTCTTACTTAAATGTCACTGAACTTTTAACATATTTGCAAAAAAGTCATGTTGACCGGAATCCGGTGAAAACTATCGCCGGATTGATGACATGGTATGCCATGTCAGAAACTACATGTCGTTTAACAATATTTCCAACAAATGCTACATCTAAATCAATTTCACTTACGGTCACTAAACTTATCATTTATCGGGTAAAAGTAACCAATTTTCTTTTTTTCTAACTTAAATGTTACTAAATTTCTAACATTTTTGCAAAAAAGTCATATATTTACTATTCGTTGCCACGTGTCATATGTCATGTCATCAATCCGACAAGGGTTCTCGCCGAATTCCGGATAACATGATTTTTTTGAAAAAATGTTAGAAGTTCAGTGACATTTAAGATAGAAAAAAAAATCGGTTACTTTTGTGCGATAAGTGATAAGTTGAGTGACCATGAGTAAAATTGACTCCTTTAAAAACTTGTAAACACTTTTTGAGGAAGAAGAGATGACATGGAATTGACCAATTGAGTTAATTATCTATGGGTCCCACTTAAATTGTTAATTCAATAACTTTTGTTACGAATTGACCATAGATTCGACGAAGTGCCTTAATTGAAAGGTGACTCAAAGTTCGTGACCTATATTATAAGATTTTAAATGTTGGATCCAACATTGAAAAGTGGCTAATAGTTTTTGGCAAAAATTTATAATTAACCTTAAAGAAAATATGAGGCTGAAAATTCAGCATTAAATGAAGTTGAATCCCAAAAAATTGCTTCTTTTGAGCAATGGGTATTGGGAATTATTGGAGATGGACCTCAGTATGACGATCTAGAAAATGAATTAGTGAAGGTACCAAGTGATTTCATATGCCACCATGATACTAACCCTATCAAGTCCATTGTTGGAGCTATTTATCTATCTTTGTCTAAAAAATATAACGAACTACTTTATCTGTTAGGGAGAGCTATTCTAACCCTACGGAATGAGTCAGTATATGAGATCAATGAGAACATGATTGATCAAGTTCCTAGTGAAGTTATGAGTTATCTCAGCTGCAACAGTATTTGTAAAATGAATTCATCTAGAAATGAAGATCTTTAATACACTATAGAGTTTTTAAACAACTTGAAATTTTCAGGAATGTATATATAACCACGAACTTCGTTCAAAAATTGGACTCCTCGTTATGCTTTTAAGAAATATCAATCAACCAAAAGGATTATGTAATAGCACATGCTTGATATTAACGCACTTGGAAGATGGTCAATCAATGCATCAATTATTATGCACTACAAAAAAAAAAAAGGAAATTAGCGATAAAAATTTTCATAGCTAATTCCATAAATTCCGTCGCTAATTACTTTTAGCGACAAAATAACTAACCGTCGCTAATACGGCCGTCACAAGAAATTTTGCGACCAAAATATAAAACAATCGCAAAAAAACCGACGGCAAATTCTATCGCTAAAAATAAAATATTCCGTCGCCAAATAACCCCTAAATTAATCGCCATAAATATTAAAAAAATATTAGCGACCAAAAATTTAGTAGCAAAAATTATTAAATTTTTTATTATTATTTTCAATTTAATTTATTATTATTATTATTACATCAAAAATTTAATTTATATAAATAATAATTATGCAATATTATTAACAATACTATTAATTTAAAAAATATAATATCATAGAACTACATTAAATTGTACAATACTTAAAATGCACTAATTTAAACTAAATAGTGCTATTACAATACTATTAGTTTAAAAAATATAATATCATAGAACTACATTAAATTATACAATATTTAAAAGGCACTAATTCAAACTAAATAGTGCTGCTTAGAATCACCGCTAACAAGATTTTTCATAATATGCTTAAAAAAAATTTAAAATTTCATAATAACTTTCTAAACTCTTTATAATTTCTCACAAGCAGCAACCAATAATGCATATGCCTTTCATGTTGTTATGTTTAACAGCATTTCATCATTACCTACAAATTCCCAATAAAATTTTCAAATTATTAGATATCAAAACATAGGATAATTAATATAATCTCAATTTTCTATCAACATGTCCTATATTAATTATCATCACATTTTATAAATATTCATAATTCAACCAATACACCGTATAAAATTTCCAAAAACATATTACCGACTTAAAGTCAAGCATATCTTAAATATAATTTAATAAGTTTATTTCATACCTATTTACAGGGAATTTTTGAGTCAACCAAATCAAGATGTCAATTAAAAAACTCTACATTAATAATTGAAATGTGCCAAAAATGGGAGGAATGGAGTGCCATGCGTTGTGCTTGTGCATTTACCCAATAAGCTTACAGTGAAAAGCCTCAAATTTGAGTTGTTATGCCTAATTTGTAACTAATTCCACACTCAATTTAAGATATAAAATCACAAAATAAAAAAGGGAATCAAAGCAGAGAAACTTACATGGGATTGGAATTGGGTATTGGAGGAATGAAACTAGGCATCTCGGTCACAGAGTTATTATCATTTTGTGCACTAACATTTACCGCTCTACTACCCATTAATCACCATCATACCGCCACTTCCAGAGCCAATGGAACTGCAACAAATTTACTAAACCAAGTAGACATTTTACAAAGCCGACAGAGCAATACAGCCAAAAAGAAAAAAGGAGACACCAAACCCTCTATTCAAAACACAAGCAAACTAAGAATCTAGACCCTAAAACCCAGTTAATATGAAAAGAAAAACAAAAACCAATAAAACCAAGGATATTTGAAGCGCCAAAACCTAGATAAAAACGAATAAATAAACAACATATAAAATTGAAGTTATCTTGCAGCCACTTAATTCAACAAAACCACCCACTTACTAATAAATAACAACAGAACTCTAAAGAAAGCTCCTGGGCTTTCAGCTAACATAAAAGCTGAAAGAAAACCCAATTACAATAAAGCATAGTTTAACACTAATCTGAAACTGATTGAGAAAAAACCAGAAGTTAAAATCAATATCTATAAATATCCTACTCTATCTATGGGAAAACAATATTTGAGTCAACCACTAGAATTAAATAGTTCGAAGTTCAAATTAGGCATAACTGAATTCTATTAACAAACTCAATTCATTCTTCAACCTAAATCTTAAATACATCTCATGTTCAAGTAAATTTATTAAATTTTTCCAAACTAACTTAAGCATATTTATTAAATTCAATTTACTCACCTTCTTGAACATAAAATGAAATAAAAATCATTTAAGATGAGATAATAAGCTTCATATGACTTCAGAAAAGAGAGCATAGCATATACCTTGATATCTTCACGAGGAATTCCCTAAGCAACAGCAATAGAATCACTAGCAGCCTGCAATTGAATGCAATAGCAATAAATAAGTCTTGAGTGATAGAGGCATACAGCATTTGCACTAGTTCTACACAAGTCTTTCTAAGGTCATAAACAAGATAATTCTGTCACTATTAAACATTGATAATCTTCACTGAAACTTTAATCAATGGGGAGTCACAATACATATGCACTAAAAATTTAGACTATAAAGCATGAAATAGACATTAAGGCAAAATAAACTAAAATTTCAGAGTAGAGAAGCACCAAAAAAGACAGTGGCAAAAATGATACTCTGCAACTTAGAGACTTCCTCCAGCAATCTTGGCTTTGTTCTATGAAACTTCGTGTCTAAAAGCAACAACCAATGCCTATTTCTCTCTCAGACCAAGCTCTAGTTTCTGTCCAATGCATTACTCAGACAAATTGCTATGATTATAAACAAAAATAAAATAAAATCCTTGAAAACAGTTAATTCTCACTTTGATTTCAAGTCAAACTCCACTAAATTAAGTCCACATCAAGTTCTGGACTCTATTGACTTCAATTCTCCCACATTTCAATACCAAAAGGACTTGATCTAGCTAGATCTGCATTTCTATTTGTATAAGCGATTAAAGTACACAAAAAAATAAAAAAGAGAAAGAGAGTGAGAGAGATATAAATGACTTGAAGAATTGCCTCAACAACGGCATAGAAACTGGATACATCAATTTCAAAGACACTTTCCATTGCAACTTTTGTTAACAAACTCAATTCATTCTTCAACCTAAATCTTAAATTCATCTCATGTTCAAGTAAATTTATTAAATTTTTCCAAACTAACTTAAGCATATTCATACTTATAATCCTTCCTATCTATATAAAATAAATTAAATAAATTGAACAAAAGTAAATTCAGTAGATCATTTATAATTCGAAGCCTCGCCGGTGACGACACCGCCACTGCAGAATGGAGCTCGAGGCGCCAGGAGTCCCTCGCCAGTGGTCACGCACTTGAGTGGCTCGCCATCTGGTTAGAAATGCCGTCGACAGCTCACGTGTTCATCAACTCCAATCTACCTGCTGTCGGTGAGTAAGGACGATCCATAAACACCGAAAGACTCGCCTCGTCGCCAGGAATCCTTCGCCGCCTTACCTGTAGCCACCAGTCGCCAAAGGTGGCCAGAACGGGAGGGAGGAGCTTCGGCTTGGATGGAGAGACGCTGAACTGGAGGAGCCAGATATGGCGAAGACGATTGAGGAAACGGCATGGTTGGTAGCGGTGGCGAGCGGATGCCGGGTTGTTGCCGTCGCTGGTGTCGCTGGTGCGCCCTCTCCCCTCCCCTCCCCTTGCGCTCTCCACTTTCCCTCTCCCTTTCTGCGTCTGTTCCCATTTTTGTTGTTTTGTTTTTTTTTTTGCGTGTTGTGCCCGTTTTGCCTTTTTCATTTTGTGTGTTTTGTTTTTTTATTTATTTATTTGTGTTTTTATTTATTACCTTGAGCCAATTAACCAAATTCTCAAATCCATAAATCATATAAATTTTGATCCTCAAAATGTATCCAATGACACTATTTAAAATTTATAGTTATACATTTAGTTATCTTTTTTAATTTATATGTTTGTTTATCTCTGTACATATATATACATTTATTTAATATTATTATTTACTTATCTATTTACACATACTTGCATTTATTTATTATTATCATTTACTTGTTTATTTTGGTCATTAATTTCAGTTTTTCTTGTAGTGTAAAAAATATAATTAAAAAATTTATTTTAATCAATGAAAGTATTAAAAAAATTATTAAATTTTGTTTACAATTATTTTAATTATATATTTTTAAGATTAAATGTTAATCTTATCGGAATTGGTAAAGAGAATGAATTTCAATATAATTTCATGTGTAAAGCAAAAAATATTAAAAATAATTAATAATTATAAGTATGTATGCATACTTTTATTAATATGATAATCAATTTACCGACAAAATAGCTATGGATTGTTCCGTCGCTAAAATATCACTTTAATTTTAGTAAATTATTTTCATATTTAAAAAATTTGAAAATTTATTAGCGACAAAAATATCAGTCGCTATTCCGTCGCTAATTTAAGTGTGTTTAGCGACAACAAGTTTGGTCGCTAAATCCGTCGCAAATGAAGTCGCTAAAATTTCCTCCAAATTTAGCAACTGATATTATCGGCGCTATTTTAGCGACGGATTTTTTAGTCACTAAATAGTCGCAAAAAATGCGCCATAAATTGCCGCCAAAATTTAGTGACTGTTTCTTTATTTCCGTCGCTAAAATTGAAAAAAATGGTCTTTCACAACTAATTCTGAATTTCGTCGCTAATTAGCGATGGAAAAGTGTCCGTCGCTAATTTTCGTTGCTAATTTAGATTTTTTTTTTAGTGATTGGAAAAAATATTAGTCATTGTTCGCACCGCTAATATTCGATCTATATTACATCAAAATAATCAAAGACTAGACACAATTATCCCAGACTCAAGGGGAGTATTTTGAGGAATCAAAGACCATTTCGAATAAGGTAGAAAGAATCTTGTGATTAGTAGGCGACTACGAGGTTGGTTTTAGGAGTCGCCACCCAATCATATTGAGAAAACCTCATGGAGCTAATTCAAATATAGGTTCAGAACTCTACTCTTATTTATGCCTTACTTTAATAATGAATTAGTTTGAATCAATTTAAATTATTAGATTTATCCTCTCTTTTATAAGCACATGCAATATATATTCGCATCAAGCATATTGGAAAGTAGTAAATGTACATAAAATGTAAATCATCCATGAGGCCTAAAAGCTTTTATGCACATAAAATCCATTGTACATATACATACATGAAAGCAGGCCAATTCATGGATTTTGAGGTCATTGGGCATGAAAGCAGGCCAATTCATGGATTTTGAGGTCATTGGGCCTCACATGGCATATGGATTAGGACATCGGTCCTTTCATGAAAAGCCTTTTACTATGAATTTTAAAGAAAACAAAATAAAGATTTTGATTAATAAAAATACCAAATTAATTAATTATATACAAAACTATCATGAAGTGAGATTTTACTTGTAGAAAAATCATTAAAGCAATAAACATACAAATATGCGTATTACAAGAGACAATAATAAGAATATTACATGAATAAAAATAAAATAATAAATAAATAAAAGAAAGGAAAAGAAAAGAGATAATAAAGAAAACAAATAAAAGAAAGAAAATAAATGAAATGTCAAAGGTTAAGGAAAAAAAATTGAATATGTAAAGTTGTGAATTTGGGGCATTCATGCCCATGAGTTTATACTCACGTCCATAAAGTCCTAAAGTCCCATAACTAATCAACAAATTCACTTAAAAAAAAAAAAAGAAAAGACGATTTGACGATTTTTAATTTTTATAAAAACGATTTTCTCCATTTTGAACCTATAAAAATTATACAAACATATATAAATATATAAATTAATTATCTCACACACACACACATATATATATATATTTAGATGTGAATTTAATTAACAACATGCATTAAATTATTAAATCTAACTAAATTTCATACTCAATGTAAATCAATTAAATTTTATTTATTTCTAAATTAATTATAGACTAAAAAAATTCGGATTTAATATTATGTAAATTACAACAAGAACAGAAAATATAAATCAACAACTATAGACAAAGGGATCGCTCTTTATATAATTTTACCTTCAGGTTTTATGCGTGTAGAAGCAATAATTGGGAAGTTTTGGGTTCTAAGAATGAAACGAAATCCACCAAGATCCTAACTCAATTAAAAATTAATTATACACTAAAAAAATTCAAATTTAATATTATGTGAACAACAATAAGAACAAAAATTATAAATCAACAACTATAGACACTGAGATAGCTCCCTATGTAATTTTACTTTTAGGTTTTTATGTGTGTGGGAGCAATAATCTGAAAGTTTCGGATTTCAAGAATGAAACGAAATCCACCAAAATCCTTAATTAAGAGATTTTACGTTATATTTACCAATTAATTTTATAAAAAACTATTTGATAAATTCTTGTGATAATCAATTAATTAATTAAAATTAGAGAGAAAAAGATGAATAAAGAGTGCATAATTTTTTAGTATAGAAAATCTAATTAAGTACATTTCCTTAAAAATATGGGAGACCCCCTTATATAGAGGGTCAATTCTAATAAAATTAAAAAAGGAATCCAAATTAAAATAGAAATAGAATTCTTTAACCAAATAGAAATAAAACTCTTTTTTTAATTCTAATATCCTAATGCATGTAACACTACAAGAAAATTATGGTTTAACGACCGACATTACCTACGAAATTCCGTTGCTAATTCAATTTAGTGACGAAAAATTCCGTCGATATCAAGGTCGTTGCTAAATTTACCGACGGAATATTTTCCTTAACTTCCCTTGCTAAATTTTGTGACGGAATTATTCCTTCGCAAAATTAGCGACGGATGTCACATTTCCGTCGCTAAATTTATGAAATTTTTAATTTTTAAATGATAGAATCATCAATAGTATAAAAATTATAATCGACAAAAATAATCAATGCAAGAAAAACCGAAATTCCCGACGAAAAGTGTGAAATTTCCGTCGGGAAATGGAAATACAGACAAAACAAATTTTCGTCGGTATTTGAGTCATTGGGAAAAATTCTCGACGGATTTTGAATTTCCGTCAGGAATTGCCCGACGGAATTCGAATTTTCATAGGGAATAATTCCCGACGGAAATTACAATTCCGTCGGTAATTTCCCGACGGAATAAGAATTTTCGTCGGGAAATTCCCGATGAAATTATAATTTCCGTTGGGAATTTTGCCGACAGAAATTATAATTCCGTCGGGAAATTCCCGACGAAAATTGTTATTCCGTCGGGAATTAAAAAATATTTGGAAAAATAAAATTCTATATTTTTTAATTTATTTATTACATCCCATAAATTTGACCTGTAATATTAATTGCAAAATAATTAAAAAAATGACATTTAAAATTTAATATCCAAAAATAATTTAATATAATAATTGTACTAATCATCAAGTTAATAATTAAGTAACAAGTACATAATAGTTACATATGTCTGTTACAGAATCCTATCTAAGCAGACGGCGGCGGCGGCTGACGTGAACAATCAGACTGCTGCGATGATGACGCCACCATACCTTTTAAATTAGCCATTTCATTGCGCAGCTCAGTTATGAAGTCGAGAGATTGTTGCCACCGAGCTTCTGAGTCTTGCCACCTAGCTTGTGATAGCTGCAATTCAGATTTCAACTCACATACAGTATTTCGCAGTTCAACTACTTCCCTGGAAGTAGACCGTCTATTAGAGGCGGCTGTACTTGAGCTTGAGGAGTGGGAGTAACAAGATTTGGCCAGAGAACCTAAGCCGTAGACCCGTCCTCTCTGGTCCCTTCCACCAACAGCATCATAAAAAATCTGATTCGCATCAACACTATTAGAAGTCTGCGAACGTTGCTGAATTGTGTCCTGCACTTGTTCCTATTATAAAACAAATACTTTATATTAACTATCGAATATTAATAAATAAAATATAATATTATTTAAATATAATAACATTCACGTAAGTGTAATTGCCTAGATCGAGAATTGACGAATGTGTGACCATCATGATTTTTGGTGTGGGTGTGTAAGAAGACCTCACCTAGTGTAGGAGGTCTACCCATCGAGGCTTCCTGCAACCAAATAAAGAAGTTTAGTTGAACTACAATATATTCGTACAAATTTTTATTAAAATTTCGGTAGAGTTCCCCCTATATTTGAAGTAAACCCCCTGGACATAGAGAACGAAAAACACTTCAAATTTATTATTACATTTGCATCCAACATCCAACAACCAACAACCAACATCCAATCACAATGCATTCTCCTCAAACAATTTAGTCATCCCAATCCACCTCAATGGTAATGAGAGAAATATTGAACAGTAATGACAATAATTACAGTAATAACAGGAATATTACTTAACACTTACCAGTCTACCTGCATGTTCCCAATGGGACATTGATCCTCCAGTATGCAAGCATGAACTTACTCTTTCAGGTCCTTCCCGTCTATTATTAGAATTCCGCTCTGAAATAGAAAGGGACTCGGGCGTCATCCAATATTGTTCCCAGTGTGCCCATGTATCTTCGGGTATGTAACAAGGTCGTACACTGCCAGTGTGTAACAAGCACACTAAGTCTCTATAACGTGCTCGAGCACGACTCTCCCACGCAGAATACATGATATCGTCAAACTCCGAGTTCCAGTAAAATTGTTTCTTATGAAAATTAACAAAAAATATAATGTAAGTAAGTGTAAGTTATAAGTTTTTTTTTTTTGAAAGAAGTGTAAGTTATAAGTTGTTATATAATAAATATTATAAACTTATTACCTTGGATTCTTCGAAATAAAAATTCTTTGTTTCTTCTGACACATTCTTCCACATATAACCATCATACTCTATTCTATTCTTGAAGGTCGTTGTCATTGAGCGTGAGCACTTTCCTGAAGGATTCAACCTAATATACAACAATTTAAATGAAGTTAATAAAAGTAACAACTATCATTAAAATTAATATGAAATAAAATTTTGATCACTTACTCTCCATCTGTAATGGTGATATACATTCTGCCATCAACTCCAATTGAGCCCGGCACAGGACCATCCGCTTCTTCTGTTCCTGATACTTGAGATGGCATACCTTCATTATTGGCCATAGGAGTAGACGGAGCGGTAGATGGGGTAGCAATATGGATGGTCGGTGATACTTCACCCTGAGTGCTAGCATTGCACCCAGGCGATGGGGTTGATCTGTCACCCATACTGTCACCTCCGTCATGCACCCTGAGGCGTGGAGGAATCATGTTACTCTTATTTCGCTTAAACATTTCTTGCACCTGCGATTATGAAATAATTGCATATTGTCAGAGAGATAATAGAAAATTAACATTGTATATTAAACATATGAAATGAAAATATTAAGTTAGTCTAATATTTATTGTTCTCACATGACATAAAATAATGCAAACGAATTATTTGCTATCATCACTGAGCTGTAAATCGTAATCACAATCATCCTCATTATCCGACGAACAAGAATTGAACTCAAACTCATCATTGGATCCCTCGCCAACCACAGTTTCCTCATCATCTTCACAAAAAAGGTCAAAATATTCAGGCTCGTCGAAGTTAAACGTTTCATTGTCGTCATAATTCATAGTTTCATTAATTTCATGAACTTCTGCTTGGTCCTCTTGAAATGCTTCATTATTTTCAGAGCATTCACTATGTCCTGTGACTTTCCTTTGAAAAATGCCTCTTGGTTTAACTTTGCAAGCCGCCAACCATTCCAATTTGTCACGTCTTAAGCTTGGATACGATAGATAATATACCTGAATCACTTGCATTGCCAATATAAAAGGTTCAAAGTTTCTTAATCTTCTACGCTGGTTGACATCAACTAAATTGTATCTGCTATGCTTTTTTGTTCCAATGTTAATTGTTGGATCATACCATTCGCACTTGAATAATACGCAGCGTTTTATTTGCAATGCTGGGTACTCCAATTCAAGTATGTCAATAATTTGCCCATAATAATCCATCAACTCTCCTTGAATGCAAACCCCACTATTTACCGTTGCCTTGTTATGACCATGACTCTGTGTATGAAATTTGTATCCATTCACAAAATATACCAGATACGATTTCGCATATCGCAAAGGTCCTTTCGCAAGATTCATGACGAACTTGTTCTCAATTGAATTTGTTGATGCCTACATATTCAAATATTCTAACGTTATTGTCACCAATATGTCATAATTGTATAAATAAATCTGTACAATGAAAGTCACAACTTACATATGTCTTGAACCAGTGATGAAAGTGCTTTTCGACTTCTTTGTTCACCTCACTTGCATTTTTTTCAGGCATTAGCTCATGTATTCATTCCTCAAATAATCTATAATGACCACATACCACATTTTATTGCACTCGTTACAAAGTATATCAGTTTCTTCATATTGTACAAATTATCAACCATTTTATGTTCAGGAGGCAATGACTCATTATACCAAGCAAAAATTCTATCAAAACTTCGATCAGAAATATGCCCTTCAGATTTGATGTTTAAAATTTGAGCGACCGAAGATAACTGAGTCATGTTATCACAGCCTGGCCATAATTCTTGATCAGCTGAATTTAATAAATCATAGAATTTTTTTGCATTTGCATTGGGTTCTTCGGCATAAGATATATTTTCCCTAAAATCAGGTCCAACAGCATCGTATACCATTTGAACATATGGATTATCACCAACATCATATGACAATGGCTCCCCCCCCCCCCCCCCCCCCCTCCTCTGTCAACTTCACCCACATTTTCTGATACGTTACCCACATAACCCATCGATGTGCTACAAGTAGATGGTTCCCCATGTCGGGTCCACTCAAAATAATTTGGAACAAATCCTTTTTTTAGCAAGTGAAAATGCACTTCCTCAATAGAAAGGTAACTAATGTGTTTACATTTTTTACATGGACATCTTATTAATCTACAGAATAATAGTAATATTAATCATATTATTTACGTTAATTATTTATATTGTTATTTAACAAAAACAATAATAACAACAACACAAAATAATAATAATAATAATAATAATAATAATAATAATAATAATAATAATAATAATAATAATAATAATAATAATAATAATAATAATAATAATAATAATAATAATAATACTTAAGGTGCAAATTTTACTTGTTTTATTTTAATAATAACAAAATGTTCAATACTAATAATACGAAGACTACTAATAATAAATTTAATAATAACATTTAAATTAATAAACTCACAAATAAAGAAATATATCTATACAATACAAAAAAAACAAAATCTTCAAATAAAGTGTTAAGTTTATTATTTTTTAATAATACTAAGAACAATAAATTTGTCATTTCGTTATTTAATAATATTACTGCTAAAACTAATAACAATAATAATAAACTACATGAAAAAATTAATTAAAATAAAACCAAAACAAACTATTCTAACAATAACAACACTCCATATTAAAAACAATAATATTAATAAACAACATAATTTTTCAAATATTTGAACTTTATTATTCACCGAAAATATTAATACTACAAAAATCCTCAAATAAATTATTAATTTAATTATTTCCTAATTATAATACTAATAATAATAAATTGTTCATATCATTATTTAATAATAATCTAATCTAACTAATAACACTAATAATAACATATTTGACACAAATTATTCATAGTATTATTTACCAATAATAAAATATTTAATTAACATAAACAAATAAAATTAATTCTAATAACAACAATTAACCCTAACATAAATATTTATATTTTAATTAAACAATATTTTTCAATTTTAACTAACATAAATATTAATAATATTTATTATTTAACTAAAAAAATGGGAGCAGATCCCCTTACCTCACGCCGCCGGAGGAGGAGAGGAGGGAGGAGGAGCAGACACACTTTAGGCGCCGGAGCAAGGCCAGGGAACGCCGACCGACGAAGGGCGCCGCGCGGAGGAGGGAGGAGCCGACGGAAGCGCTGTAGAGGGAAAGAGGTAGGAGGGGGAGGGGAGGGAGGAGGGGAAGAGGAGGTAGGCCGGCCGGATAGGAGACGGAGGGGAGCGGCGAGGCAAGATCGGCAGCGAGGGACTGCGGCCGGAGGAGGGCGGCGGCTGGGGAGGGCAGAACCACGGAAATCGGGGAGAGAGAGGGCTGAGAGGAGAGAGAGGAGAGAGGGAGTGAGTTTTAATAAATTAAAAACATTTAGCGACGGAAATTTATTCTCCGTCGCTAATGTTAATAATAAAAAATACAAATATCTGTAGCGACGGAATTATAATATCTGCCGCTACTTTTAGCGACGAAAACTGTAATTCCTTCGCTAAATTTAAAATTCATTTTATTTAAATAATTTTAGCGACGGATTACCAATTTTCGTCGCTAAATTTGGCGACGAAAATTATAATTTCTTCGCTAAAATTAAAAACCATTTATTTTCAACAAAATTTAGCGACGAAAATTATAATTCCGTCGCTATAATTTTTTCAATTGATTTTTAATTAATTTTAGCAACGGAATTACAATATCCATCGCCAAATTTAGCGACGGAAATTGGTAATCCGTCATTAATAATAAATATATTATTTCTCAAAAATTGTTAGTGACGGTATTTTAATTTTCGTTGCTAAATTATCGACAGAACTTAAAATTCGTCGCTATTTCCGTCGTTAAAATTGGTGGGAAATAGCTCCCGCCATTTTCAGCGACGGAAATGGTTTTCGTCTCTAATTTAGCCGCTAATTAGCGATGAGAGTGTTATTTCGTCGCTAATTAGCGACGGAATTACTTTCGTCACTAAAATCGAATTTCCTTGTAGTGAATATAATTAAAAATATATTAATTAAAATAAATGAATTTTGTTAAAAATGTAACAGAACTGTATTATCAACTAAATGCACTACAAGGAACAATCACAAATTGAACAACAATGCTTAAAAAGACAGGAACTTAGTAAATCAGAACCAGCCATTAACTTTATTTGCTTGCTTTCATACTTTTTACATATGTTGAGAGCCATTGTCAATTACATATTGTAATCTGGAATATGATCTTTCTACTATATTATCACACTTAACACTATTGCATTATACTCTCCAAAGGAAAGATCAACTACCAACTAATCCAAGCCTCCCATGTTCAACATCCAAAGTCATAAGGTGCGAGTCCCTTTAGCTCTGGTCCGTTAAGGCTGCTATTTTCAAAACTGCAACAGTAGTAGAAAGTAATTGGTTATAAAAGACAATAATCATGACGAACAAATGTTCTGAAACATCTTCTTCCTATTTCATGAATGTTGCTCTTGACACATTAATTTCAATGCAAATAGACTTATGCCTAGAAAAGTAGACAACAATAGGTTTCTAATTCATAATGCAAGATTCATATCAACTTCAATTGCAACAATTCACTTGTTGCAACCCTTTAATTCCATATGGTTAGATTATGCTGGATTTGACACTTACTAGAGCACCAGATTCTGCCTGTTTCATGATTGCTTTTCTTGACCAATTTGTATGCAAATGAACTCATGCTGCAAATAATCCAATACTTAGGGTATGTGTAGATACCGGATCCCGAGGCAGCGTAAATCAGGATTACCCAATGATGAAATTAAGTGTGCCTATTTATAGGCAAAAATGAAAGTTGAAAGTGATGATTTCCTTGTCAAATTGATTTATTAGAAATAAATAAAATGTATTTTAAAAAATATTTTAAGTGTTTTAAAATTATTTTGAGACAAAAAACGTATGTTTTGAAATTATAGTTTTTTTAGAAAATTAAAAAAAAAATTCTGCCTGAAAAGCACTGCTGTGCTTCTTTAAAAGCACAGCTGCGCTTTGTGCCGCACTACGTGTAGTGCGCGCGAAAGCATAGCCATGCTTTTTTCGGAAGCACAGCTGTGCTTGTGCGTGCAGCGCGCACAGCCTCGCCGAAATCGCCCCATTTTGCTGTTTTTCCGATTTTTGGCCTAAAAATTGATTTTTTCTTCATTTTTTTTGTGCAATTTAATGCAAAAACCTTTTATTCTCCAAACTCTTCAAATTCATGAGTTTTTTGTAATTATTGAAATTAAATTTATTTAATTCAATTTAATAAAAATTCTGAATTTTGGGGTTATAAAATGGGTTTTTTGGAGAGCATTTTGGGGGGGATTTTTCTTAAGAAAAATATTATTTTTTTCTCTCTTCTTCTTCTTCTTCTTCTTATTTTTTTCTTTTCTTCTTCAAGAAAAATTCTCCAAGTGTTCTAATTTGATTTTTTTTTTATTTAATTCTTGAGACAAATAAATCAATTATTTGTTCTTGTGAATCTTCTTATTTCTTTGTTATAATTTTTTCCTTAAGACAAATAAATCAATTATTTGTTCTTGGGATAAAATTTCAATATATTATATATTTTCTTTAAATCAAAGTAAGGAATTATCATCCAACTTCATTCATCACATCAAATTTGAGGGTAAACATTTCTTGGCTCAACTTTTAATTCAATTTTTTAATTTATTTTTGTTTACAATTAGTTAGTTATCATGTAAATTCTTTTAGATCTATTATTTATTTTACTTCTTATTTCTCATGTTTATTTAATTGTTCATATTATTATTTCTTATTTCTTATTTAATTGTTCATATTATTATTTCTTATTTTTATTGTTTATTTAATTGTTCATATTATTATTTCTTATTTCCTATTTAATTGTTCATATTATTATTTCTTATTCTTATTGTTTATTTAATTGTTCATATTTCTTATTCTTATTCTTATTTCTTATTTAATTGTTCATGTTCATATTATTGTCATTATTTTTATCATATATTATTGTTATTGTTAGTATTATCATTTAACATGTGTTAGCATGATTGTCTTATTCATTATCATTTCTTGCATATTTAATTTGATTGTTCATATTCTTTGATGTTCATATTATTATTATTATTATTATTATTATTATTATTATTATTATTTGATGGATATGGGAAAAATTATAACACATAAAATTTGTACGGAGGTAACATTGAATAAATGTACCTACCTCTTGTAGCGCAGAAACTCGTTGCGGAAGCGTCTACCAAGATCCCATTTGTTTTGGTCACTGGTCCGGCTTTTACCCACTCGGGGTAAGAGCAGCTAGATCACAATCTAAATGCCCCCGAAAATTAAGACAGAAAACTTGTAAGTGGGAACGAGAAGCCTTGCGGCATATACGTTTTCTCGTTACCAAATAATGAGGACCTCACCTCTATTTATAGAGGTCCTAAAGGCTAGAACCCTAACTCTAGTTTAACTCAGACTCTTTCTGAGATAGGATTTGATAATTTTAATCAGATTAAATAACTCAATTTAATCTGAATTGGATCTTTATCCAAATTAGAGTCATGGGCGTACCCAAACTCTATCATCTCCCACTCGCACATGACGGAACGCATTTCAGTCTTAATTTTTAGTTATACTGGCAAATAGATTGTGTGACCAGCATACCTCGAGAGCACCAGTGCTATACACCTGTTAGGGATATATAGCGTCTCGTTAAAACAAGATCCTCTTCTTCATGTATGTCTAACCCTAGATTGCCTTCTCACATTCATTGTTTTAACTCATGATCTCATAAAACAATTTTCGTATTCACTATTATGTTTCTACTCATAAAAACTATAATAGGCATGCCGGTGAACCACGAAACATTATGAAAGTGATCCAAAGGCTATCTTTCCCTCTTACTGTATGCCATCCATCATGATTCAACTCGTTTTTCTAGTTAGATCCGCTAGGCCTAAATTTTTCCCGGACCTCTTGAAAACTAACTAAGCTAACCACATTGAACCATACTTCAGGGATAAGTTAAGGGTTCTAAGGGTTGAAAATATAAATAGGGTCTCACAATAGGGAAAGTTGAGATCATTAATATTATTAAATTCCCATCCCTGTGGTCACATAAGCACACACGGTATAAAACATGTGTTATGGTGTTCTTTCCTTCCCTTAAAGGAGCGCATGTCTCACATTTTAATAATGTGTATATCAAACACCATACAAAAGCGTAAGGTTGCGATGCACCGAAGCATCCAACTTTAGTCCGCTTACTTAAGGACTACTTCTGGCTTTTTAGACAGAATATGGTAGTTACATATAACTTACCATCAAATTCCATACAATCCTTATTTGGATCTCAATCCAAAGCATACAACTTTATGTATGTCTTTATCTTGCGCCTTAATAAGACTCATCTTATAATTTCTGCTAGACGGCACTTTTATTTTGAACAGGCTCTCGAGTATTCTCATATGTTCAAAAATCGCCTCATCTTAGTCTTTGCCAACTCATTGACAAAACTAAGGTAAACACCCTTGTGAGTGGGCTACTTCTCTGTCCGACATGCTCAATCTCATATCAATAACAGTAAATGTTTACACATAAACATTCACACTCATGTATTGCCAATAATGAACTTTAGTTATTATTCGCAAATAATAACGTTAAGGGATTATATAAAATAAAACAGTACCAATTAAATTCTATGCAAACCTCGAGATCTAATGTATTTCTCAAAACACATCTCTCGTTACAGGTTTACTCAATAGATCTGCATGCGTAGAAACATACTGTAAGTTCACTTCTCCTCGTGCAACAATATCTCTCGTATATTGATACTTAATGTCGATATGCTTAGCTCCACTATAAGCTATCAACGACTGACTGTCACTAAAGATTGTCATTAATACCTCTAAGGCAGTTACTCTTAAATGGCTCACAAACCATTTCATCCAAACTGTCTCCTTTACTGCAATTGAGGAAGTGTCAAATTCAACTTCCACTATTGATAGGGCTACACAGATTTAATTCTTGTTACTCCACGAGATGGCACTCTTGCCAAATAAGAATATGAAGCCTGGAATGGATTTCCTCTCATCCACATCTCCTACCCAATCAACGTCTCTGTATTCTCTCAATGCAGATCATTTTCTTGAAAATAGAGAGAATATTCTGCAGTACTTTTAAGGTATATAAGTATCCTTTCAATGGCTTCCAATGTGCTTTGCCTAGGTTAGATTGATATTTATTAACCATGCCCACTGCATAGCATATATCATGTCTTGTATACAATACTGCATACATACGACTGCCCAGGGCACTGTCATATATAGAACGCTCCTCATACGTTCAGTTTTTTTTTTTACTTCATGGGACACACATCTTTGCTAAGAAACTAATTCTTGGCAATGGGGTTATGTATGAGTTTACAGTTTTGCATATTAAATCGCTCAAGGTCTTTGTTGAAATATTTCTCTCAAGAAATAGACAACAATCTTCTCGAATGATATCTTGAAATCTTAACTTCAAGAATGTAATATGCATGACTCATATCTTTTGTCTCAAAGTTGGACAATTACCAATCTTTGATTTCATTTACGTACTATTTATTATTTTCAGTTTTGAGTATGTCGTCTACATACAATGCCAAAATAATAAATTCATTTTCAGAGCTTTTACTATAAACACAATGATCGTCATCAATCATGCTGAACACGTTCGACATGATTCTATGATGAAGTCTTAAGCACCATTGTGTTGAAGACTGTTTAAGGCAATAGATTGAACACATCAATCAGCAAACCTTATGTTCGCTGCCTTTTCTGATGAAACCTAAAGGTTGTTCCATCCATTTCTCTATTGAGAAAAGCAGTCTTTTCATCCATTTGATGAAGCTCTACGTTCAAACTCGCCACTATGGCTAGAATGAACCTTATGGACGTAAATTTTTACAATAGATAAGAAAGTCTACTCATAGTCAATCTCTTCCTATTGTATGAACCCCATAGCGACTAGATGAGTCTTATATCTTTCGATACCTCTATCAGCCTTTCGCTTTACTTTGAGAATACATTTATTCTCAATTTGTGTCCTTCCAGTAGATCAACTAGTTCTCAAACATGGTTTGATCTCATGGATGCCATTTCCTTTTCCATTGCTTTAGTCCATTTTTCTCTTAAATGGGCATGAAAAATCTTTTTGAATATTATTATGCTCTTTCTTGTCATGTGGGATAACTAAAAGGGCTTCATTCCAGCCTTCGATTTTAAATCGTCAGCATGGAACACTTATCCTTTTAGATTTTTACAGTTCTGAATCTTGATGAACATGTCTTATATATTCATCGTGATTCATAATGCTCCCACTGGGACTATATTCCATACTCCCACTGAAGTCAGGAATACCGTATTCTTTCCTCCCACTGGAGTCAAGAATACTCCCATTCGAATCAGGTCTCGAACATCCGGATCGTTAGGAGGATGAAGGTCTTAACCTTTTTCCTCTAACTCCCTCCCACTCAGATGGAGTGATCCTGATGGTCTCTGCCTGAAATTAATATAAAGTGAAATCTTAATTCACTTCGCCCAACTTTGGAAATTCATTCTTTTAAGAATATGACGTCTAGTGATCCAAATTCTGTCATTATGCCATTTTCTTACTGACCCATGAAAATGTATCCTCTTGATACTTAAGAATATCTCACATAGACACTCTTTTCACCTCTTGGTCTCAAATTTACCAAATTGAGGTGTCATGGACATAAGCATTACAAGCCAAAAGTTGTAAATGGCTTAGGTCAGCTTGTCGACCAGTTCACAACTCATAAGTTATGATAATGACAGATTTAGAGGGCATATAGTTCAGAATATATGTGACAGTCAATAAAACATCTCCCCAATAGGAGATAGACAATTTGCCTCTGTCATTATAAATCTAACCATATATAGGAGAGTCTTATTTCTCCTTTCCTCAACACCATTTTGTTGTGGATTTATAGGAATGAACAACTAATGTTCAATTCTTTTCATCACATGAAGCTTTAAATTTATCTGTAAGATATTACTGACCTCTGTTAGTTCTTAAAACTTTAATCTTTTTATCTAATTGATTCTCAACTATACTCATATAAGTCTTGAAGCAACATAATATTTCTGACTTGTGAGAAATCAAATAGATATGACCATACCTAGTACAGTCATATATAAATGTGATGAAATAATAGGCCCCATGCCTTGCCCTCACATTCATTTGACCACATTCGTCAAAATGGACTAACTGCAATAGAAATGTGGCTATAGTCCCTCATTCGAATGATTGTCTAACTAGTTTTTCCTTTTTAGGCAATACTCTCATGTAAGCAATTCAACGTTATTTAAATCGCTTATTAAACCTTCTTTGACTAACCGACTCATTCAGTTTTGTCCAATATGTTTTAATATAGTATGCCATAATTTCACATTATCCACATAACTATGTGAAAAATAATAAACTAGTTTTACTCAAATAGTTATGGTCCACATCCATAACCATAAAATCATTCAAGCATAAGCATGCACTGTCATTCTCAAAATATAAATTGAAAATAAATTTCAATAAAGCAAGAATAGAACCTAAATTTCATAACAAAGGTATCTCGATCTCTTGTTACACGGTCCATTGGTTCTAAATCTATCACCCACAAAGGATGAAATTCAGAACTAGATACATAAATTCCACTCACTCTTGAGTCAGAATAGTGTATCTTTTTAGGCATAATGCATCTCTTGCATAATGTCATTTCTATAGGCAATTGAAACATTTCACTCTTGAAAAGTTTATCTCCTTTTTGCCTTTGGACCTTACATGATTCTATTCCTTTTACTTTTCAGGCTCTCAAGCCTTTTCTTTATCCCTATTGATGAAGTTTATTATCTTATTCTAATGAGAACTCATTCTATTAGAACAAGACTATGCCATATGACATTGACTTTAATCACTGTCAGACGACCTCTTTTAAACTTCAAATAACAAGTGACATCCTCAAATGTCTTTTTGCTTATTTATGTGAGTTAGTTGCATCCTCACATGCTACCAACTCTTAGGTAAAGAACGGATAACAGTTTGGACCTTCTGCTTATCAGTCACTTATGACTACTAAGCTCACTTTGCTTACTTTTCTTTTTCATCTCTCTTAGATGTTTTCGCATCGAATAATCAGACTTTTCTGATATGTATCAAATTTGATCTACAATGATCGGAGCTTATTCAGAGTCACATCTCTGAACTTCTCCTGCAAAGCGATCCACAGATCCATTACATTTTGATACTTGCAAAATTGCTTAGTGATGTGATGCAATATAGACATCCCGGTCCTGCTTATGCTGCGTTATAGTGTCATCCTCAAGTTCAGCCATAACCGAACTTGAAGATTTAAGAGCCTCTTGCTCTTCAAGCACATACTGGATCTTTGTATTCCAGATTTCATAATTATAACTTGGAAGCAGCATCCATTAAAATCCTCTGATCTCAAATGGAACAATATTGCACATATTTGAAAGAGATAAAACAATATATGCAATTTATTATGCACCTGAAATAATAACCTAGTAAAATTTTCTATTAGGCTCAAATTCGAAAAGGCTACTAATAGTATCCAATTACCCTCTAAGTCCTAATGTCCAACCTTATAGGTTAAAATTTCATGCATAATAAATCTGAATTATTGGATTATCAAGTTCTCAAACTTATGAGGGAATCTTTATTAAGCCTTTACTTAATAAGCATGCAATCATTTTACTCATAAAATATCGCAAGGCAATTAACAATTAAAATAAACTCATTTATTATAAAGTAAAATGCCATCATGATAAGTAAATAAACACATTTATTTAACCAAAAATCCAATAATCCCAAAATAAGACACTCATGTCAAATATTAATAGGAAACATAAATCCTATTTTAATAACAACAAACGCCAACTCAAATTGACACTTATGTCAACTATTATTGAAGTCCAGATTTCATAAAATCTTTTTAGTTATTAGGATTACATCTTTGACCGATTCAATCAATTCATCAAGCGACTCATAAGTCCATTGATGAAGCCATGGACAATGCACGCTCCGTCCATTTTCAACACCATCACAGAATTTTAATGTTACTTCTCAACACTTTTCTTTTGGTAACTCAAACCAAAATTTTATTTTCATACTTGGACCACCAGTTCAAATGCACTCTTGCATTTGTTCTCACACATGTATTTTATGATGCACTATTGCATCAATGTCATCAGCTCAAATCTTCCTTCGCATTCTCATGTTGTTTCTTAATTTGCACTCTTGCAATTCTCAAAGCAACTTATGCGTTTCTTAAGGAAAAACCGGCTGTCCTTATTCAACATTTCTGTAACATATTACAGGAAAAATTTATACACTCGTGTATAAATACACATGATTGAAATGCATTTCAATCAATAAATAAGGACAAAACCTCAAAAAAAATTTCAAAATATTTTAAAAAATTTCGAAGGCAGAAAACACATTTTCTACAAATTTTTAATATTTTATTTTTAAATTAAACACATTTAAATATCAAAAATTACAAAATATATTTTCTGGTCATTAAAAAATTTTGAAAACATGACCAAAAAATCAGAAATAATTTGAAAAATCAATTTCACAAAAAACGAAGCTGAAATGGTGGTCGGAGGACATCGCACGTGCCCACATGCGCCGACTAAGGGGAGGAAGACGCGCTCACGCGCCACACGCGCGGTCTCCCACTCGACCAGACACGTGTCACAACCACAGCGTGCCACGTGTCGGCATCTAATCAAGCCACGTGTCCGAATGCTATTAGTCCGCCTAGTGATTACGTGGCAAGTCAACGACATGTGTCAGCGTCTCATTGGTCCACGTGTCATACGTGACACGTCAGCACCGACACATGGCAGACCTCAGTCTGACACGTGTCAACATATGATTGGACCACGTGGCGCCCGCGTGGCACCTGTGACACGTCAGAGCCACGTGGCGTGACCACAGTTTGCCACGTGTCTCATGTCTATTGGGCCACGTGTCGGTGATGCCACATCATCACTAACACCTGACATGACACGTGACAGCACCTCAGTGGTCCACGTGTCGATTCTTGGTTGGGCCACGTGTTGCTTGTTGACATGTCATTATGGCACGTGGCATGACCTCAGTCAGCCACGTGTCATACTCTGATTTGTCCACGTGTCCGCCCCACATTGTGCCAAGTGGCACTCGGCTATTGGGCCACGTGTCAGTAGTAACGCAATACTGCTGACACGTGGCAACACGCGTATGGGCCACCGCGCATGCGCCGAACGTATACGGCATGTGTAGTCCACGCGCCGCCTTCCCGGCCGAATCTGACGCTCCAGTTCCGGCCGGTGGGGGGTTTGTGGGGTCTCTAAATCCAATGGTGAGGTCAAAAATAAAAAATTTTGACTTCTAGTTAGCCGTTTAGAACACTCATGTTCGTCCCTTGGGTTTCGGTGTACACATACACGAAATCGAGCCGAAATATATACGCATATATATTTTTCACACAAAAAACAAATTTTTGTTGTGTTCAATGCATCCCAGATCTAATAATTTTACATATAAAATTTTAGATCTATTTAGCCACGTGCCAAGACTCAAAAATAACGGCTCTGATACCAATGATGGATATGGGAAAAATTATAACACATATAATTTGTATGGAGGTAACATTGAATAAATGTACCTAACTCTTGTAGCGCAGAAACTCGTTGCGGAAGCGTCTACCAAGATCCCGTTTGTTTTTGTCACTGGTCCGGCTTTTACCCACTCGGGGTAAGAGCAGCTAGATCATAATCTAAATGCCCCTGAAAATTAAGATAGAAAACTTGTGAGTGGGAACGAGCAGCCTTGCGGCGTATACGTTTTCTCGTTACCAAATAATGAGGACCTCACCTCTATTTATAGAGATCGTAAAGGCTAGAGCCCTAACTCTAGTTTAATTCAAACTCTTTCTGAGATAGGATTTGGTAATTTTAATCAGATTAAATAACTCAATTTAATCTGAATTGGATTTTTATCCAAATTAGAGTTATGAGCGTACCCAAACTCTATCATTATTATTATTATTATTATTATTATTACTTGCATATTTAATTGTATTGTTCATATTGTTTGATATTATCATCATTATTATTATTTGTTAATTGGATTGTTCATATTTTTTGATATTATTATCATTATTATTACCATTAGTATTGTAATTATTTTTGTATTTAGTATTATCATTATTAGTGTTATCATTATTATTATTATTATTATTATTATTATTATTATTATTATTATTATTATTATTATTATTATTATTATTTATCATTATTATCATTATTATTATTTTTATTAGTTTTGTCTATTATAATTTATTATTTTTATCATCATCATTATTATTATTCATGTTTTTCATGCATGTTAAATTTTATTATTTTTATTTATGCATGTTAAATGTTAATATGTTAAGTTGTTTATTTTATCATGCCATCTAATTAATTTGTCATACATTATGCATGTTGTTTTATTTATTTTAATTCATTTTTACATGTTATATGTTTAAATCCTTTTTTTATTACTAACATTATTTTTATTTATTTTTATTTCAATACTTATTTTTCATGTATGAGCTTTTTCAATTCCAAGTGGGAGCCCATGGAGATTTAAAGATACTATTTGGGAGTTAATTAATTTGTCATTTTTATTGTTTTCCATTATTTTTAGTTTATTTGTTTTATCATGTAATTTGTAATAAGTTTATTTATTTTCATGCACGTTAATTAAAAAATCGCATAAAGTTTTATATTAATAAATTGGATTTTTCTGACAAAATGGGACCAATGTCCTATTTTTTCATCTAAATAAATTGTCACTTTAAAAATATTTTCTTAATTATGCATACGAGAACCAATGTCCTCGTCCTTAAATAAATAACCCGTTTTATGTATGATTTATATTTTATTTACAATGGGGATTGTATTCTGCCCCTAGTTTTGTTGTAATTTATTTTTATGTACTTTGCTTTAATTACGCTTTCATTTACCGCTTTCCTTGGATGACCAACTTGCGCTCTAATTATTGCATCAAAACGCATGAGAAAAGGGACGAAATCTAAAATTCAAAATTCAATTGTAACTTAAATAAGGTATGAATAAATGAGAAGTCCCGAACCATCTCTGGTCATTGGGCTCAACGAGGCGAGAGGACCATTTCAATATTTCATTGGAATGGGACTTCCAAGACACCTCTTGTGTCCCGTAAAAAGGCTTTTACTCGCATGGTCCTAGGCTCACGAGGCGAGAGGGTCATCCTAATGTTCCATTAGGATGGGACCTCCAAGACCCCTCTACCTTGCCCAAAATGGACATAGCAGCGCTGTCTTAGGCTTACTGAGGCTAGACGAACTTTTTCAATATTCTATTGGGTGGCGACTCCATGAAACCTCCTTGTTGCCCAAAATAGACGCCCTTATAATTTCTTATAAGTTCAGATGAACCTCTCTCGAAAGCCCTAAGAGCGGGCCTTCGGGGCGTCCTACAGGGTTCGGCGTGCGTCACAGTGGCGACTCCACTGGGGACCTCTAAGTGGCTTCGATTCGAAAGTACCTTGGTTAAAATTTATAATTGAGTTTTATTTTAAAATTTTTATCCCTTTTCGAAGTTGCATATCATAGCATTAGAGTCTTAGATCTATGCTAGTTTGGTCCCTTTATTAGCCCCGGTGCATTCCCGAAGCATGACCCTACGTTAACTTAATGTAGGGAAGTGTTAAGGATAATCACCAGCCCAAGCCACGTACCTTATGGTATATCAAATGGTGACCCGATCGGTCATTATGCTCGTGATGAGCTAGACCCGTTGGTAGGGACCATGCTTGGGTAGCCCTAAAGTATTATTACCCTTGACCGAAGCTCATGTAATGGCAATAGATACTTCCCCTAGGTGACATGTACCTTAATACAATGCTTGCTATGTGGGCCATTATATATTGAACAAATTCAACCCAATTAAATGGGCTTTTATCAAAGGCTTTCATGCCCTGATGGGCCCATCTTAATTTAGTTGAAATATTTAAATACATAAATGCCAAAACCCATACGTATGTACAATAGGCAAGAGATGTTATGCTGCCGGCCTTGCACCGTGCACCATACGTGTCCATTGTTGACCCATGGGTTAAGCCCACCTAGGAAAGAGACCACGTTACCTCGTGTGTGGGAGTGATAAGGTTGGAAAGATCTATCTGCTTATATGTGATTGTCCATGCTGCATTAACACGATCATGCACTGTATATATCATCCATGCATCATCCTAACAGTTTAAATCTTTTCAGCTATCATAGATTCACCTAAGTGGACTAGGGGTTCTGACGGTCGGCTGGTGAGGATAGATCTGCCTCTTAAATTGACAGAATTAGTGTTTGACTGGAATTCTGAGCCACTCTCATCGACCAGAGAATCATCCATAGAATCACAAATGGCAGAAGAGACCGGAGCCTTAACAACTCAATACCTTACTAGGAGGCTAGAGAACTTTGAGCGGAGAATGTTAGAAATGATGGGAGCTATGGCCGATAGCTTTGCTCATCCTCCCACTCCACAACTACCAGCTGCACTACAACCACCAACTGCTCCACATCAACCCATTGCTCCACAACCACAAATGGTTTATGCTGGGGGGCAAGTTGAATTGCCTGCTGGTGGAGAAGCCCCTGTTATAGTTAATGCTCCCCCCAACCTATTAATGAGCATATAGCTGCTGTGCCTGTTGAGCCAAGAAGGGCAATAATCCCCAATCTCAATGAAGATTTTGTGATGGAGGAGGGATATGAAGAGGCAGTAGCACCTCAATTTGTGGGGGCCAGAGCACCCAGGGCAGAAGATGAGGCGATGAGAGGGTTGAGATAACAGATTGAAGCAATCACCCACATGCTATCAGCTGGGAAGGGGATCAACCCTGAAGACAGAGATTTAGGGGATGAAGAGCTATTGCCCCAAAGGTTCAAAATGCCTGAGCTGCCGAAGTTTGATGGTACTTCGATCCATCTGCACATATCAAGTAGTATACCCTGGTGATAAAAGGCACAGGGTTGACCAAGAAACAGAAGGTGGATTATTTCTACCTTAGTCTGGTAGGTCCGGCTGTAGACTGGTATCACGGGTTAGACAGGAGGTCCAAGGAGGACTGGGACCTTTTAACAGAAGAATTTATGAAGCAATATGACTGCAGTACCAGAATGGAGGTCACCTTAAAGGACCTCGAGCTTTTACAGCAGAAGAATGATGAGTCGTTCCATGAGTACCATACAAGATGGAGAAATAGGGTCATGGAGATGAAGAGAAAGCCTAACACTGCTGACCAAATTAGGCTATTTATCAGGAACTCTTGCCCTTACTTGAGGGACCTGCTCAGCTTTAAGGGGCTCAGAGACTGGGAATCCCTTAAGGACATTGCTATAGAAGCTGAGGGTGCTTACTTAGTAAAGAAAGCAAGCCATAATAACTTTGCTGGGAAAGGCTATGGCAACCAATCAGGGTACAAACCGGGCGATGCAGGAAGCAGCAATAATAGAGGTGGTAAGATGGCCGAGGTTTCAGCAGCTGAGGTTGGGCAAGTTCAGAGGTATTACTCCAATTTGGGCCGCTCTCTGTCTTGGGTATTGGAGAAATTGACAAAAAAAGGCAAACTGAGACCATTGCCACCCAGGACAGCCATGAATCAAGGAAAGCCGGGGCATAGAGAGGATCAATACTGCGTTTACCATCAGCACACCGGGCACTTAACAGATTATTGCTGGACTCTGAGGAACAAAATTCAGGATCTTATTGATGCCAAGGAGATCACTGATCCTGAGAAGAGAGAGACAAGAAGAAGAGAGCAGGCTACAATGCAGTTGCACCACCTTGAATGTGATCGGAGGAGAAGATTATGCTTTGTTTTAGTTGCTTCTGTTATTCCAAGAACACTTTTTATGACAATATTTGCAGTATTGCTAATTTCAATAAAGTGAACAATCTTGCGTATTTGTGTAGTGTCTCAATGATTTCATTTCTCATGATCACAATGCATTCATTTTTTGATATTAATTCAATTAATATGATTACATTTAATCTCGAAACTTTGGAAAACCCAAAGAAAATCTTGATAGCATCTGATGTAACTCCTGAAGAGAGGAAAATTTCTGAGAGCTGAAAATGAAAAAAAAAACTAGTTGCAATTAGGGGATTGGATGAAAACTCACTAAGAGCACTAGAACCTTTCTGATTACCCGTCAAAGTGATCCCTGGATAAGACGGAACCTAGAAAATGATTTAGGCAACCTTTCTTTGTATAGCTCTATAAATGACTACTTTCTACCTTTATTTCACAATTGCTTATTAGCCCGTTGAGCCTTTATAGAGGTATGCTAAATGCGTGCCAATTTTATTGTTACACATGTTAAAACTATCCCCTTGCCTAAAATAATTTTGGCCTCCCCTTAGAAGAATGATTGTTCTAGTAAGGATGGATGTACATCATTGACAATTCTACATCATTGACAATTCTTTGGGTTATCAAAAATTTCCCTGATATGATTGAGTTTACACTTTGGGAAGAGGGTTTAGTCATGTGTCAAAGACATGAGCTCGCAAAAAAAAAAAAAGAAAAAAAAAGAAAGAAAAAAAAGGAAAAATGAAAAAGTAGAGCTCAAGATAGTAATCTCTTGATGAGTTTCTGCGGCAATCACTTTAACTTAATTGTCATTATGAACTTGATAAGCTGAAAGTATCATCAAATCCAAATTCAAGAATCTGTTTATAGTACGCCATTGAGTTGAGCGGCCATTTTTCTCTAGCAACCTGATCCTCCTTTGATAGCCATCTACTTAAGCCTAACTTTACAACCAAAGTAAGACCTTTTGATTCTTGGTTCAGTCTTATCCAATTAGCGGAGATGACCTTTTAATAAGGTTCGGTACGTAAGAAGAGGCATATGGTGTTTCTTGAGCTTCAAGCAGGGAGCCACAAGTGTATTTTTGCATTTGAGTTGAGTCTCATCCCCAACGTTGCATCTAGAATTTGCTTAAAAAAAATTAAATTAAGAGCAGAGAGAAAATATTCAACCATGAAAGTTCGAAAGGATTGGTTGATAACAGGAGTTTGATGCTTTCAAAATCTATCCCGATATTAGATTAGGTCCTGTATTTCTTGAAATTAATGCCAAATAATAATCATGTTTAATGAAATCAAATTGAAACACATGCATTTATGCAATAATATATTGGTGTGATCATAGCAGTTCACTTTGTATGATCAAGGTCATCTACTGTCTGCCCTTTGCTACTCTCACCACTCAAGCACTTCAGCTGACTCATCCTGCTATCATATGTGAAATCAATTCTACAGCACCATCATGAGAAGAACAAGCTCATACAATTATGACATGGGCAAATATACATGTTGATTTTTATCAATAGCTTAAAAAAAAAAGAAGCCTTTAGAGTGAAAACCGTAATTGGCGCTCTAAGCAAAAGTTAGGCAAAAAGATAGGGTGAAAACCTGGAAACAGGTAGTCTGTCCTTAAAAAAAAGAGAAAAAAAAAGCCGCTGGATTGGGTTGGGTCCATTCCAGGCAAAAATAAGGCACAGGGTTATGTGAAAATCCGCAAAGGACGCATTTCCCGCTAAGAAAAGCTAGCTGTGTAACGAAGTCCTCCCCGATGTGTAACCCCTATTTTCTGTATTATGTATTCTTAATTTTTACTCAGTTTTGCATATCCTGTCTTACCTGAAATTAATTATTTCTTTTTTAATGATTATGTAATGAAGATACATGACTAAATGACTTGTCAAATGGAACAAAATGATAAATAAAGATTGATTAGCATGATGAATCACTATAATCAAAGATTGTGAGCAATGCATATTATACGAAAAAGGATCTGATTAACAAGCAAGTACTTGTGCTTTGATATCTTACGAAATTAATATTGTTATTACGAGATTATATGAAATTGTTATGTTAGAATGCTTGCTAGCCAGTATAGGTTGTTGATAGATAGGCATCACTATAGGGGGCCTGAGCAGCTGCTACTTGATTTCTTCCCTGTGAGGATGCTAGATTATCTATTATATACATTTTATTCCTTCGGGAAAAGCCTGTTATATTATCTTTCCTCCGGGGATGCTTGATGTCTGTATCTTCCCTTCGAGGATGCTTGTCTCTTCCCTCCAGGGATGCTTGATTTATTACCCGTTATCCACATTCATAGAAAGGCAGGCAATAAGGCGTTCTGCTAATATTTTTAATACAATTCAGTTATATTAATGACTGTGACACGCGCGAACCCCGCTTAGCATTCGGGTTGCTCTTGGAGGTCCGCTTTTATGACTCGAGACCAGATGGAGGTTCATTAAAACTCATGAAAGCTGGTCACTTCACAATGAGTAGGGATTCACTCTCATTCCATTGTTGGCAATCAACTTACGAGGGCATCTATTGGGTATCATAAGGTAGATATCATGGAGTCGCCACCCGACAAAATATTGGGAAATGAATTCTAACCTTATGAGGCTAAAACCAGAGAGAGTTCGGGACTTCACTCTTATTTATACCTTTGGTTAATGTTATATGACTGAGTTTTTAAAGTTAAGTATTTTGTCTCTCTTCTCACACGATCATGCAATGAAATTAAAGCGCATTTCAAGCATATTTGGAAAGCAGTAAAGAAAGCAATAAAGAAAGCACTAAATAAATTACAAGTGAAAAATGGGACTAAACGATCCCCCAAATAAAAGACATAAATAAATAAAGAAAAAAAATTGCCCCAAAATTAATTACAAGGGCCCAAAACAAATAAATACACAAAAAAGAATTAAATAAAATGCATAATACACAAATTGGGATATTTATTAAATTTTAGAAACATTGGTTCCTTTGTGCTAATTTAAAAATCTGAGAGTTATTTTAAGCTATAAAAATAGGGATAATTGGATTCCATTTTATGAAAATTAACTCTCTCTTGAAAGTGAAAGTTTATTGGCTAAAATCAGGACATTGGTCCTATTTTATTAATAAAAATTCCAATTGTTATTATAGTACAAAAATATGAGTTTCTCTAAAAAATGCATCTAAATACTATTTTTTGTATAAAAAACATACAAAACAATAAAATAAGAGAAATACAGAAATTAAAATGCAAAACAAACTGTGAAAGCTCCTAATCTTTTGATTCTCCAGCTTGCCCAGGAGCATTACTCAAAGTAACATAAGTGAGTTTGGTAAACAACAAAAACAAGAAATAAAAAAACAACGTTAGCAAATTAGATAAAATGAAAAAAATATGATATAATAAAAATAAAGAATTAAATGAAGCAAATATAACAAATAATTATAATTGAGAAAAATATTTATGATTATTAGCAGAATAATGTTTGATAAAAATAATGCAGAAAATTAATAAAGTGGATTAATGAACTAAAATAGAATCACATGGAAAGCAAAATTATTATAGAATATTCATAAATTTAAACTACATTACATGCATCATGTCAATAAGTTAATTTCACTAATCTAAATTCAGCTTGATTATAACAGACAACAACAAAATACACTAATTGTAATTTACAGTAACTACAGTTGAGAAACAAATGAATGACAGAGAATAAAGAAAAAGAAAAAGGAATGGCTCTAGCCCGAAAATTTACCCTCAGAGGCTTGATGTTGACAGTAAAAGAAGAAAGATTTCCTTGTCAATTGCTTGAAAAAATAGAATAATGAAAGCTTGGATCAAAGCTTTCTGTCACCAAAAATTGAAGTTAAAAACTCTTAATTTTTAGAAAACAAGTGATGAATTAAATCTTAAACACAAAGAATTAATTTCTTTAGCTCAAAAACAATTAGAATTATTCGAAGAAACTTTAGCTCTAAAAAATCATTTTCCAGAATCTTTCTTTTTGCTCACCGTTGTAATGCTCTCCCCTTTAATGGTTCCGAAATTTTCCTTTTATATGATCTTTGAAAAATTAGGTTTTAGGAGTTTTAATCCCTCTCAAAATCCAAATTATCGTTTAAAAATAAGTTTTATCCATTTCAAAAATTGGAAAAGAATTTGAATTTAATTGAAATTTTAACTCAAATCAGGAAAATACAGTGAAAAATGGAGTCCCAGCGGGGTAGGAGACGCACGAGGTGCGGCCGTCGCGCTGAAGGCCGCACCTCGTAGGCGCAAGGTGCGGCCTCGCACTAGGAGGCTGTGCCTTACAGGCGCGAGGTGCGGGCTTCGCACTGGGAGGCCCCGCGAGGCGCACCTCGCGCATCGCGCAGGAGGCTACCTCGCTCGTGCGAGGCAACGCAAGCACCTCCTCGTGATTGCGCGCAGGGGCTATGCCTCGCGCGTGCTGCCAGTATGTGCCATGCGGCACGGTCGCAGGTCACTGAAAACACAAAAAATAAAAATAAAAATTTTTTAAGAAGAAGAGTTTCAATAAGGAAATTATCACTTCTAGCTTTTTCGCCTGTGAACAAGTATTATTTTCATCACTGAGTAACCTTGGTCTGGGCTTCCTCAGGACCCGGTGTCTATAGTTGCCCCCAGTTTTGGGGAACGTAGTGCTTGGGTGCCTAGGTGAGCCAAAACTCAAAAAAAAAAAGAAAGAAGAGACACGCACCTGAGGCAGCTACCTTTTCGGTCTGAATGAAGTTGTTGGGGCTAGTTATCGTCAATTTTTTAATGTGTTAACCCTTGTTGTTTTAGCGTTGAACCTGTGCGGCGTCTAGCTTTTACGATTGTGGTCTATAACTGACCTTGATATGATGTCTAACCTCTGTCATTGCAGCATCTAACTTGTGCCGTGTATAGCCCCAGCAGTGTCGATATCTAACATGTTGATGCTGTATGTAACCTCTTTCGTTATGGCATCTAACCTGTGCAGCATATAGCCCCAGCCGTGTCGGTATTTAACCTGTTTATGTGGTAGTGTCATGGTCGTGCTAACTCTCTGTAGAATGGTAGTGCCGCCATCATGTTAACCCTTCTGAGATTTGAAGTGGTGCCCTCTGAGAGCCCTTTGGTTGATTGCCCCCTGAGAGGTCTTTGGTTGATTGAACCCTGAGAGGTTTTTGGTTGATTGTTTGGATTAGTGCCTCTAAGAGGATTTTGGAGATTTGCCTCTTAAGAGAACTTAGAGGTTTTGCCTCTTAAAAGGACTTTGAAGGATTTGCCTCTTAAGAGGACTTTTAAGGATTTGCCTTTTAAGAGGGCTCAGAGATTTGAACCTGTGTAGACTTCATCTTGGTTTAATTGTCCAGCACGGGTGAGTACCTATGTTGTGTTGAAGTTGTCCTCAATCAGCTTTCGCGTGTGTGGTCTTTATTTGTACTTTTCCTACAAAGTTATGTGCACAGGAATATGTACAAAAGATTGTGTGTGCAGGTAAAAAGTTATATGCCAATGTTTGCAAAGGAATTATATGAGATGAAATGCATGCAAAAATGAATAGACCATGTCTTGAGTGGTTAAGGGTCCATCGAGGGTACAGCTTGGTCGCTCATATTGCTTGAAACCTTCTAAAAATTTAAAGGAGTGTCATCTTGGTTTAAGAATTCTGACCCATAATCTTTCAAAGAGAACCGACCCGTGCGCATCTTTGCCCCCCTGTCAATGAGCATTTTGCCTCAAGACTTTAACTTGTGCCTTAAATTATGCATTATCTGCTTAAAAGGAGACTATTTGGGCGCCTTATCGCTCCATGTATTGTTGGTCATTTATTAAAGGTAGTGCGTTTCTTGTGGATTTTCACACTAGCTTTTCTTTGCAGGAAACGCGTTCGTTTGGGATTTTCACATAACCCTATGCCTAATTTTTGCCTGGAATGGACCCAATCCACTCCAGCGGCTTTTATTCATTTTATTTTATTTTATTTTTGTAGGACACACTGCCTGTTTTTAGGTTTTTACCCTGCCCTTTGGCCTAACTTTTGCTTAGAGAGCCAGTTATGGTTTTCATCTCTAACGGCTTTCTTTATTTCTTCTTTTTTTATTTATTTATTTTTTTTTTAGCAGCCGTATAGATTTCAATTTTTCTCATGAAGGTGTTGATGACTAGCTCAAGATAATGATGGGCAAGTCAGCTGAAATGTTAGGATGATGATGGCAATGGAGACCATATGGGAAAAGAGAAACAATATGCTACTTTTTATGCTGACACTTAACAATTTTGAGTATGCGAGATAAGGTGCTCTGTTTATATTAATATATTATGGCATAAATGAGTACGTTCCAATTTGATTTCATAACACATGATCATTATTTGGCATTAACTCGAAAAATACAAGACCTCATCTAATCTCGGAATAGATCCTGTGAGCATCAAACTCCTGTTATCAAGATTGAAGATTTTCTCTCAGCCCTTAATTTTTGCCTAGGATGCATTTTTTCGGTTTTTACCCTGTCAGGGCGCCCAATTTTAGCATGATCGTCTTTTTTCGGTTTTCGACCTGCGGGGCGTTTATTACTTATATCTCCTTCCTCCTTTTTTTTCTTTTTTTTTTAGCCTTTGTCATGGAACCTCGCTTAGTCTATCAACATCTATTGGTTTCTTTGAACTTACTTCCATCCTCGTTAGTCGGGAATGCTGCTTCTTCTAATAGTGCCTCCTTTTTAGCATCAAAGGCTTCATTTTGACTCTTATGAAAACTAGCTGAAATGGTGAGTTCTCCATTTGGAACTTGAATATGAAATCTTGCATCTCGTCTTTATTGGCTTTGGTGGCTCAATTTCTGAAATAGCCTTTGATGGTTGAGATTGGGTTGTAAGTTAGCCCCAGGTGGTTTAAAGCAAAACTGCGATTTTTTCCTCTTTTTCTCTTCTTTACTTTTTTTTTTCTTTTTTCTATTTTTTCTTCTTTCTTCTTTCTTTTTTGTAGAGGTAAGACTATATTTTTTTTGAGGTACAAATTTTCACCTATCTTGAATTTGATGTGGCCCCTTAATGATCGGAGTTTGATTTTGTTGGGTTGCATCGTGTGCATCCTAGATGTTGAGGGGGCAAAGGAATGGCTTTTGAAATTTTGCTCATCATCATATTGGTATATTAAAGCAACAATGTCCTAGCAATGCCCTTGTCAATTTTTAGCATTCTAGGTCCATGCAAAGGCCGTTTCTTTTTTCCTTTTTTTTATTATTATTATCTCTCAGAAATTTCCTCTCTTCAGGAGTGATATCAGATGCCAATGGGAGCTCAAGATTGAACAAGGCAGTATTCATTAAATTAATATCAAATATAAATGACTTGTGGTTACGATCATGCATAGTGAAATCATGAGGAAAAAAAAGTCATTAATATGATTAATGTAAACAGTACTGCATACATAAAGATTGAAAAGTTTAACAATAAAATGAAAAGCACATCTAGTAGAAAGTTTTCTCTCCTACTTTTTACTGTGCGGTAGCCACCTTCTGGGATTCTTTATTAGTATATTGAAATCCCTTTACGCCTTCTTCTTCTTCTCTCTCTTCTTAGGGTCAGTGATCTCCTTGGAATCAATAAGATCTTGGATCTTGTTCCTCAAAGTTTGACAACAATCTGTTAGGTGCCCAGTGTGCTTATGATAAGCGCAATACTGATCATCTCTGTGCCCTGGTTGTCCCTGATTCATGGCCGATCTAGGTGGTAATGGTCTCAGCTTACCCTCCTTTGTCAATCTCTCCAATACCCAGGATAAAGAGCGGCCTAAATTAAAATATTACCTCTGACCTTGTCCATTTTCGGTGGCTGAAACTTCGGCCGTCTTTCCATCCTTGTTATTACTGCTTTCAGCACCAACTAACTTATATCCTGATTGGTTCCCATAACCTTTCCCAGCAAAGTTACTTTGGCTTACTTTATTCGCTAGGTACTCACCTTCTGCTTCGATGGCTATATCCTTTAGAGACTCCCAATCTTTGAACCCCTTCATCTTTAGTCCCTCCTTGAGATATGGACTCGCATTTCGGATGAATAACTGAATCTAATATGGAGTATCCGGCTTCCTCTTCATTTCCATTACCCGATTTTTCCACCGAGTAAGATACTCGTGGACTGACTCATTAGATCTCTATTGAAGCAGTTCTAAATCCTTCAAAGTAACCTCCATTCAGGTGCTACAGTTATACTATTTAAGGAACTCTTCAGTCAATAGGTCCCAATCTTCTCTTGTTCTCCTATCTAAATCATGGTACCAGTCTACAGCAGGCCCAGTCAGGCTAAGGTAGAAATATTCCACTTTTTGTCTCTTGGTAAGCATAGTTCCCTTCATCACATGCGTGTACTGCTTAATGTGAGCAGACGGATCTGAGGTGCCGTTAAACTTGGGCAGATCGGGAATTTTAAACTTTTAAGGAAGCATTTCCTCATCATCCAAATCCCTATCCTAGGGGCTTATCCCCTTTCCAGCAAATAGTAGGCAGGGCATTACCTCAACGCTCTCTTCTATCTTCTTCAAGGTGGCATCCTCTTTAGGAGCTTTAGCTCTCACTACCCTGGGTTCCTCATGCTTATCCTCTACAAAGTCCTCAAGTCTATGTCCTCCAACTCTTCTAAGCTCAACATGTGCAGGAGCTCTAGGCACAGCACTGGGGGTGGTTCTACAACTACTGCCGGGGGTACCTCCCTGATTGAAATCTATTCGACTTGTCCCACGGGAGGAGTGGCAGGCTATTGGCCAACTGGCAGTGCTAGAGTGGCAACTAAGTTACCCAACATTGCCATCATTCTTTGCTCAAATTTCTCAAATCTGTGCTCTATTTCTTGGGCCCTTCAATCCATCTCTTCGATGATAATAGCTCGGGTGGCATTTGAATCTAGGTTGGCCATGTCCAGTGATAATTCTGAAGGAACAGATTCGATGCTATCTGAAAGTGACTCTTAACCCCAATGCGAAACTCGCTCTAGTGACTCAAAGAATGGGTTTCTCCTTACCAATCGGCCGTCAGGACCCCTAGACCACTGATTCGTACCTATGATGGCTGAAAGACTCAAATTGTTAGCATGATGCGTGAATGACAATAAAAATACATGGTCGTGTTGATGCAACATGGACAACCATATACGAGTAAGTAGATCATTCCAACCTTGTTACTCTCACATAGGAGGTCGTGCAGTCTCTTTCCTAGGTGGGCTTGACCCATGGGTCAGTGGAGAACCCAATGGGTGCGCATGGTATATGGTGAGAAACCAGCAGCATAACACTCTTAATTTAAAGCACATGCGTATGGGTTTTGGCCATTATGTATTTGAACATTTCAAACAGATTAAAAATGGGCCCCATTGGGGCATGAGAGCCTTTGATGAGTGTCCAATTAATATGTTTGAATTTGTTTAATATATAAGGGCCCACGTAGCAAGTACATTGTTAGGGTACATATCACCTAGTGGAGATTTCTATTGCCATTACATGAGTTTTGGTTAAGGGTGGTGTTACTTTAGGTCTACCCAAGCATGGTCCCTGCCAATGGGTCTAGCTCATTGCGAGCATAATGACTGATCGGGTCTCCATTAGATATATTATTGATGGTACAAGGTTTAGGCTGGTGATTATCTTGAGCACTTCCCTATAATGAATGAAAGTAGGATTGTGTTTTAAGAATGCACCGGGGTAAAATAAGGGACCAACTAGCATAGTTCTAAGGCTCTAATGAATGCAATGCAATTTTTTTCGAAAAGAGATAAAATTTCTTAACTCTAAACCCAATTATATTAGATTAGCCAAAGGTACTTTCGGAGCAAAATCTCATGATTTCCCCAGTGAGGTCACCACTATAATGCGTACGAACCTCACTTGGCATCTGGATCGCTCTTGGAGGTCTGCTTTTAGGATTCGAGACCAGATGGAGGTTCATTAAAACTCGTGAAAGCTGATCGCTTCACAATGGACAGGGATTCACCCCCATTCCATTATTGGCAATCAACCTTCGAGGGCATCTGTTAGGTATCATAAGGTAGGTATTATGGAGTCGCCACCCAATAAAACATTGGAAAATGAATTCTAACCTTATAAGGCAAAAACTAAAGAGAGTTCAGGACCTCACTCTTATTTATACCTTTAGTTAATGTTATATGACTGAGTTTTTAGAGTTAATTATTTTATCTCTCTTCTCTCACGATCATGCAATGAAATTAAAGCGCATTTCAAGCATATTTGGAAAGCAGTAAAAAAAGCAATAAAGAAAGCACTAAATAAATTACAAGTGAAAAATGGGACAGAACAATCCCCCAAATAAAAGACATAAATAAATAAAGGAATAAAATTGTCCCAAAATTAATTACAAGTGCCCAAAATAAATAAATACACAAAAGAAATAAAATAAAATGCATAATACACAAATCGGGACATTTATTAAATTTTAGGAATATTGGTTCCTTTGTGTTAACTTAAAAATCCGAGAGTTATTTTAGACTATAAAAATAGGGATAATTGGATCCCATTTTATGAAAATTAACTCTCTCTTAAAAGTGAAAGTTTATTGGCTAAAATCAGGACATTGGTCATATTTTATTAATAAAAATCCCAATTGTTATTATTGTAGAAAAACTTGAGTTTCTCTAAAAAAATGCATCTAAATACTATTTTTTGTATAAAAAACATACAAAATAATAAAATAAGAGAAATACAGAAATTAAAATGCAAACCAAACTGTGAAAGCTCCTAATCTCTTTATTCTCCAGCTTGCCCAGGAGCATTACTCAAAGTAACATAAGTGAGTTTGGTAAACAACAAAAACAAGAAATAAAAAAACAACGTTAGCAAATTAGATAAAATGAAAAAAATATGATATAATAAAAATAAAGAATTAAATGAAGCAAATATAACAAATAATTATAATTGAGAAAAATATTTATGATTATTAGCGGAATAATGTTTGATAAAAATAATACAGAAAATTAATAAAGTGGATTAATGAACTAAAATAGAATCACATGGAAAGTAAAATTACTACAGAATATTCACTACATTGCATGCATCATGTCAATAAGTTAATTACATTAATCTAAATTCAGCTTGATTATAACAGACAACAACAAAATACACTAATTGTAATTTACAGTAACTACAGTTGAGAAAACAAATAAATGACAGAGAATAAATAAAAAGAAAAAGGAATGGCTCTAGCCCAGCAATTTACCCTCAAAGGTTTGATGTTGACAGCAAAAGAAGAAAGATTTCCTCGTCAATTGCTTGAAAAAAATAGAATAACGAAAGCTTGGATCAAAGCTTTCTGTCACCAAAAATTGAAGTTAAAAACTCTTAATTTTTAGAAAACGAGTGATGAATTGAATCTTAAACACAAAGAATTAATTTATTTGGCTCAAGAACAATTAGAATTATTCAAAGAAACTTTAGCTCTAAAAAATCATTTTCCAAAATCTTTCTTTTTGGTCATCGTTGTAATGCTCTCCCCTTTAATGGTTCTGAAATTTTCCTTTTATATGATCTTTGAAAAATTAGGTTTTAGGAGTTTTAATCCCCCCTCAAAATCCAAATTATCCTTTTAAAATAAGTTTTATCCATTTCAAAAATCAGAAAATAATTTGAATTTAATTAAAATTTTAACTCAAATCACGAAAATCTAGTGAAAAACGGAGTCCCAATAGGGTAGGAGACGCACGAGGTGCGGCCTCTCGCTAGGAGACCGCGCCTCGCAGGCGTGAGGTGAGGCTACGCGCTAGGAGGCCGCGCGTGAGGTGCGGCCTCGCAGCGAGGCTGCACCTCGCGTGCCTCCCCGCGAGGCGCACCTCGCACATCGCACAGGAGGCCGCCTCGCACTGGCAAGGCAATGCGTGCGCCTCCGCAAGACTGTGCACATGCACCTGCACGGGGCTGCGCCTCTCGCGTGCTGCCAGCAAGTGCCGCGCGGCGCGGTCGCAGCTCACCTAAAACACCAAAAATAAAAAAAAAAATATTTAAGAAAAAGAGTTTCGACAAGGAAATCATCACTTCTAGCTTTTTCGCCTGTGAATAAGCATTATTTTCATCACTGGGTGACCTTGGTCTAAACTATCTCAGGACCCGGTGTGTACAATGACATATGATCCGATCATGTAAACACATGAATAATGTTAATGTATAATATGATTACAAATGGATAATCTATTGCATCTGGTTACTTAATTATTCACTTAATATATGCAATTATCCTTCTGCATAAGTTTAAATTAACTTTAATCATATCTGTAATTCTTGATTTGCTTGTGACATACGCATGCATTACATCGATGACTCATGTAAGGGGTCATCCTTTATCATTTTTAAATCCCCACTAAGCTTTATACTTAGCATGGATTTTCTTTTAATCCGTGTAGGCACTGGTGATAGTTTCGCTCGTAAGGACAATTTGCAGGGTCACAAAGCGACACAGGCATGGGTTATTGGAGGAAGTTTTTGTTGATGTAGGTCTATTTTTGGTTTGAAATTTTGTAGTAACATAAGTTCTTTTGTATAAGTGATCTTGTAAATAATGCTGATGTTGCATGCAATAATTTTAAAATGAGGACTGTAATTATATAATTAGAAGACTTGAACTCCTCAGATTAGTTGTGTATAGTTTAACTTATTTAATTATGTATATTCACATTGTAAATAAATGTATGATTAAATATATATATATATATCTGTATGTTTCCAATTGATTTAATCTGGGTATGTGACACCCTCTATAAAATTTCTATGTATATAGTTAATTTCTGTCAGGTAGTGGGGGTCAGGTAGTAGGGGTGTTACAGCTATCATCACTCAATTATAAATCATAATCACTAGGATTGTTCAGATTTTGGATCAAACAGACCAAATCAGAAAAATACGATTTTAGTGGTTTTTCAGTCAAGTTGGTCGGTTATTTTTAATTTAAACCTGTTATGGGATAATAAGTCGGTTATTTGCTAAACCGGCCATTTTCTTCATCTCTCAATCTCGCTTTCTCTGTCTCAATATTGCTCTCTTTGTCTCTATCTCTCTCTCGCTCTGTCTCTATCTCACTCTCTCTCTCTCTCGATCTTGCTCTTGCTCTCTCTCTATCTCCCAATCTCTCCTCTCTCTCTCTCTCTCTCTCTCTCTCTCTCTATTTTGATCTCACTCTCCCTCACTTGGTTTTGTGCCATCAACCAGGTATGTGTTTGAGAATGTATGATATTGACTAACATTGGCTTTATCTTTTGCTTTTCTTCTTATTCTACATGATATAATTCTAGATATGTGTGTTCGTCAGCCACTGATTCTTTCATTTTGTTGTTTTTTGCCATTTTCAGTTGATGTTTCTTCGCTCGAAATCTAGATTTGAAGCTTGATTTTTATTTTTATTGTTTATAGGCGAGCATTAATTTCTCCCTGATTTATCTGCGAGTCTTTTTTTATTTTTTATTTTTTTATTTTGTATATTCAAATATATCTCCTTATATATTATGCTATATATCAGAAAGTTTAGTGGCTCAGAAGATTTTATTCCAGATTGCCATTATATATTATGTTATCAAATCTCCTTGGTATTGGGTCCAATTTGAATTTAATTTCTCCGCAGTAGCTTTAATATGAATTTTGTAGAGGTTTGATGGATGAATGTTGATATTGTTGTGAAACATTGGGATTAGAATAATAAAGACTACCATTTATCTTTGTTTTGGATATGTGATTTCGAGACTGATACCCTTTGCTGGGTGAAAAGGATTGCCATTTACCATTATCAAGGTTTAAGTGGGTTTTTAAGTTGGGTTGGTTATATGTTGATTGTCATCCTTTTATCAATTCAAACTGTTTCTGGGTTCAACTTGCATTTGTGTTATGGCTTGTTCTACTTAGAGTCTCTTCTTAGCTTGTTATTCTATTTAAGTTAATGGTGTCTGTGATAGCCAGTTTACAACAACCCAATTATTTTCTATTTATTTGAGTTGGGTTTGTAACTTTTATGCAGAAAATTTACATGTACTTCAAGGGGTATAAATGATAACAGGCCATTTTGAGGTTTGATCCCAATTCAGTTTTAAGAGTGTTTTGAGTATATTATTATTCTATTTTCCTGTGATGATTGTTCCATTTACACAAACAGAATAATGCTTATATTGTATTTTAATAAATACAGTGCTTATATTGTATAATACAATATGATACAAGGTGAAGGGGTATGCATGTATTGCTATTGTTAGTGGTGCAACCATTTAGTTATAAGGAAGTCAATGATTCCAGAGAGTACATTGTCATCGTTAAGTTTTCATGGATATGAGTATTTGAATTAGATATTTTCATTTTTTGCCTTAGGACACCTTTTGCTTAAAATGATCTATTTAAGGCCGCCAAACTTCTAATTCAACCTTTTGAATTTTTAGTTGCTCAAAATCCAAGATATTTATAAATGGAGAAATATAATTTTCTTTTAATCTAGTGCTTCAAATCTCTAGTTAAATTTCCATAGAATTTTGATAATAGGGCACATGTTTGATCCTGGCAAGGCTTTGTCATTAACATCCTGCTAAATAGTTGATTTAATGGTCTCTGTAATATGTTATATGCAATGTCTAATTTATGTGTGTTTATATGTAGGTTTGAGTGTGCAGGACCTGTGAATAAACAAATTATGGACAATTGTTCATTTTATGAACAATTGTTAATTTTATACTATATTCTGTAATTGGTGCATTTTAAGTGTGCAGACCTTGATATGAATATGAAAGAAAGGATGAGATCAGTCTTTCTTTTTTTTTGTAAATATATTGAAAAAAAGAGAAAATTTGCATTTTTTTTATAAATAAGATGCAATTTATAATTTAATATAATTATTATTTTATTTTATAACAAATTTAAAGAGCTAGAGTTTAGAAAAAAAAAATCTGTCCCAAACCGTTTTGAAACCATTTGGAAACCGCCTCAAACCATGATAGGTTGTAATGGTTTGATTTGGTTTTTAATAGATAAACTATCAATCTTCCAATATATTGGGTTGGGGATTCACTTCATTTTTTACCCAACCCAATCCATGAACCACCCTAATAATCACCATCATCATCATTATATTTGAACAATTTCGTACGGAATTATCTATTCTACTAGAAAATACAATATTTTTTAACAGAAAAAAATAATTCCGTAGGGAAAAATTCCATACAAAATTGACTATTTCACAAAAAAATACTACATTTTCCTACGAAAATACTAATTTCTTAGGAAATTGTTTTATCTTTGAACTTTTTTTACGAAATTGTCTATTATGTCGGGAAATACAATATTTTTCGATGGAAAAAATGATTCCGTATGAAAAAAAAAACTCCTTATAGAATTGACTATTTCGTCAAAAAGTACAATATTTTTCGACTGAAAACTAACTCTGCAGGAAATAGTTTTGTCTTTAAACAATTCCCTACAGATTCGTCTATGACCATCGGGAATTTTCCTTTGAAAACTTTGTTCCAGTGGCAAATTTCAGTTGAAAATTTTTTCAGAAAGTATTGGCGCCTTATTTTACAACGGTTTCACTATTTCGTCACTAAATTTCGTCGGAAAAGTTTGGCAATAAAATTTACCTCTATTTTTTACAACGAAAAATTACAAATTCTTTTTCCATTGCAAAGAAAACATTGTTTGCATATAATTTTGCGTATGAAAATTAAATTATGTAGGTATTTAATTATGGAATTTTGTTCCGTCGAACAATTATAGTAGTAATATTGCCATTTTCTTATAGTGGGTGTACAATTCTGAAAACCATACTTATTTCATTTACAAGTGAAGTAAAAAAATAAAAGTAATAGGATCTTGCTCATGTTAATCCATTAAATGGGCAATTGTTAAATGGATTTGTAAAATGTTCTTTTAGGTGTTAATATTACATGCTATTAGAATTCATTTATAAATTTTAAATATTAACTTGTTAAAAATTATTTATCATAAAAAATCAAAAAATTATTTTTACTCATTAAATTCAAAATATAAGTTATAAAAATTGTGCGAAAGTTAGAAATTCAATTTCCGTGTTTAACTAGAGTGGTGATTAACATGGTTTTGGTCAATACAAATTGCCCAAATCTGGTCTAAACCAAAATTTACTCACACATTGACACAAAAACTTTCTCAATACATTCACAAGGGTGTATCTAATCATGATTTTACAGTACTTTTACCTTTTAAAAAAAAAATTGGATTTATTCAATTGAAACTTTTAAAATGTTTTAACGTTTGTAGGTATTCAACCAAAACCTAAATTTTTCTTTAAAAGATTATAAAAGTCTTAAGGTATTTAATTATAACTTTTTAAAAATTCAAAAAGTTTACTTGTATTCAATCTTACTTTACTTTTTGAGTAAGCTTAATGTAGCTTTTACATGCAAATTTGTAAAAAAAGAAAAAAAAAAAGTGCATTTTTAAGTATAAATTTTTATCACTTGACTCGTAATTAGTATACATAATATATAGGAAAAACTCATAATTTAGTACCTGAATTTTAACGTTTTTATACATTAAATTCCTATATTTTAAAAACTACATACTGGGTCTTTAACTTAAATATATTTACACATTAGATTTCTATACTTTTAAAACTACACTTTGAATTCATTAACCTATCTATTAGAACACATTAAATCTAAATAGACGGTATAAACAAAAATGTTTCGTTAAAATATACGCGCTTTTAACCGCGCTTGTATCAAGCTGTCGTTTGTGCAGTCCATTCACTACAAGAAATTTGACTTTTTATGACGCAAAAAATTGTCATGAAAAATTCATTTTTCGTCGCTGAAAAGATAAGGTGACGATTTTTTATCGTCACAGAGAACGTAACGGTAGGCGCGTAACATTAAAGTTTACGTGACGATTTACTTTTTCGTCACCGTAAGTATATTTTTTGTGACGAAAATGATTATCGTCATCTTTAGTTCTTACTTTTCATGACAAAAATTATGTCATAAATAAAATTATATTTCGTCACATTATATTGTTTATCGTCACTAAAAATTGGTATTTTTATGACAAATTTAAAATTCGTCACGAAATTAAATATTTTTAATGACGAAATTCTGCTTCTGATTAAAACCATTAAGCATTGGTTACGTAATTATCGTCATAAATAAATATAATTTTCGTCATAAAATATTTAATTTCGTCACTAAATCTAATACTTTAAGTGACGAAAAATGATTTCGTCATTAAAATGATATGTATTAACGATGAATATAAATCGTCATATTACGTTACATTTTAGTGACATAAATAGTGATAAAAATAATTGTCACAAAAAATAGTTTTAGTGACAATTTTTTATTGTCATTAAATTATATTTTTTTATTACAATATTAATATCGTAATTATAAACATTATATCGTTATTTATGAACTAATAAGTCGACAAATTATGATAAATATACTTATCATTTATGCATTGTAGTAAAAAATGACACATTTTAAATTTAATGTCATACAATCAATTAAATTTTTAAAGAAAATCTAATATAATGTATTTATTCAAATAAAAGGTTAATTAAAAAAAACATACTGTCTAATACAAAAAATTAAATTTGCATCCTTATCAAGAAATAAAATCTGTTGAAATTTCAAAATTTGCATCATGTTCCTGCAAAAAAAAAAAAAAATCTTATATTAGATAAAAAAAATACATTTTCATGTAACACCCTTCATTTATACACACTACGATTCCAACAATACTGCACGCTTACTTGATTTTCTTAAATTACTCTTCAAATTATTGCGAAATTCAAGTAATTATTTTTTTTTATCCTTTCACTATGCCCATCTGCCCTATAGCTATTTAGTTTTATTATTCATTCAATCAAAATACAAATATGTCACTTAATTCTACCGAAATTTCGGCATAGTTCCCCCTATAATATTGCCTATCCCCCTGTAATCAATAAAATCTTGACACTTCAAATAATCATATATTTATTCACCCCACTTCAATTCAAACTCCAACACAAGTTTGCCCATCCTTGAATTTAGATCCAATCTCACACACCATATCTTATAATATACTTATATCATCCAATTTCAGTACTCAATTCAATTATACAAAATACAAAGGTATAATATTAATACATCAAAACTATCGGCTAAAAATAAATGCACAAGTATCACATTGACGTAAATAAAAAAGAAGTTACACTTGTTACCTGAAAATTCATAAACATCGCTATCAATTGAACAGTTTGGAATGAACCTAAATTAAAGAACTGCAAAATTAAAAATCACTAAAACATGAGATACCAAGCAAGTCAAAGAGTTTCAAAATCAAATACAAGTAAAACATACATAATCTTTACCATTTAAATTTGCCCATAAGAATAAAACAAGAAAACATAAAAACCAATGTAAAAATCTGCAACTATTTTCAAATATTTTCAACTATTTTCATGTCATTGAAAATTGCAAAAATAAATGCACAAGTATATAAAACTTACATTGGAGAATTCAATCGACATTCATCCCGTTTGATTTTAAAATGTCAAGCAGTTTATGGATAGTGGAATTCATCTCGCTTACTTTTGTCTCACAATCAGTCACCTGACTCTTAAGTATGTTCACTTCTGACTGAGACTCACTCAACTTTTCTTGAGTATTAGAAAGTTCATTTTGAAGCTTTTGTGTAGCAATGTAGTCCGATGATAATCGTCTTGAAGGAGGTTTTGGACCGTATCCAAGGCCTTTTATATAACCAGTACCAAGGCCAAGGACTTCTTGAACAATTTCATCTTCAGTCTTTTGAATATCTTGCTCATTATATTGGTTTCGCTTCTCTATCATTAAATTCTATCATAAGAAATTAAAAGAAAATAGAAATTATGTAAGTCTCAAAATAAACTAATTACATTACAAAACTTGTATATTAATTACTTACCCAATTTTCGGCTGCTTGTTGAGATGACCAACCTTTTCGAATTGAATAATGGGTTTGCTTATAAAGATCAATCCTACCACATGGTTCGCCGTTCAATTCATGTTGAGACTATTAAAAAAAAACATAATAATTAGAATAATCATTAATTCAATTAAGGTGAAATTTGCAAAGATAAATTAACAAAATACTTACAATTTCATGTCTGCGAACAGTAAAAGGCTTTCTACCAGATATATGAGGAGCTTTGACCTTATTTCTGTTTGAAGAATTTTTCACACTTTTGACCTTTATAAAATTATGAAATGTGAGCATTTGTCAAGAGAAATAAAAAAGTTATTGAAATATATATTTACATCTTCATTCAAGACCATCTCATCTTTGCATTTCAAGACAATAAAACTAACTTAAAAATATATACCTTGAATTTCTCTGATGCAAAATGATCGCAAAATACTGATGCAACCTGTAACGCTCTTGTCGAGTACTACTTTTGAACCTTTCTATCAAGCAATCTTTCACTCCTGGATCATCCATATTCACATCCATGTACATCTGCATGTATTCAAATTTTATATCTTAAATATTGAAGAGAAATAAGACAAATAATAATATATCACAAAGATTAATATATTGATTTACATCCAAGTGGCGAAAGGCTGGATCTAAATCATCTTTCTTCAATTCCGACCATTTAACAGGTACTGAAATGACATCTCGAGTCACAACTCCGATCTGACTTGCAAATTTTGCTGATGCATCTGTTGTTACTGGCCTTCCTATATCAGTATCCACATTAATCTTCATTTTACTTCCTATAGTAGCCGCGGCCTTCATAAGATTTTTTCCCATAGTTTGTCCTCGAACCCTCTTTTTAGAATTAGTTCCTGTAAAATGAAATAATAAAAGTCAAATATATAGGCTGCCTTAAAATAATGCAAATAGCCTAACATATATCGCTATTTAAAAATTTAAAATTCAAAACCTATGTTCAGTGAGGAACCATGTGGTGATTCTTCTAATGGAACAGGAGCACTTGAATTTCCTTGGTTAGGTGAGGAATCTACTGGTGATTCTTCTGTTAAAACTTGACTGCGTGTCTTTGTTGTGATCTTTGAGGATTTTTCATTTTCCAATGAAGATATTTTCCTAGTACTTACATGATTCATCCTATCCAAGAGTCCTCTGATGCTTGAATGATTGGATGATTCAGCATGTCTCTTGAGGGTACCAGGAGCAATTGTCTTACCAGGAGCCATTATTTAACCTGTATGGATTTCATCAATAAAAATGAATGAACAATTTGTGGTGAAAAAAAAATAATATTAATAATGATTGGTTTTATCATATAAAATACACTATATTAATGGCAGATTAAAAAAAATTAACATCCTTATTTAAAATGCAGCTATGCAGAAAATAATTCAATTGATATCTGAAATTGATGCAAAAAAAGCCATAACATTTAAAACTGTAACAATGTAGGAGGTCCTAAATTATCACAACTGAAAGCCAATCATATGATGCCATCATCATCATCTTCTTCTTCATCTTCATCATCTTCATCATCATCTGCATCACGATCAATTAAGTTGCCAACATCTTCATCACTATTACAATAATCAACCAAAGTATCATCTAAGACAACCTCATCATCATCTTGATTGTCATTAATGATATTTTCATTGCCATCCACTTTGGGGAGACTTGGGATTATCAATGAATCCAGGTCCTCGGTGTCTATATCCAATCTATTTAACACAGGGATTTCAGTGGTATCCACTTCAAGTTCTTCATCAATCCTATTCTCCTGGTACACTTCGTCTTCAATAACTTCATCTATATTTAAAGCTTCATCTTGGATCTCATCAATGTCATAAATATGTCTATGTTGAAATGGTTGCACCACTTGCCATTCACTCCCTAACTTAGGATCATTGATATAAAAAACCTGTTTTGCTTGGTCTGCTAAAATATAAGAATCATTTTTGTACCACCTCCCATTAACTTTGACACTAGTTATACTCCCTTCCTTTTGAATCCCTTTTTTTTTCCTACCAAGGTCAAACCATTCACACTTGAAAAGTATAACATGTTTGTCATTCACATAGTCTAGTTGAATAATATCATCTAATACCCCATAAAAATCTATAATTTCATCACCATGATTTCCCTTAACAGAAATGCCACTATTCTGACTTCTACGCCTGCTGTCACGTTCCTTAGTGAGAAACCTCACTCCATTCACTATGCACCCATTGTACTTCTTAACACACCTATGTGGTGCACATGAAAGTGCATACAAAGCTTCAAATACATTTGATTGTTCCTTGCTGTATAACTGTGACATCTAGACAAAGCAAACAAAATAATTTAGAGAGCTTGTTTGATTATATTTAAATTTTAAATCCATATTATGCTAAATACAAAGCTTACATGTTGACGAAACCATATTGGAAATTTCTCTTTGTGGGTTTGCTCAATGTTTTTACAGCCTTCTAACTGTAGTTCTTCTTTGTGCTTTCTAATAAAGAGAAAAGAAACTTCTTACAACACAGACGTTGAAAAAAGTCACCCAATTCGGCCAATACACTACATACTTCCTTTCTTAAACTTCCACGAATGCCAACAGGAAGTATACGTTGTAAAAGTACATGACAATCGTGACTTTTCAATCCCGATATCTTGTTATCATTTGAACTAACACATCGAGAGATATTAGAGGCATACCCATCAGGAAATTTCACAGATTGCAAGAACTCACAAAAATTTTGCCTTTCTTTCTTTTTCATGACATAGCATGCAACAGGCATTTCATATTTTCCATCATCCCTTCTCACCAAGTGTAGCTCTTTACGGATTCCCATGTCTTCTAAATCTTGCCTTGCTTTCAGAGTATCTTTTGTTTTTCCATCAATATTCAACATGGTTCCTAAAATACTCTCACAAATGTTCTTTTCTATATGCATTACATCTAAGTTGTGCCTCAACTTCAACTTACTCCAATAAGGCAACTCATAAAATATGCTACGTCTCGTCCAATTTAATTCTTGTAAAGTGCGTTTTCTCTTTCTATTAGTTAGATGTTTCCCGGGTGCCACAATAGTCAATTTTTCTAGCTGCCTTAACACTTCATCTCCATTTAATTCAATAGGTGCCTCTCTACCTTCTCTCTCACCATTAAACTTCCTACTCTTTCTCCAACTATGATTTTTTGGTAAGAACCGACGATATCCCATGTAACATATCTTGTTGCGCAATAACTGGGAGCAAGTTTGATCATTGCAAATTGGACATGCCATATAACCCTTAGTACTCCAACCCGATAAATCACCATATGCAGGAAAGTCATTTATAGTCCACAATACAGCTGCACGCATTTGGAAACTATTTTGACAAGAAACATCAAATGTTTCAATCCCTTCTATCCATAATTCCTTTAACTCATCTATTAATGGCCGTAAGTAGACATCAATATCTTTTCCTGGAGACTTGGGTCCTGGAATTAACAAGGACATCATAAAAAATGGTGGTTTCATGCAATCCCAAGGTGGAAGATTCAATGGCCATAAAATCACAGGCCACATACTATATGTGCTACTTAAATTACCAAATGGATTAAAACCATCTGCAGCTAAAGCAAGCCTTACATTGCGAGGATCATTTGCGAACCAAGGAAACTTATTATCAAAGTCCTTCCAAGCTTCAGAATCGGCTGGGTGCCTCATATATTCATCATCAACACGCTTTTCATGATGCCAAACCATTTTCTTTGATATTTTATGGGACATAAATAATCTTTGCAACCTGGGCTTTACTGGAAAGTACCGTAAAACTTTATGCGCTATCTTTTTTCCCTTCCCATCATTAATTTTCCACCTAGAAGTGCCACATGTGGGACAACACTCATCATTTTTATTTTCTTTCCAGAACAAGACACAGTCATACTTACAAGCATGAATGGACTCATATCCTAACCCAAGATCTCGCAGAAACTTTTTTGCCTCGTAATAAGAAGATGGAAGTACCTCTCCTTCAGGTAATGCTTCTTTAATTAACTTCAACAACATATCTATTGCTTTGTTACTTATCTTGTTATATACTTTTAAATGGAGCAACTTAATAATAAAAGAAAACTTTGAAAATTTCTTACATCCAGGATATAACTTTGTATTAGCATCCCTCATAATAGATTCAAGATAATCAGGTAGGACAGTTGGATAAGTGTTATGTTCTTCATTTTGCTCATCGGTTTTATCCTTTTGGTAATATTTTTCACCCAATTCATGTAGCAAGTCAAAAATCCCATCATCTTCTTCATCTAAATTCTCATTAGACATATCACACTCTTTTTGGTAATAACCATCCTCGATGGGATTAGATGTTTCTCCATGATAAAACCATATCTGATAACATTTATCTATCCCTTGAACCAATAAATGATCCTCAACTGTTTTTTGACTTCTAAAATATAAGTTCATACAACTTGTACATGGACATCGGATGTCACAATCTTTTCCCATATGATTTTCTACGAAATTCATAAAAGATCGTACTCCTTCTATGTACTCCTTAGACCATTTCATGGTATACATCCAACTCTTATCCATTTTTTAATATCACCTAAATGAAAATAATCATTATTAAGTAATTGAAAAAATAAAATAATATAGTTAAGTTAAATTGAGCCCACATATGTCATACATAATATAAAACATATATATATATAAAACTATTTTGGGTAAAATCTACATACTATTTAATCAGATTTCAAGACACTAATTACAACATACAAAGGAATGTTATAAATTTATAAGATCGGAAAGGAGAAAAACCTGATAATGAAAAGTTGACACTGGTGAACACCTTCAAAAATATAGTTGATTCTTGTGTATCCTAAAAAAAAAAGAATAAAATATATTTTTATTATTAATATATTAAAATATTATAAGTATAAATATATTAATATATTATTAATAATAATATAAATATTAATAATAATATGCTCAAAATAAATAAATTTAACAAATGTACATGACATACAAAATATGTTTACTGTCCCATTCACTTTAAAAGCCTCTACGATCACACTGCATTTCCCAATTCAATTTGAATTAAAAAAAAAGTCGAGCAAATAGTCAAATAGATAACTTATATATAAATATGTTTCTGGAATCAAAATGTAGAAAATAAAAAACACATGTCCAATAACTTATACTAAATGCAAAATAACCTAGGATTTAGTGAGGAATACGTCCCTAGGTATGTCATTCATGGATTCGGAATGCGTTAAAAACTCAAAAATCCAATAAGATAGATTGTTTTATGAATTGGAAATATTATCTTTTCTTTTCCACAGCATGTAATCTCTCCCTTTCCAAGTCATCCAGTTTCATTTATGTCGATATATATATATATATGTATGTATGTATAAATTTATAATTCAGACAAAAAGTACAGCTTTTGCTTCACTACTGATAATTTGAAACTACTGTAGATTCTCCGTTTAGGGACTGATATCTAATGATTCTATGCAATAACTTAAGGACCCACTAAGCACTTGTTTTGTCTGAGAATTATTTGGTGTCAGCATTTTTCAAATTTCAATCACGAAAATACCAGTACCTCCTAACCTTAATTATTCATCATTATTTCCTTGACAACCATTAAAACATATGATTGATATCCTATAACTTCATTAAAACTGTGTAATGAATGATTCATGTGCATTTTGGCATGATACTGGTGTAATAATTAAGAAAATATGGATAAGTTTATTAACCAAAAGACATTAAAAACATATTTAGCAAGATGGTCCAAACAAAAATATCCAGGATGCCCTAAGTTCCCAATTAAACAGTTTGTTAGAATTTGACTGTAAAAAATTACAGAGCTATTCCTCTAACTTAGTGCAAAGTGAAAATCCCAGTCATAAAATATCTCAGCCTCATCAGTGCAGACCATATGAAAAGGCCAAGAGTCACACCACATAGATCTGATATTCCATCTTATTCCTAAGAAGTACGATAACATACATTTTTTATCATCATATTGTACAATAATTTCATTTTATCTATCAATGAGAATCGTTAAATTGTCTTCTAGAAAAAGAAAAATATTGACAAGAAACACCATTATATCATCATATATTTTGACAAGAGACCTCCACTAGCATGGGCATCATGTGTGAGAGATAAGATTACCTTTCTCCATGCCCTATTAATTACATAATTTAAGTATTGAGATCATCAGGAGCACTATTATCTATATATACACACACAGAAGCTCATATCACACACACACAGAATCTCATATCACACGCACACAGAATCTCATATCAGGTATACACACACAGATTCTCATATCAGGTATACAAGAATTAAGCTCAAGCAAAACAGAGTTTGCTTCACCATGAACATAAATGTAAAATCTATTGCAAAAACAGAACAAACTTATGTGTATGGATTTTCCTTAATTTCTTCTCAAAAGATAAAGGGAAGAAAAAGGGAAAAACGAAACAGATTGTTCAAAACTAGCAAGACAAAAAAAGAATAAATTTCAGGTTCACGTTTGAGAAGTTAAATACCTGGAAGTCTGTTGCTCGCCTCTGTTGCTCGCCTCTGTAACTCTATCTCGGAACTCAAGCTTACTTCTATCAAATCTGGGAGTTCAAAACACAATAAATCAAATTCATCTTGCAAAAATAGCAGAACTAAAACCCAACTGTGAGAAATTGATGATTTAAACAAAAAATCGAAAAGAAAAATCAACATATACCTATAACAGAGAATAACCTAAATTTCGTCAAATTCCTTAGGGTTATAGAATTGTATTGAGAAGAATTGGGAATTGATAAGGAATTGAGAGATAGAGTAAGAGAAGGAAACCGAAAAATTGCGCCAAAACACAACCCTTTCCCACCAATTTTTTCCATGATTTTCGGATGTTTTTTGTCACAAAAAACCATCGGTTTCCTTCCTCTTCTATGTTTCCATTCTCGAAGAGTTCTGCTTTGATATGAAGATTCAGCAAGACGACGCCGTTTCCTGTCCCAAGCCACATTAAAATGTTGTTTTAATAATTAATTTATTTTATTCTAAATTATTATTGTATTATTAATTAATTAAATTTTATATATATTTTAGTTATTTTTGACAAAATATAAAAGACAAACTAATTTTGTAACATATTTATTTAACATAGATAATATTATTGTGACGAAATAATTTTATCGTCACTAAATCATTAAACTGTGACAAAAATAATTAATGTCACAAAAAAATAATTATTTCATGACGAATTTATATGTTACAAATAGTAAATTTTTCCGTTATATTTTTTTTTTCCAAAAGAAAAAAGATTAGAAATTTTTTTTTCATATCAAAGGTGACGAAATTGTAACTCGTCACATTATATTAATTTTTTGTGATAAATTTATTTGTCATAAATATAATAGTTATTTATATCGATATGTTATTCGTGACAAAATGATTTTATTATCACTAATTTATTTAATTATGACAAAAATAATTCGTCACTAATTTATTTAATTATGACAAAAATAATTCGTCACGAAAAATAAATATTTTGTGACGATTATATACGTTGCAATAAGTTATTATTTTGTCATTAAATTTTTTCCCTCCAAAAAAATGGTGGGAAATTATCCCTCCTAAATAAACCATGACGAAATATATTTTTTCGTCACCAAAATAATCTTTTAGTGACGATAATTAAAACATAAAATGACGCAAGATAATTTCGTCACAATAATCAATAGTATGGTGACGTTTTAAAAAATTCGTCGTTGTAAGTTACAATTAGTGACGAAATTTTATGTGTCATTAAAAAATTCGTCACAAAAAGTCAAATTTCTTGTAGTGATTTTGGACTTAATGTGTTTTCTCAAAAAATTTGAGGACTCAATGTGTAATTTTAAAAATATAGGAATCCAATATGTAAAATTATTAAAGTATAGGGACCAAAGTATGAGTTTTTTCTAATATATACCAAATGTTGACTAGGACATGAGATTGAAATGCATGCTCTGTAATTAAGAGCGTAAAAATCTAGGTCCCTATCTATTTACATATTAGGTTCTTATACTTTTAAAACTAAATTTTGAATCTCTAAACCTATCTATTAGAACACATTAAGTCTAAATAGAACACATTAAGTCTAAATAAACGGTAAAAATAACAATATTTCGTTAAAATACAAGCGACTTTAACCGTGCATCAAACTGTCGTTTATGCAGTTCATTTTGGGCTTAATGTATTTTTTTTCAAAAAATTCGAGAACTCAATATGTAATTTTAAAAATATAGAGATCCAATATGTAAAATTATTAAAGTACAGGGACCAAAATATGAGTTTTTCCTAATATATACCAAATGTTGACGAGGACATGAGATTGAAATGCTATGTAAGAGAGTAAAAATCTAATTTAACTAATTTTCAACCTCTGTTTTAATAACTCTCAAGGTAAAATTTTAAAATTAAGAATCTTATTTATCAGTGAATACTTGAAATCCATTTCGCATACCATCAGGGCTTTTTTTTTTTCCCCCTTTATGTCCACATGATTAAGCCTTCAAACTTGAAAGACTCCTTCAAACTCATTTGATGCCGTCTTTGGATGCACCAATATCCCGCCAGAAATTGATTTCTACTGAAAACAAGTGTGGATTTTGTGGCTTTCTCGATCAGAATGGTGTGAACCGAAAAGAATGAGATTAAGAACATGATTTCCATAAGATAAAAAGAGAATGAAAGGCTGCAACAGATAGAAAAGAAAGAAAAATGGAAAAAAATTAAAATGAAGAATGTTTACAACATTGGTTACTGTGCAATTAAACCACCTAAACGAAATTCCACATGTCTAACATTTATTTGACCATAGTACATATCAGATGCGTGTGCATTTCATGCTCTCATTTCAAAACATGGCTGCTAGGATTAATTGTTTATTTTGTGTACTACTTACAAGTTTTGAGTGGTAAAAGTCTACATTTAAAAGTTCAGTATTAAAAGTTTACATTTAAAAGTTCAGTTTACTTAACCTACAACCTTTCGTTGATAGACTTTTCATAGAAAGAGAGAAAAAATAAATAAATAAAGACCGGTGCTCACAGGTTGTTGACTTCTTGGTAGCTGTTCACAGTCTCTGTCGCCAATAATAGCCTCCTATTTCTGATATATATGATTCTAAATTTTCCCTCTTTATAATTCATTTCCTCCTTGCATAATCAATATTTGTTTTTGCATATAATGTGTTTTAACTTTTAACTGGTCATGTTTATACTATTTAATTTCCTATAAATATATAAATTTTTTTCTTTTATTTTTATAACTGATCAAGTATTTAATTAATTAATTTTATTTTTTTTGTAAATATATAAATATTTAACTGAGCAAATATCCGTGGTATTTTATAAATGTAAGATTTTTTCAGATTGAAAATTTTATTTTTAATATTATTCACTATTATCTTTAACATTTTTTCTTATTTCTTTTCATCAAATAAAATAAGTATGTTTACGAATGTTTATTTAAAACCTCTAAAAAATTATAACCCGTCGTGGAATATTGAAAAGTTTCTATTGGATAACTACCTTTAATTCTAATTAAACTTTAAGTCTACTAATATTATATTCCTAATCAAATTTTATTACTGACTTGTTCACTAAATCTTTGTGCCTATAAATATGATAGTTGTGAGTTATTAAATAGATACAATAAAATTATTAGAAAATATATATTTCTTATTTCTCTTTATTTCTATTTTGATTTTACTCTTATTATAACACGTTATCAGCACGATCATAAATTTTGATAATTTTATTACTGACTTGTTCACCAAATCTTTGTGCCTATAAATATGATAGTTGTGAGTTATTAAATAGACACAATAAAATTATTAGAAAATATATATTTCTTATTTCTCTTTATTTCTATTTTGATTTTACTCTTATTATAACACGTTATCAGCACGATCATAAATTTTGATAATTGGAAGCCAGTGGTTTACTGATAAGTCGCAATTATATTAATATTTTAGATTAATTCTTGGCATAATTTTGTGTTTTATTTATTTAATTTTAATAATAATAAATGATTTTTTGTATTTTTATTAATTTATAGTGTTTTTATAATTTTTAATAAGTTTTGGAATGTTTTCAGGTGTTATATTATTAGTTGGAGCTAAAATGGAGGTGTTGGGTTATTTATAGGAGGAATAATGCAAAAAGGGCAGAATTTACCCTTTGCACAGCCGTGCAATCTCGCATTGCACAGCTGTGTCACGCGAAGGAAGCGCGCGAGGATGAGGAACAATGCCTATTGCACAGCCGTGCTAATGTGAATTGCACAGCTGTGTCACGCCCCTGCCACCAGCGAACGCGCACGACGCAAACCCTAAGGCACCACTTATTTCCACGACACAGCTGTGCATTTCTAAAGCACAGCTGTGCTTTTCTCCAGGGGATAAAAAGAAAAGAACGCCGCATTCCGGGAGGAGCTTAGTTTTTAGTTTTTTTAGGTTTAGTTTTAATTGTATTTTTCTCTCTTCTCCTTAGGGTAGACTTAGATTTATTTTTCCATTAAATTCCAACAATAATTTATTTTATTTTCATGTTTTAATTCTCCTTTTAAATTATGTTTAGCTTAGATTTAATTTTGAATTGCAATTTCCTTCTTAAATAATCTAGATCAATTTAGTTTAAATCTAGATTTTGGGGATTCAAGTGGATTCGAAGGTTGAAGAACAAGAACTTCAAGATCTATTTTCTCTCTCATCAAGGGTGTATTCTAAACTCTAATTTTCCATCTTTTATGTTTATATTCTTGATGATAGAGTAGTTAATCATGCTTGGGAGTTCTTGAATCGTATTTGTATTTTGGATATTTGGATTTAATAAATATTTTCATGTTTTCTTTTATTCCTCTTGTTATATATTGTTTTGCAATTATAATGATGATTGGAGCTAAATCCGAAAATTATTGTTTGTGCAAATGCTCTGTTCTTTTAATATTAGCATATATATTTCCAGCTTAATCCATGGATATGGTAGGTTGGTTTGTGGGTGTTGATGTTATTAGATTAAGAATAGTGAGGAATAAATAGGTTTGAGATAACTTAATCCAGGGATGGTAGGTTGTCTTAGATCTAGGATTTGGTAACCCGCGCTTAAGCTAATTAATAGACTTAATCCAGGGATGGTAGGTTTATTAATTAGAATAGCTTAATCCATGGATATGGTAGGCTTGGGTTCAGTTGGGTTGTCCAGAATTTCATGTTATATTGTTTTACCAATTTTCAGTTACATTTATGAGGATAGAATTTTCTAAGCATTCAATTTCATCCTTGAGTAATTTCTTGATGACCAATTTTATATTTAATTGTTAATTTATTTTCTTGCTTAGCTTAGTTTTTCTCCACCAAACAAATTGGGGACATCTCAAATTCACTCATCTTTGAATAATTTCTTGATGAACAATTTTATTTTCAATTGGTAATTTATTTTCTGGTTTAGTTTAATCTTCTCCACCAATCACACCGGGGACATCTCAAATTCACTCAACCATAGATATTTAACTGAACAATCCTTTTTCCCTTGGGTACGATAACTCGGGGTCCTAACTATACCCCACTTTATTACTTGTCGATTCGGTACACTTGCCGAGGACCCGTCAAGTTTTTGGCGCCGTTGCCGGGGAACACGGTGTTGTTTGTTTTATATCTTTAGTTGAGTTAGTTTGAGGTTTTTATTTTTCTTTTTATTTTAATTTGGTGTTTATTTTTGCAGGAAAATTTTGAGACATTTTCAAAATGATGCAAGATAGTGATCAAGATTATGAGTTGTTCCTTTTGCGAGAACAAGTGAATGATATGATGAGGGAGATGCAAGAGTTACGACAAATGTATTCAACTTCACCAGTCACCTATTCACCGTCTTTTGAAGATCCTCACTCTTCATGTGTATCACAAGAGTATCACTTTTTCCATATCGAACGTCTTTCAAACTACAATTATTGTAGAGAGAGGGAATACCAAGCAGAAAGGAGAGAGTTGCAGGCTACAATCAACTATCAAGAGGAGAGGATCAAGGCTCAAGGGGATTTATTAAAGAGTCAAGCATTGGAGATCCAAAATTTGGAATCCAAGTTGGAGCTTTTAATTGTCTCTTCGGTTGATCAAAGAGATGGTGGTGAATTGAGTCATGCACCTATAGAGATTAATGAGAATATTGAAATTCTTGAGGATGGGTTGCATGAAAAAGAAAAGGAGCCAATTATTGTTGAAGACAAATCTTGTGTTTTTTTGGAAACTAATTTCAATTTTTCTATGCAGGATAATGCACCAAAGGAGCAAGAGTTGAATGATTCTCAAATGGAAACACTGAATTCAGTCCATTTGAAGGATTTATTTAGGTTTGAAGAGCCGGTAGAGTTCGTGTATAGTGAACCCAAGGTGGAGTCATACTTCATCGAGGACATGGAATTTCCCACCTTGGTGGCTTTCGATGATTTTCTCCTACTGATGGGAGAAAATGAGGAGCAAGAACCGGGAAGACCAGTATTCGGTTCACAAGCTCGCCCACCCGAGAGTGACATGAGTCGAGCTGGGACTCAATAAACCAGAACTCTGTCTTAACCCTTTCTCTTTATTTTCGTGTTATTTAATTAATTTTTGTGTTTTAAATTTTTAGTATCTTTATAGAATAAATTTCTCCTTAAAATTTTAGTGTATTAGAATGTTAATTTGTTTTTTTTAAGGTTTAATTTATTGGTTTTAATTTTTTGTGTGTTTGATTTTAATTTCTTTCATTGTTGTAGGAAATTAATAATTGAGAGGGAAGGAAATTGTAGTTGAGGAACAAAGATGGCAAATTTTGGACTTGACAGTGGCAGTTTTACACGGTGGTAAGCAATTCACAGGGAAAACACAGCCGTACAATAAAAAGCACAGCTGTGCTTTCCTTTAAAACACGCCAGTGCATGACGCTGAGGACGGACACAGCTGTGCTTCAATTGAAAGCACAGCTGTGCTTTGTTTTAATAGGCGCGCTGCTGCGACGCGTAAAGGAGGACACAGCCGTGCTTTTAACTAAGCACAGCTGTGCTTTTCACACAGCGTGTTTAAACACGCCTGTGTTGCCCTTTTTCTTCTTTTCTCTGTTCTTCTTCTCTTGTTTCCCTCTTTCTTCAAAATTAAAATTCTCTCTCAATTTTTCCTTCGATCTTCACTGATCAACCAAAATAATCTCAGGTAACATTTACTTTATGCATTTCTTTGAGCTTAATTATAATTCTTTTCATCTTTCCCCTACAATTTTTGGTTATTTTGAATCTGAATTTTTCCCCAATTCCCTGCATGAAATTCCAGAATTAAAAGGTAAAAGGAATCAAAAGCTCTTTTCCTCTTTTTCGTTAGTATCTTCTGAAGATTCTTTTAACCAGTAACTAATTTCATCAGTTTCAGGTATGTAAATTCCCAATTTTATCGCACCTTATTTTTTTAAATTCCGTGGTATGTACTTGATCCCCAACTGTTGATTTTATTGAGTTAGTTGAACTTGTGATGTGTTTTGCTTATTTGGGCCAACATGGACAGGTACGGGTGTTAATAACTGAGAACAATAGTGCTTGAAAATGTAATTTAAATTGTGCACACCAACTGTTTGATGAAATGCCTAAAAGAGAAATGCATGTCAATTGAAGGAATTCTAACAGAATTAACTCAGTAATGTGTTAATCTATTCTATCTAGCTGTCAATTTGATCTGTTGAGGTTATCACCAAATTTATGCGAATAGGTCAGGTTCTTATTCACTGCTGGTTTAAAGTTTTCAACTATGGAAATTACCTTGACATTTTGTATAATGAGCAATCACATTCTGAGCTGATTTTATATATATACATATATGATGTATTTTGAAATATAGCTGCTGGAATTGGGATTTTGGTTTCAGAATTCTGAACCGATTTGTTGCTGTAATAGGGGCCTTATGCATAACATGGATGGGGAGATGTTGAAAGTTAATTTTAAATTACTTGAGATTATGCTTGGTATTATCTTGTTTTAATGATATTGCTGTTGCTTTAGTTTTTAATTTAGATGCAATTGAATATTGTGCTTGATTGAATTGAGTCAAATGCATGTTTGCTAGTTCCCGACTTGATGGGATTAGGATAAGTTGTTTTGGATGCAAATTTTTCACATTTTTATTTACATGCAACTTTGAATTTTTCCTACATATTTTTGCTGTGAATGAAGCAGTGATTAAGTAAACTTTGCATTTCTCTGTTATTCTCCAATAATTGCATTTATTTTATTTTTGGCATGTGCACTTTAGGGGTTAATTACTTGTGCGTATTTTATTTTCCACCGTGTGCTTTTCATTTTCAATTTCTTTAACTTCAAATTTGTGCAATCTTCCAATTGTTACTATTTTGTGCATAGAATTTGTACTTCAATATGTTTATACATTTGCCTTATGCTTAATGTTTCAATTTTTGCATCATCATTAGCTAGAAAGTATATTTATTTCGCAAATTCTGTTGTGACGTGTTGGTGAGTTTTGATATTATTCTTCCAATTTAGTTATAGATGTGGTATGCACTTAATGAAACCAAGAATGTTTTGAACAAAGTGTTTACTTTCTTTTTCAGGAACCATGGTTCGCAACAGAGAGGAGCAACCATCAGCGCCCATTCAGTCTCCTGATTGGTTGACTCCAGCGCAGCGCACCCTGTTCAACAAGCTGGCTGCGAAAATTATTATTTCGAGTAGGTTCATGAGTATGAAGACACTCATTGACCTGGGCATTCAAGAGAGGGTATTATCTCTGCTGGGGAACATTGGATGGGAGGAGTTCTTTTCTCTGAATGGTCCGACTTATCCTGAGATAACATTGGAGTTCCTTAGTACGTTTCAGTACTCTCCTAGGTTATCTCTGGATGATCGGAATACCATTCAGTTTAGAGTGCGCAATATCCCTTATTTTCTATCGATTTCTGACCTGGCGAGATACTTGAGATTGCCAGTGGATGGGGAGGTACATGTTGTGGGTGAATCAACTGCGCACTGGGCTATTGTTGGGAAACCCAACATGGAATTTAATGCGCGAAACACCAAGTCTACCAAACTCCGCTCTCCGGTATATCAGTACTTGCATAGAGTTATGACATCATCAGCGTTTATGCGACCAGAGTGCCCTAGCAATGTGAGTACATCTGACCTATTTTTTGTATATGCTATGGAGGCTGGGGTACGAGTGAATGCAGTACCCTGGTTGTGTAAGCAGCTGAAGAGAGCTGCAGCCACCTCAGGAAAGAGGATTGGGATCGGTGGGTTGATCACCGTTATTATGAGGGCCCTGCATCTACCTACTGCCGACATGGGCAGACACTTGACGTCGTCTTATTTTATTGATGAGGAGGTAGTGCTTAGATGTAGGATAGCTATAGAGGATCCCTCTTCTGAGTGTGGCTATAGAGTTAGGAGAGCGGAGGAGGAGGCTCAGGACTTGGGTGATGATGGAGAGGGTGATTCTGATGACGCCCCAGCGCCAGTTGATCATGATGATGCTCCACCACCACCACCACCGCCACAGGGACCGGTATTCAGTACATACAGTAGGAGGGTGAGACAGAGGATTGATGTACCGTTCTCCCCTCCAGACATGAGTCGATATGCTCAGGCACATGACGAGCCGTCATCTTCCACAGCACCTCCACCCTCAGCTCCATCGTTAGATGCCTCGCAGGTCCAGACATTGATCTCAGAGATGCGGTCCATGACTGCTATGATGATGAGGTTTGAGACTGCGCTTGGCACGCTTCAGGAGTCATTCAGTGAGTCGAGGAGGGAGCAGGCAGCCTTCCAGGAGAGGGTGTGGGAGAGACTGGATACATTGAGCAGAGAGCTGGCGGAGGTCAGGGCAGCTACCGCTCAGAGTGACCAGATGATCTCTGGCATGGACTTATCAGTACAGCGAGCTTGGGAGCGACTGGCTTCTATTGAGACTCAGCTGGAGCAGGTGCGTCGAGATATGGTCCTGGGAGCTGAGCAGAGAGATGCATTTTTGGGATCCTTCCAGCACAGGATTATGACACAGTTGGACAGGCTGAGCGTTGAGATTCGTGGATTTTTCACTCCTGTTTCCACTGTGTTTCCTCCACATCTGCGACGACCACCACAGTAATATATTGTATATATATTTCAGGAAGTGATTCGTACACAACAGATTTTGTATATATTTATTTATTTATTTTAGTTAATGAAATTGATGAAGTCAGGCAATGTATGATTTTATTTACTTTATTATATTTTGGAATTGTGTGGCTGAGCCAATGACGTGTGATAGGATAGATATTATTTGTGTTGGCTATGAATCTCACAGATTTCAGAGTATTTCGATTTTGCACAGTGATTATTGGATTCTTGCACAGGTTTTGAATTTTCTTCATTTTGCACAGGTGGCATGCAGAAATTTTGTATGGTTGTTAATTGTGCACAGTAATTAATTTATGTTTGCCGTTTTTGAGATGCTTGCAATTGATTTTAAATTGCAATGAGTTTTTGCACAGCATGGGGGAAAATTTTTAAAAAAATTATCTCTGTGTACTTCATTTTCTTGCACTGAGGACAGTGCAACATTTTGAGTTTGGGGTGGAGTACCATTTCAATTTTTAAACCAAAACCAGATTTGTTTTGTTTTATTGTTTTTTTTAGTTTGTTGCGTTTGAGTAGTTGTTAGTTAGTTTGCTTTGTTTGTGGCGTGTTTGTGCCAAGTTTGTGTCTAAATATTTTTATGGTTGTTTCTTTTTGATTTTCCTTCGATTTAAATTTTTATTTCGTCCTAATAGTTTTCAATTGTGAATGATTTTGATCTCAGATTTAGAAATTTGTGTTTCATTCAATATTAAGTTGAGTGAGAAATAGTTATGTTTATATCGTTGTTTGTTAGACTGCATTTAAACCTTAAATATACTTTGCAATTTCTAAATTTTGAGCACTTTGGCCTGTCTTTAAAAAAAATTAAGAAAAATCTAGTTGCAATTAGGGGATTAGATGACAACTCACTAAGAGCACTAGAACCTTTCTGATTACCCATCGAAGCGACCTTAGATGAGACACAACTTAGAAAATGATTTAGGCAACCCTTCTTTGTATAGCTACTTTAAATGACTTTTCCTACCTTAATTTCATTGTCTCTTGTTAGCCCGTTGAGCCTATTATTTTAGTATGCTAAATGCGTGCTTATTTTATTGTTACACATATTAAAACTACCTTTAGCCTTAAATGATTTTTGCCTCCCTTAGAAGAGTGGCCACTCTAGTAAGGTTGGGTTTTTATTTTAGGTAAAAGGGAATTTAGATTTTGTCAATTCTTGGTGTAAATTTCTGTTTGAGAATTGATTGGTGTGTGTAATGGAGAGTTGAGCCCATTTAAAGAAATGAGTTTGGGGTTGATAAAGAGGAATGTGATTTAAGTGGTTTATTGGTCTTGTAAAAAAAAAAAAAAAAAAAAATTAAAATTAAAGCTCAATTGTAGTTCTTGCTGGGATTTATAGACGAATTAAGTACTTTATTTATTGTTAATGGCTAGTTGGTTTTTATGCTTCTAAAATATATATATATATATATATATATATATATATATACTAAATAAAAAAAAAAAAAAAAAAAAAAAAAAGAAAATTTGAAAAAGAAGAAGCATTGTAAGTTTTTCCTAGCTAATTGGGCAAAATGTGAGTTTGGGGTACAAAAATTAGTGAGACTTGAACTAGTGCCTTGTGAAAATCGGTGTTGAATATTATGTGGCATTTGTTATTATGAGTTGAGTTTGATGATGCTAAGGTGTCTTTTAGACCAATTTTATTTTGATTATATGTGATTGAGTTGGGAATATTTATTAGTACAGTTGGGTGATTGTGTTTTGTTTAGGTAGTGGCTATTTTTCTCTAGTGACTTGATCTTTCTTTGTTAGCCAATTTACCTAAGCCTAACGTTACAACCAAAATGTAAGACCTCTTGATTCTTTGTTTTGTCTTGTTCTATTTAGTGGAGATGACCTTCTAGTAAGGTTTGGTACGTAAGAAGAGGTATATGGTGTTTCTTGAGCTTTGAGTGAAAAGCCATGAGTGCATTCATGCATTCGAGTTGATTCCTTTTCCCAACATTGTATCTAGAAGTTTTGTTTTTAAATGATAAAAATTCTGTTTTGGCCTTTTGCACACACACACAGAAATTGTTTAGTATGTTCTTGTGTTTATTTGTTATTTAGTGAGCATTGGTATTAGCAAGCCTATTTTCTTGTTCATTAATTGAGAATGACTCCTTATTTTCTTTTGTTGAGATTGAAATAATTGAGAATGTGGTTCATTCAGTTTACTCGAGGACGAGTAAAGATTTGAGTTTGGGGTAGTTGATAAGTCGCAATTATATTAATATTTTAGATTAATTCTTGGCATAATTTTGTGTTTTATTTATTTAATTTTAATAATAATAAATGATTTTTTGTATTTTTATTAATTTATAGTGTTTTTATAATTTTTAATAAGTTTTGGAATGTTTTCAGGTGTTATATTATTAGTTGGAGCTAAAATGGAGGTGTTGGGTTATTTATAGGAGGAATAATGCAAAAAGGGCAGAATTTACCCTTTGCACAGCCGTGCAATCTCGCATTGCACAGCTGTGTCACGCGAAGGAAGCGCGCGAGGATGAGGAACAATGCCTATTGCACAGCCGTGCTAATGTGAATTGCACAGCTGTGTCACGCCCCTGCCACCAGCGAACGCGCACGACGCAAACCCTAAGGCACCACTTATTTCCACGACACAGCTGTGCATTTCTAAAGCACAGCTGTGCTTTTCTCCAGGGGATAAAAAGAAAAGAACGCCGCATTCCGGGAGGAGCTTAGTTTTTAGTTTTTTTAGGTTTAGTTTTAATTGTATTTTTCTCTCTTCTCCTTAGGGTAGACTTAGATTTATTTTTCCATTAAATTCCAACAATAATTTATTTTATTTTCATGTTTTAATTCTCCTTTTAAATTATGTTTAGCTTAGATTTAATTTTGAATTGCAATTTCCTTCTTAAATAATCTAGATCAATTTAGTTTAAATCTAGATTTTGGGGATTCAAGTGGATTCGAAGGTTGAAGAACAAGAACTTCAAGATCTATTTTCTTTCTCATCAAGGGTGTATTCTAAACTCTAATTTTCCATCTTTTATGTTTATATTCTTGATGATAGAGTAGTTAATCATGCTTGGGAGTTCTTGAATCGTATTTGTATTTTGGATATTTGGATTTAATAAATATTTTCATGTTTTCTTTTATTCCTCTTGTTATATATTGTTTTGCAATTATAATGATGATTGGAGCTAAATCCGAAAATTGTTGTTTGTGCAAATGCTCTGTTCTTTTAATATTAGCATATATATTTCCAGCTTAATCCATGGATATGGTAGGTTGGTTTGTGGGTGTTGATGTTATTAGATTAAGAATAGTGAGGAATAAATAGGTTTGAGATAACTTAATCCAGGGATGGTAGGTTGTCTTAGATCTAGGATTTGGTAACCCGCGCTTAAGCTAATTAATAGACTTAATCCAGGGATGGTAGGTTTATTAATTAGAATAGCTTAATCCATGGATATGGTAGGCTTGGGTTCAGTTGGGTTGTCCAGAATTTCATGTTATATTGTTTTACCAATTTTCAGTTACATTTATGAGGATAGAATTTTCTAAGCATTCAATTTCATCCTTGAGTAATTTCTTGATGACCAATTTTATATTTAATTGTTAATTTATTTTCTTGCTTAGCTTAGTTTTTCTCCACCAAACAAATTGGGGACATCTCAAATTCACTCATCTATAGATATTTAACTGGACAATCCTTTTTCCCTTGGGTACGATAACTCGGGGTCCTAACTATACCCCACTTTATTACTTGTCGATTCGGTACACTTGCCGAGGACCCGTCATTTACTACAACCCGACTCGAATTCAATGGTAAGTAAATTTAATCCGTAAATTTTGAATTGTTCTAATTTTAATGAATCAATGAAATCGATTATAAATTGAGTTATGATATAATGAATTGTATAATTTTTTGTTATGAGTAATACAATTATTTGAAGACTCCTGAAAAGTTGTAATGTCATTACACGCATACAATTTGTTATGAAATATATTATTTTTCAATATTTCTCAAAAAAATTTATTGATTTCTAAAAAATATTCGCTGAAATGGATATCACTTTGAAATTGAGATTAGAATATTGAAATATGTATATGTCAATATTTGTATCAGAAAAATATTCTGAAAAATTATTTGATTTTATTAACAAATATAAATATTAGTAACTTGAAGTTTACTAACTATTATACAAATATTAGTAACATGAAGTTTACTAATTAATTGATACTAATATCAGTAAACTTGAAGTTTATTAATAAATACAAATATTAGTAAACTCGAAATTTACTGATTCATTGATATTAATATTAAGAAATTTGATGTTTATCAATTGATATAAATATTTGATATAATAAAAATAGTCAACCTGCAGTTTACTAATTGAATGACAATTGATTACTTGGTATAACCGGTTTGACCCTGAATCAATTATAATGCATAAATTATTGATAATTTATATATATTAGAGAACCATAAATTTTTTTAATTCAATTTAAGAAATGATCATAAGCTACTTATTTTCAAGAAATATTACTAAAGTATTGCTAATTAATAAAGGGCCTGAATTTGCTTCATTCGGGAATGAATAAAGATAATATATGTGGACCCACTATCCACCATGTTAACCACTCAAATATTTTATGATTTTTGAGAGATGCTTCGATAAAATGGTAACATGTGTGTTTATTATCAACTCACAACCTGTAATTTGTGAGATTATTCAAATTAAGTGTACAACTTTCAGATTATGCAATCAAGACATTTTTTTGTGTTAATGTTGATGAAGGTATGTCGCGGGTAAATAATTGTTATAAGTCCATCTTAAAGGTCTAGCAAAATATTTATGCCTCTGATTAATTGCTAGATATTTTAAAAAAAACAATAGTACTCTCATTTTTATATAGGGATGTTATTGCTTGAAGTAATATTTAAATGCATTATGCCAATAAAGATTATTAAACTCTTCTATTGCAATTTTTAGTTAAAATTTGCATTTTGGTTAAATAATTTTCCTAATATCAGGGGAAGTAAGCAGCTGAAAAATAAAATAATAAATACATTATGTGTAATTTAGATCATCATATCATAAATTTAAAGTTCAAATTATGATATTAATATATTTGTTAGTGTGTAAAGATTTATTAAATCTCGTGTATATCAGCTACAAATGCTCTAATTCAAAGTAATGTCCCAGTAGGACAATTTGTCTTGTAGGGTAAATTATTCAGTTCCAAATAAAAATAAAATCGTTGAACAACAAGGAGCTTATGGAGGCAGGTACTTTTAAAGAGACATATGACATAATTAATTTCAAAACCCCAGAAGTGGTTTAAATACTTGAAATTAAATAAAAGATCTCAATATGTTATGTCATTGAAAGGAACCGAAAAAGTTAAAGTTGTTGACAACATTTCTGCATAAAAAAATATTGATATTGATATTTTCAACATAGTAAGGATCTTAAAATTAAATCTATTGAAAAATACAGATGCTGAATGCATTAATTCTATAATATGCATTTTTGGACATGTAGTTCAAATGTTCAAAAATATGATGCCAATTGGGTGCACATTCATGCAATATACAATGAAGTCATAAAACATGACTTATTTTATGACATTTATTGCAATAAATTGGCATTTATTATGAAAAGATATATTTTCTTATAATAGATATGGATGCAATAATTTTAAAGTATTTATCAATATGACAATATATTAGTATGTAAAAAATTGATGCTATTTGCTTATTTAATAATGAAATTATTACATAAAAATTCCTGAAAGATTTATCCTACATGAAGCATATATATACATTTTTGAAAATTTTTGTTTAATATAAATATGTATTAAATTTTATGTATATGATTTTGAAGTTTTATATTGTTGCATATTATCATGATTTATTTATGATTTTGATTGTTATTGAAACTCTTGAAAAGTTTAAAATATTTTAACAAATATTGGAAGTTAAAATTTTATCGACCTAAAAATCGAATATTATTTGATTGAAAATATAATTTTTGATAAAGTAATTACATATTTATAAATTATTTTCCATTGAATACCCCAATGGTTGTAAAGTCACTAGATACAACATATTTCTTGATCATATATTATTGCTATTATTGCTATTGATGTATTATGTAATCATTTATTATAAGATAATTGTCAAATTGTTACTTAAAACTACATATTGTTTTCTATATAATCATATATTTTTATTTGAGAAATTCAATTATTTTCATTTTTTTAAGTATTGCTTTAGAAATATTTGAATTAAATTACTAATTCTTTTGCAATAGCTATTATATGATTATGTTGTACACGTGTCATGAAAATTATTTTATTGCATTTGTTTCATTCCCTGAAGTGAATGAAGCAATATAAAGTTATAACCATAGAAATTATATTTTGAAGAAATGACAATTATTATTATTATATTACTAATTTTCACAGCCACAAGTGGCTGATAATTAAAAGAAAAAAAATAAAAATGGTTAAAAAAACCATTTGAGAATGGATAACTTATTCATTATATGATATGAAAGTATATTTGTCACGTAACTATTGTACGTATGATCATATTATTAAGTTTTATAAATTTTCCATCTTAAAGAAATGAAAGATGTGGAAATGAACTCGTACATACTTATAAAGATACAACATATAATTTAAAAAAAAAGTTTTAGTTGTTATTTTCAGTTCATGCATAATATATCCAGAAAATATATAGCTAGCATATCTAGAAGATATGTGACTCATTTTTAGATAAAGAATCTTATAATATGATATATCAGAACTCTGTATATACAAGTTTAAAGTTTTGTATTGATATTGTTATAAGGGGAAGAAAAATATACATTGTGCTCTTTTTTCCCTTAACTAAAGTTTTTTTTTCCATTAGGTTTTCCTATTAAGGTTTTTAATGAGGTAACTTATGATATATATTAAAGATATTGTGTACTTTTTTTCCCTTCACTAGATTTTTATCCCACAGGATTTTTCTTAGTAGGATTTTAACGAGTCACAGTACGTATTAATGGATATTCAAGGGAAAGTATGCACTACGAATCCCAAGATTATGAATGTCCATAACCCCTTAAGATTGCTAGTATGGCTTATCAAAAGAAAAAGTCAAATAATTATTGTCCATGCAAGACATTTACAATATTGTCAATGAATCTAAAGTCCGCCAGAAACATGACGATCTTTTAGTGAAAAATGGATATGAGAATAATTTCATTTGTCCATACGTTTTTATCAAGAAGATAAATTTTAGATTTGCTATAGTTGCAGTTTATATTGATGACTTAAATATAGTAAGGACTCCAGAATAGATCTCTGTAACTGCAGAATATTTGATAAAAAAGTTTGAATGAAAGATCTTGGAAAAACAAAATTTTGCCTTGGGTTTTATGTTGAATATTTGCCAAAAGGAATTCTCGTGCATCAAGCAATCTATATAGAGAAAATCTTGAAATAATTTTATATGGATAAATTATATCCATTAAATATTCCAATAGCTGTTCGTTCTTTTAATGTCAAGAAAGATCATTTTTATCCACAAAGAAGATATCGAATAGGTTCTTGGTCCTGAAGTACCATATCTCACTGTACCAACTCAAAGACACTGAAAATGGTGTAAAATATGTTTTACGTTATATTCGTGGTACTTCTAACATGGGTTTGTTTTTCCCCAAAAAAACAAAGTTAGAATCGGCAGGGTATACTTATGCTGGGTACCTATCAGATCCTTATAAATCTCGATCACAAACAGGTTATATGTTCATATATGTGATACTGTTATTTCTTGGCGATCTGTGAAGGAAACAATCGCTGTTACTTCCTCAAATCATTCAAAAATATTAGTCATTGATGAAATAAGTTGTAAATATGTGTGGTTGAGATTCATTACTCAACACGTTAAAGGAGCAAGTGGATTAGTGGTAGAGAACAAGCCAACAAAATTATATGAGGATAATACAGCATATATCTCACAACTCAAATGTGGCTATATCAAAAGAGATAGAACCAAACATATTTCACCAAAGTTTTTCTACATTCATGAACTTATGAAAAAAAGGACAAATTGGTGTTTGGAAAGTTCGCTCAAGTGATAATCTAACAGATTTGCTTACAAAATCCCTACCAAGTTCAATTTTCAAGAAACATGTGTACAATATTACAATGCGCTAATTAAAAGATTTAGTATAATTCATTCCATTTTTTAAGGGAAGTACTTATGAATATTGTACTATTTTTTTTTTTTTGCTAAGTTTTTATCCTATTGAGTTTTTTTTAAAAATTTTTTAACGAGACATGTTCATAATATATAGTCATCCAAGGGGAAGTATTGTGGAATATTAAAAAATTCCTGTTGGATTACTATTTTTAGTTCTAATTAGACTTTAAGTCTACTAGTAGTATATTTATAATCAAATTCTATTATTGACTTGTTCACCAAGTCTTTTTTCCTATAAATATGCTAGTTGTAAGTTATTAAATAGACACAATAAAATTATCAGAAAATATATATTTCTTATTTCTCTCTATTTTTATTTTGATTTTACTTTTATTTATAAAATAATTTACATAATTATTATTATTAGTTTTTTTTTAATGAGAAAGTTTACGTCTAAAAAGAAATTTAAGATGACTTATCATTATTTGCGACTTTAAGTAATAAAAAGAAAATGTTTATAAAAGCCATAAAAAATTTATAAAAATCATTTTAATATTAGCAATTTAAAGTCATCCATACTTTTAAAAAATCTATTAAAATTTTTAAAAGTCATTCATATTTTTAAAAATTTATTGAAATCTTTAAAAGTATCAAAAAGTCATTTAAAAAAGCAACACGTACTTGTAAGCTTTTAATTTTTTTTAGTTTTTATTATTAAAGTCTTAAATATTTATTTTGCAACAAATTTTATTTTTTTACACATTAAACTCTTAATAGATGGAAAATATAAAATTAAATTGCAAGTTTCGTTTGATATATTTTTAATATCTGTATCTATACTACAATTTGATTTTCTCTTTGTGTATTTCTTTATAATTTTAAGTTAGTTATTATTCTTTATTAACGACAGCACATCAAATTGATATTGAGGTGTATATACTAAAAGCGTGTAAAACGCAACATATTATTTAATTTTAAATTTTTATTACCAAAAATTTTAATATATAAAAAAATATAATTTAGGAGAAGGGGTGAGCAAATTTTGGTTAAAACCGAAAAACGAACCAAACCGACCGATTTTTTAATTTGGTTTGATTTTTTCGGTTCGGTTTCGTTTTTGAAATTCCAGCAGGTTTTTGAAAGGCAAAAACCAAAAAAAAACCGAACCGATCGATTTACCCCTAAAATTATTAGTTTATTTATTTTATATTTAAAAATTGAAATTGTATTTTTATTTTTATGAGTTGTACTATGTATTTTGGGATTGTGTCTTTAATTTAGACTTGTATTTTTTTCAATTTAATGTTTTTATTTTAGTTTTATAATTTATAATTTTGTATAATTTTTAGATATAATTTTTTTAGTTATTATTTTGAAATTTCGGTTATATGGTTAACCAAACCGACCGAATATTTCAGTTCGGTTTGATTCGATTATCATATAATTTTGGTTTGGTTTGCTTAAATCATAGCTTTTCGGTTCGGTTATTGAACCGAACCAACCGTTGCTCACCCCTATTTAAGAGTTTAATATCCTGAAATATATATTGAAGAGGTTAATAGCAAAAACTGAATTTAAATGCAAAAATTCAAAAAATTGATACTTGCAACTGCTTTTTGCCTTTAGAAAACCTATCAATTTCTTATGGAAACACCCATATTTTAGTCCCCAAATTATTTGACTTTTTCTTGTTGAATTCATGAAATTTGAAAACTATACATTAGGTCATTGTAATATGATTTTACTCCTTACTAAGTTACTGCGTGTTTTTTGAATTTTTTAAATTTATTACATGCCTCCAAATTATTTCTTTTCCTTCCAAAACTTATTTTTTTTCTTCAGACATGTACAATACTTATAAAATTACTCTAAAATATTTTAAATCAACTAGATGGAATTATAAAGGTATTCTGAGATCTTTACAATTATTTTAGAAACTAGATTCTGAAGTTTCGAACGTTTTTTTAATTTTTTTTTTATATTCATTAAAATATCGAAAACTTGCGATGAAATCCAAAGAAAACATGATTCTTAAACTGGCTCAGTGTAAAATATTCTTTAGAACGTTTAAAAAAATTGACTCTAAGATATAGCGAGTTTGAGAATTATTTTCTGAAAAACAGAGAGTTTTTGAATTTTGTTGTAAGTTTTTGATATTTTAATGAATATGAAAAATTAAAAAAAAAATTGAAACTTTAAAATTTAGTCTTCAAAATAATTTTAAAAATTTCATAATAACTCTATATTTCCGTTTAGGTGAGTTAGAATTTCTAGTGTAAAGCAATCTCACTTTAAATGGTATAAAACTATGTTTGGTAAGTGGTATTGTATTGTAATGTAATCAAACATGTAATGAATCATTTGTTTGTTAATATAAATTTTTTGTATTGTAATATAATACTAAATACATTTGTAATTTCCAATACCTTTACTAATATATTTGTTAATCCTTAAAATCTAGTGATATTTGTCGTTACAATACTTCTCGTTACGCGTTTTATTTTCTAACTCTCGTCTCATTATTTTTTCTCTTACTTCTACTGCTGTCACTGTTACTGTAATGGCCTAAAATTCAATAAATTATGAATAATATTTTCTCGGATATGAATAGTGTCACCCGGAATAAATAGTACCACCTGAGGGCGAATTTTTTTTATGTGACTATTCGAAAATACTATTTATAATGAGTCGGAAAATTAAATTTGAGATGAAATTGAGATCAAATAGATCCTTAAAAGTCAAAAATAAAAATAAATTACGGTTCGGTTTAAATAGTAATATAGGTTTGACCGTACCTAAAAATAGTGCTAGAGACCTGTGAAAAATTATTTGATCACAGGGACTCACTCTAACTAATATGGAAAATTATTTGGTAATGAAAAATTACTTTTACGGTAATACAGAAAAATGAGTTATCGGACCGGTAAAAATATACCGAATCAGAAAACGATGTCTGATTAATTCGAAAATATTCATGTAGTCTAAGAAATATTTTTCTATAATTAGAAACACATTTTTATGAGAAATTATATTTCAATACATGAATATAATATAACCAAATATAAGAATATATTAATATTTATATTACATTACTAATCCAACCAGACATAATAATGTGATTATAATTACATTCTATTACATTATGTTTTTTAATTCATTACATTATATTACGTTATATCGTACTAAATATAACCTAAGAATTTTACAATAATTTTATAGGCATTAAACTTGTTTAAAGAAAAAATAAATTTTGTGGGAAAAAGAAATGATTTGGAGCAATTAGGGGTGTACACGGGTCTGAATCTTTCTGTACCGAACCGAAATTTTAACTTTTTTTACTAGAACCGAACCTAATTGTACCGTTGACTTTTTGACTAGAACCGAACCGAATTGTACTGAAACCGGACTGAGAACCGTATTGAACAGTACCGAACTGTTTTGGAACCGAATTGGACCGAAAGAACCGATATTTATTACTTATTATATATAATACTAGCAATTTATATATAAATATTATTTATAATTTATATTATATATTTATTATATAAATTTTGTTTCATAATTATTTGTATTAAATATTTTAATGCATTAAATTAATATAATAAATAGTTAATAAATTAAAATGGATATTTTAATTATTAATTTGATAAATTTAATTATTATATCTATATGAATATGCAATTAATTTTATTTACTTTTAGTGTCACTCAACTAATATTTATCTATTTTCGTCACAATTTTTCTATGAGTATGTAAATTAAAAATCTATTTATAAATAAGCATGTATTAAAAATGAAATTTTACCAATTGATGTAAATGTATGGGTATATAATATTAATCACCTTATCAATAATTCAATTTATTTTTAGCATCATTCAATCAATACTCATCTATTTTTTGGATAATATTTATATGAGTAATTGATTATGTATTTTAATAATATAATTATATACAATTATTGTATCAATGAAATTTTACCAATTAATATAAATATATAAGAATATAATAATCTTATGAATAATTTAATTAGCTTAGTAATTAGTACTATAAAAATATTGGTTTTTCATTATCACAATATTTTATTTTTCATGAAAATTGTTCTATATATGGATAATTTGATAAAAGAAAATTAAGACATAAAGTAATTGTTCAAGTTCAATATGTATTATTAATTATATATTATATTAAACTACAAAACCTATAAAAAGATGGATGCATTTCACATTCATCCTTATAATATAACTATTGACTATAATAGCAATTAACAATCTCTTAACTATTAAGCCAAATTTAATGAAATTAAATATAATAATTGAGTCAAGATAATAAATGTGAATAAACTCTAAACATAATCATAGTTCATATAGCCATCTTCTATTCTCTAAATATAACTAGCTAAGGCTATATATATAACTAATTATATGAGTATATAATTTTCTTATTAATTAATTTGATTTATATTTAATATCACTCAACTAATACCCATTTATATCTAGCACAACATCTAATTATCTATATGAGTAATTGAACACGGATAAAATATTATATTTAGTCAAAAATTCCTATATTTAATATATATGTTAAAATTATAAATATAGTACACATTTTATATATAGTTTAAAGTCTCCATGTATCCAAAAAAATAACTAGAATTTCCTTCAACTACTATAATATGAATTAATATATGTCAAAACTTTTGCCATTACTATTAAAATTTTATTTCATTTTACTATGCACTTTTTGGTTGACATAATGAAATGTATAAATAATCTACCTCAAATGTTTCTATAATTGCAAACAAAACCAATTTATTTTTATAAATTCATATATGATTGAAGATAATAATATGTATAATTTTTATTATCAGAAACTTAATTAATACATGATTAACACACCAATCATTATCAAGGATTATTAAAAATAATGTCAATAATATTTTAGTTGTAAAGCAATATTATTAAGAATAAAATTTGAAAATTTTTATTTTGAGTTTTTAGAGTGAATTAAAATTTAAATTTAAAGAATTGATAATTTTTAAAATATTTAAAAAATAAATTATTAAAATTATCTGAAATACCGTATTGTACTGTATTGTTTTATTTTGTACTGAAAAAACCGAAAAACCGAACTGAACTGTACCGAAAAATAAAAAAAATCGTACTGAATTGTACCGAAATTTATAAGAACCGAATTGTACCGAAATTTTTAGGAACCGAAATTTCAATACAATACGGAAATTTGCAAATTTTCGAATTGTACCGAACCGTGTACACCCCAGGAGCAATATTACAAATTAAAAAAATTTTATTTTCAATTCTTATAATTGAATGCATCCTTCAATAAAGAAAGAACCCCGTAAACTTATTACCGATTTACCTGGTGCGGGACGCTAGCGAGCGAGGATCGTATGGTCACTCTTAGATGAAATCAATTCATCAAAAAGTAAAAGAAGAATTGTAGCTTCGGATCTTGCTCTTTCCACATAAAAAGATCTGTCCGTTTGTGTCTAGTGTATTCACAGATCGAGCTCCAATCTAAGAACGAACTGCCCTCTCTCCATTCTTAAGGTACAACACATCTTCATTTATCGATTGCCTTATTCGTTTGTGTGAAGTGTATCCACATCTTCATTTATTTTAATTTCTTATTAGTTTATTCGAAGATTTTTATCGATTGCCTTAACTGTAGAAGCATAGACTCCTGAATTTCAGATCTCTCTCTCTCTCTCTCTCTATCTCTTTTTTTTTTTCCTTCTAATTTTTTTCAGGTCTTTGTTTATAATTAATCTTTAGACACTGATGTAGCATTTCTTGTTAAGGTCATAAATCCTGTTCATTGTTTTGTTGTAAACCACCTGTTTGGTTGATCAGAAAATGGGACGAAAACTTTTCACAAGTTTGATCTTGAACTCTATAAGCAAAGAGTTATTATAGACTTTGGAGCTATTTGTAGTTATATGTTAGTATTTAAATTTTTCATGTTGGGCCGCAAACTATAGTTTGCAAGTCTATTATAGTTCAAAATTGTGGCCAGTTTGGTGGGGTAAATGTTTCGCGAGAGATGTGAGAGCATGGACCTTATCCCCTAGCATATTTTATTTGGAAGGTGGGATTTACTTATCTTTAGTCCCTGTTTTAATATAATATGAACTTTCAACTCCTAGCATCCACATGATTGCAACTCAAAATGGACATCAAACACAGGTTACTAATGCAGCACTAAACAAAGGTGGTTGTTAAAATAAAAGGCACTATGCATAATTGTTAAAAGTTCATTATTATTGCTGATTTTGTTATGGACAAAAGTAAATCCAATTTGCTTGAGTACTTATTGAAATTAGCTAGGTGATATCTGTTTTACCCAAATATAAAGTCAATGTCTAGAACTTTCTTTTCTTTTTCTTCAGATATATGTTTTACTGCATTTCTCATAAAAACTGACAAGATACCCAAGTGTAAGTTTGCTTTCATGTTCTGTGAATATATATAGATTTCACTTTCATTAATGTGTTGGGCTGAATCGCCGTAAGAGTTTGTTTCTACTTGAGTTGAACTGCCATGAGAGTTTTGTTTTTTGTTACTAGTTGCTAGATTAAGAGGGAACATGGCAACCATTGACGAGCCTTTATACCCAATTGCTGTTCTTATTGATGAGCTAAAAAATGAGGACATTCAGCTTCGTTTGAACTCAATTCGAAGGCTTTCTACAATTGCTCGTGCACTTGGGGAGGAAAGGACACGAAAGGAATTGATACCTTTCTTAAGCGAGAACAATGATGATGATGATGAAGTACTTCTTGCAATGGCTGAAGAATTAGGGGTCTTTGTCCCTTATGTTGGTGGTGTGGAGCATGCCAATGTCCTGCTTCGACCACTGGAGACTCTATGCACTGTGGAGGAAACTTGTGTGAGAGACAAAGCAGTGGAGTCATTATGTAGAATTGGAGCACAGATGAGGGAGCAGGACCTGGTTGAGTATTTTATACCACTAGTGAAGGTAGGTTATGATTTTTGCATGCTTCTTGGTTTTGTTTGATTATTGTGGAGCATCTTTATGATATTTTCTCTGTACATTTTTTTTTCCTCTACATGCCTGTACTTTTTCATCATTTCATAATGCTGCTTCTACATGATATGGTTCACCTTGTTATTGTTAATAAAATATTATCCGTTTTAGGTGTCTCATTCACTTATTGTTATTTTTGACATACAGAGACTGGCTGCTGGCGAATGGTTTACAGCTCGAGTTTCCTCATGTGGTTTGTTTCACATTGCATATCCAAGTGCTTCTGAGACTTTAAAAACTGAACTACGAACTATATATAGTCAGCTATGTCAAGATGACATGCCCATGGTTCGTAGATCTGCTGCAACTAACCTAGGAAAATTTGCTGCTACTGTTGAACCTGCTCATTTAAAGACTGACATCATGTCGATATTTGAGGATTTGACACAAGATGGTATTGCATTACATATCTTCTGATTTTTTTTTTCCTGATAGTGAAACTTGTGTAACACATTTATACACATGCACCATGCTTCTTTACTTGTTAAAGCATAATAAAAGCACATTTTTAGTTGTAGTTCTAGCACAAATTCCGCAGTTGGTTTCACCATTGGAAATAGCATACGTGGCCTTTGGTTGTACTAGATTGGAATGGAAGATAGGATGCATGAAGGAATAAGTCACAGGCCTAGAGTGGTTTCCTTTGTGTGAAATTGCTCTCAGTTATCCATGTGAAGGTGTTACTTGTGTGGGCATTGAATCTTCTCCTGTGCATTCTACTTCTATTTATTGAATGGGCATTCATGTTGATGGTAGTGCTGCTGTAGCATGGCAAGCCTTTGGTTATGCACTAAGGAAGTTTGCACACTGTCTACATAGTATGCATCTAACAAACAAAATTGATGGTTTCCTTTGTCTATACTTGCATAATACTCACCATTATGACTCAGATATTCTTATTTAAAGGAAGTCTCAATTGAATCTTACAACTATCTGTAATTTTTTTCTATTGATAAAAGAGAGAACCATTAAAATACTTATTGTAGAAATGCAGATGCTTTAGGTAACAACACCAGAAAATTAATATTCTGGGCTGATACATCTGTCAAAGTCTTCGATTGTGGTTAAGATGTAAATGGCATTAAATTATTCTCAAACTCATTTTTATCAGTTCAATAGAGTATTGTACTGCCAAGTAAGGTGCCTAATCAGCATTACTTTCTCTAGGCCAGGTGTAAACAATGATATTGGGAACAATAAGAAAATTTGCGTACACCTAATTCACCAAAGCAGAGCAGGATAATAAGTTCTATATGGCATTCTGCCTTTTCAGGACCATACTTTAGACATTGAGATAAGTTTCCTTTCTTTCCAAAGACTAGATTGACCCTCTATTCTGCCATTTTCCTTTCATGTTGCCCAGCCCAGCCCAGCCCAGCCACCCCCAAACATGCACACTCGTGCGCGCGCTCGCACACACACAAAGAAAAAGAATGAAAGAAAGAAAAAAGACAACAAAGAAGAAAACCTTCTTTACTATGCAATAACTCTTTTGGTGATGGGTCAGTTTATATGTCTTGCTATTCCAAAAGGCATCCCCTTTCTTGTGAGTTCTCAATGCTGAAGTTTCTACCTGCAGTCGACATTGATTGTCTCTGAAAACACATTTAACTTAGACCATGTCATCGTTTGACTCAAGCTTGTATGATTTTATAGGGCTTCTTTTAGTTATTTCTTCTTGATGCTTTGCTCTTTATGATACATGAGAATGGTAGAAATTTTACTATGATGCACCAATAGTTATCTATGTCTGATTCCTTGTTATGGATACTATTGAGGCTGTTTAGATAATTAGTTTAAACATATTTGACATTGCTACATTAATTTAATATCTCAGGCAGAATTTATGTATAAGTCTAAGCTTTATCTTCATTTCAGATCAAGATTCTGTTCGGTTATTGGCTGTTGAGGGTTGTGCAGCACTTGGAAAGTTGTTGGAACCACAAGATTGTGTTGCTCATATTCTCCCTGTCATAGTTAATTTCTCACAGGTAGCATGGCTTAGGCTTTTTATGTTTTAGTTCCCATATAGTTCTTCATTTCCTGGATGTGCTCACGTTTCTTTTTTTTTTCTTTCCCGTATAATAATTTGCAAAAACATAGTTTTGTCCTTTTCCTTTTCATGTTATCTCTTACCTAGAATGATAAATTGCAAAATATGTGCGATTTAAGCATAATTCTGGGAGCAAAATTTTGTCTAACCAGGATAAATCTTGGCGTGTTCGTTACATGGTTGCCAACCAATTATATGAGTTATGTGAAGCTGTCGGTCCCGAGCCTACCAGGTGATTTCATGATTCAAATGGCCCTCTTTTTTCTTTTTGGTGCATTTATCCTATTAATAATGGGCAAATCATTTGAGTTTCCTGTTGCACTTGTTTTATCTCATGTTATTCCAAAAATACTTGCTGGCATGAAGATCTTGGACTTCAGTTATTTTAATAGATGCTTCTGCTTTTTAATTTATAATTTGTCATTCCGATTGTTTATGAATTTGTTGCTTGCATCCCAATTTGCTGGTTTCTCATTGGTCTATTTTAGGTCGGACCTTGTTCCTGCATATGTTCGGCTACTTTGTGATAATGAAGCTGAAGTTCGTATAGCTGCTGCAGGCAAAGTTACTAAATTTTGCCGAATTTTGAGTCCAGAACTTGCAGTCCAGCGTATTCTTCCTTGTGTAAAGGTATTCATATTTATGAATCAGTTAACCTATTTCAAGCAAGTCTTGTCTTATGTAGTTATGATCAATTGGCAGTGCTTAGGTGCCAAACCTTAGTTGATACTTCAGCTTTTTAAGATTGTCTGCTGCAGGAATTGTCCACTGATTCATCTCAACATGTTCGTTCTGCATTGGCTTCAGTTATAATGGGAATGGCACCAGTATTGGGGAAGGTAAGCATTATGTCTTTAAGTACTTTTATTTTAAAGAAAGCACGAGTGCCATTGGAATGTCCTTGAAAGTACAACTATACTGTTCTTCCAAAAGGTGGATTTTTGCTGCAACTGCGTATTTCTAGGTTGAACTGATATTTTGTGATCTTGTTTAAGCCGTTATAGTTTGTAAAACAAAATTATGTTTTCTCGCTGAATTCTGATGGTTTTGCCCATACATTGCAATTCTGTTGACATAAGATATGCTTGTACCTAGGCATGACAGCCTTCAAATTGAGTTTGTAACAGTTGAATGCTTTTACTTAGGTGACAGATTGTGCCTTGAGATTATTTAATGTGTTATACCATAAAAACTGTAAGCTTTGTTTGATATTTCAATATCTACCATCAATCACCACTACAGTGGACATGCTTGCTGGTTCCTTTGTACTCTGTGCCTGTGGCAATAATGTAAACAAGATGATGTGAGGCCCTAGTTTTTGTTATCTTATAATTTAGACACTTTTTTTTTTCCTTTTGTTTGCAAACTTTAGTTGCTTGTTCCTTTAAGAGAATATTTCTTTATCTTCTTGCATATGACTCAGTTACTATTTGCATTGTAGGAAGCAACCATAGAGCAACTTCTGCCCATTTTTCTCTCTCTTTTGAAAGATGAATTTCCCGATGTCCGCCTGAATATTATAAGCAAGCTTGATCAAGTCAACCAGGTTTGTCCAAATCTCTAAGTGCTTTTCCAGTCTTCATTTGTTAAGAAAGATCCTGAAAGGCAGCTGTGTCTTTTCTTTTTTGCTTATAGTTGAGGTTATGAAAACTACACTTTGTACTGAAGAATGAGATGAGCTATATATCTTGAATGTGTAGTTTGAGTTTCTGACTTATGGATATCTTGCACTGAAGAATGAGATGAGTGTCTTTCACAATTGAGGATTTTTACTCTTTTTATTCCTTGCATGGTGAACTAACAACAGTTGCCCCCTCTCTTATCCTTTTGGATTGAAGTTTTATCAGACCATATGTGAGAATTAATTATTGCTATCACATTTCTTTCTAAAAATGGGTTTTAAACATTCCTCATTGAACTGTGTAAAGGAGAATGTTATTGAGCTAAACCTTAATTCATAACATTCTTCATTTCTTAAGTCAATGGATTGATGTCAGATCGTAAGTTATGTTAATGCGATTCAGTATTTTTGCAGAGTTTGGAAGATCATAAGACATTAACATTTATGTTAACTGACCTTGAATCTGAAACAATGTTTCAAATCTGTGGATTAGGAAAGGAAATCACATTAAAAATATTTATTACTCATATATTGAACAAAATTCTTTAACCCAGGAAGTTTGGAGCCTTAGGCTCAACCATGCAGTAACAAATTTAATGCTAGACCCGCTATTCCTATTTGCAGTTTATTTTCCTTGTCAATGTGATTGCTATTACACTGGTAGTGCTGATCTTCTTATGAATTCCTTTCTAGGTGATTGGAATTGATTTGCTCTCCCAGTCCCTGTTACCAGCTATTGTGGAGCTTGCAGAGGACAGACACTGGAGGGTCCGGCTTGCAATAATAGAATACATTCCCCTATTGGCTAGTCAGTTGGGTGTAGGATTTTTTGATGATAAGCTTGGTGCTCTTTGCATGCAGTGGTTAAAAGATAAGGTTTGTGAAGCTCTCTGACATTTTGTAATTTGATTTATGCTTTTAGGCTTATCCCACATCTGTGATTATACACATTTTATTGCTGGTTTTGCAGTTCTTGCTCTTGATATTCTAGATAAAGGTTTTAGGTTTTTTTCTTTTGAAGCATTACGTAGCACAGTCTTGTAAAACTCAGTACTTATCATCCTTACACTGTCTTATTTACTTGCCTGATTGCATTGGCTGGAATGTAGGTTTACTCAATTCGTGATGCAGCTGCCAATAATGTGAAGCGCCTTGCTGAAGAATTTGGCCCAGATTGGGCAATGCGGCACATAGTACCTCAGGTTTGTCTCATTATGCATAACAATGTTTCTATTTCTTGCGAAATGGTACGATGGTTGCTGTTGATGTTCTACAACATTAAATGAAGACAATTAGAAGGGTTGATTTGATAATGATCCTAGTTACATATGCGTTGTTGTCCTTATGGAAGATGCAGGAATATCTTATGTATTGTACCTGGACTATGCTATATACTGCCTTGTACTGTGTGGAGTATGCTACGGTGTCATGTCTAAAACCATTAATTTGCCATGTTGTAATCTTGCCATTCACACAAGTCTGAACACAAAATCTGCTCATTGTGTAGGGATATTTCTAAAGGTTGCATGAAACAGGGTAGTGATAGAAAAATGCTATTAGCTGGCTTTTAAGTTATTGTGGTTGTTTATGAGAATTAATGAAAAGCGGAACTCAAAATCTATGCCCATTGAGTAAACAAACTGAATTTGATTGTTGGTGAACTCAATTGTTTTCGTGACGGGGTGAGCTTGTAGCTCATGTAATAACCTGCATATATTTGTTCACTATCATTTAGGGTTTGATAGAACCTGTCTCCAACCAACCTTAGGCTTCCAGACTGTAGCCTTCTGGCAATAGATTTACTTGAAATTGGCTTGGCATTACTCAATGTTGTAATGTCTTCATGATGATAAATCATATATAGGACACTGCAGAAACATCTTCAAATTGCTTAATCCAATGAAATAGCCTCTATCTGGTACTCGATAACGAGCCCTTTTTGGGGGAAAAAAATTGTGGCTTAACTGCAACTTCAAAAAGTGTTTACTCAAATACATTTTTATATTAGACCCTGTCGCATGGCTGCTGCTCATTGTTCTTTGACATTTGCCTCTTTCTGTATATCTCCATAGTATCTTCATTGTCATCTTTATCGAAAGGCCATATGCCTTTTGATCTGGTATGGGCCATTTGATTATTAATTTTCATCTCCATCACATTTTTTCTCTTTTTACTACCCATTTGGCAAGAACATTTATACCATTGAAGGTGGAGATGAACAATGGATAAAAGTTTCCAGTTGATTTTTCTCCTTACCTATAAATATTAGGGCTTTCACCTTGCAGTAGCTTGGATTTTCTTTACTTTTCTTATTCTAATGTTTCACTTTGCTACATAGGTTATATGAAATGAAGATTTATTTTTTGTTATTTGGTTTATTCTTGTTGAAACTTGATGCAGTAAGTAGTCTCTTAATTTTGTGAAATTCAGGGCTTTGTGATTATTTATTGGGCCTGTTGATTCTTCTTTTTTCCCAATCTGATCTGTATCTGCACAACCTGATACGTAATAAATTGACTAGTATTACTAGTGTCATACAAGACATTTATACAGTTCAGTCAGGTTGGGCAAGGTTCTGTTTACCCTAATCATAAAGTAGCTTTCAGACAGAAGCAGGAAGCCAATGAAAAACAGAGGAATCAGCAGCTAATTTGGGAGAAATCATCTGTTGCTCAGAGTTGATGCCTCCTAAAAAAGGAGTTGCACCAAATCTTTTTTCAGCTGTGCTGGACAGTTGCTTCAGCTAGCTTCACAAGAATAGTCTTTTGTTTGCTAATAATTTTTCCCCGTGGCTGGCTTCAGCAGGCTCAGTTGAAGATTGTCTCCAGCCATTAATCGAGTTAAAATATTAATGTGCCTAAATCAAACATGATGGCTTCAGCCGAATTCAGGCCTGGCAGGAAATGAACTCACGTGACCTTGAACATTTAATAAGTTTGATTTGGTGCTGTCTATTAATGCTCCTGATTAAGGGGAAAAAATGCAGCTAAAGATATTTAACATTGGGCATGGCCAACTGAAAATTTTCCATTGCAATGCCATCTGAATTTGACTTTCTTTTCCTTTTATATTTTTCTTTCAGGTAATATTATGCTTCCTGACTGCTTAGAAATCTTGTTTCAGGTTTTGGACATGATTAACAACCCACATTACCTGTATCGTATGACCATTCTTCATGCTATTTCCCTACTTGCTCCTGTTATGGGGTCCGAAATTACTTGTTCCACCCTTCTTCCTGTGGTCGTCAATGCATCAAAGGATAGGTAACCTTAGCTGGTGTCTACAGGCACAGCTTGTGCAGTGATCTCTCTCTCTATTTATCCAGCTGTGATGCTGAGATTTGCTTGTAACAGGGTACCCAACATCAAATTTAATGTGGCTAAGGTGTTGCAGTCACTTATTCCAATAGTTGATCAGTCGGTGAGTGCTTTTGTTATTTAATAATAAAATCCATTAATGTGCAATTCCCAATATTCTTTCTGTTCTTTATTTATACCAATCGGGAGGACAACTGAGAATGTTTCTTGAACCTTACAGGTGGTGGAGAAGACAATACGTCCATGTTTGGTTGAGCTGAGTGAGGACCCAGATGTTGATGTTAGATTCTTTGCAACCCAAGCACTGCAGTCAAGTGATCAGGTTATGATGTCTAGCTAGATTGAATGTTGTAATTAGAAATTCTTTCTGATTATCCATTTCTCCCTATCTGATTCGGCTAAATGATCTTTTGCTGATATATGTAATACCTTACATAAGGTTGTAAGATTTGTTTCCACTGAGAATCTTTCACTTCGGACACACAATCTTTGGATAAGTTGTCTTCAAAGGTATCAGCAGTTATCTTGTATCATGTTCTGCTAATTCCATTCTGAGTGTTAAATCTCGCTACTTTATTTATTTGTTTGAGTTTGCCTTCTCATGAAAGAAGGAAAAAGCAAAAAATACTTGTGCATATTGTCTGATAGGTATAGTAGTATGATGAACAAATTATAAATTGTGAACAGGAGTTGCAACATGAGGTTGAAAAATATGATTGATGGTGAGGAATTTGAGCTTTTAAGTTCGACAATGTCTATAACTTTGTGGGTTTATTGGTTGGAAGCAGAGAAGGGACCGTGCCTGCCCGTCCATAAGGGAACTAATATATAGTATTTAGTATTTTCTGCTTCACGGTAAATTTTGAATGCCGCTTTGTAGATAGGAGGTTTTGTAGTGTGCTGGTTATTGTACATCCTTGATTTTTACATCCTTGTCAACATATATAATAGGTGCATTATGTAAAATGCTATTTAGTTTTTGAAAATATCCACATCTAAATAGCTATTCACTAAATTATTCATTAATGTGCTTATAAAAATATCAATTTCAGGTATTGTAAAGGCAATTCATAAAGTCAACAGATGTTGTACTTATTACTTTTAATTTTTTTTTTTTGCTTTTTCAAAAAGTATATACGAAAATGAACTAATAAATTTCACAATATCTAGCTTGTAGTAATAATTTCGATAATATATGGCCCATCCTTCAAAGAATGGCAGCTCTCGAATCTATTTGGCTTCACGCAATCTGATGGCAGCCATCAAATTTTCTTGTTCACATTATCATATATAACCAATTGCCAGCGCAATGACTTAGCTGTAAGTTAGTTAAAATTAGCACCAGATAATTGAACACCATTTAGTGCAAGAGATCCTTCCTCCTTTCTCTCATCGGATTGGGAGTGGCATGTGAATGCTAAGTCAATAAAATTCGTTTCCAATTCCCGGTATGAATAAGTGTCATTGGGAACTTTCCCCAACATGATTATTGAATCATAAGAAGTGCTAGTCCGCGGAACCCGCTCCAACTAGGGGTGAGCATGGTCGGTTAGCCGGTCCATTAGTTTCGGTCCATTAACCATTCCATTAATATCGGTTTTTTGAAATTTCAGTCCATTAACTAGTCTATTACCACTGGTTTCGGATTTTCAGATCGGTTACCTAATATCTTTCGGTTAACCACTATAATTATAAATATATTCATAAATAAAATTAAAATGTTCAAGATACTTAAAAATTAAAAATTTTTCACTATAATATAACATTATTGTTGTTAAAATAAAAATATTTGGTGGATATAAGCAACTTTGTTTTTAAAAATTAATATTTAATAAGTAAATATATTAACCGGTCCATAATCACTTTTAATTAGATAAATTGTTATACTTACTAATAACCAATTAAAAAAACTTAAAAACTTTTAAATAATTAGTATAATAAAAAAAAGTACATGATCACCTTTAATTAGGATAAATCGTTATATAAATTGTTATAAATTATTAAAAAATTAATAAATTAACTAAAAATTCGGTTTCTGTTCGGTTAACTAGTCACATGAGTCAAAAACTATTAACCAGTCCATTAATATCGGTTTTTTCAAAACACTAACCATTAACCAGTCCATTACAATCGGTTAACCAGTCTATCGGTTCGGTTTCGAATTTTTTTTAGGTTAACCAAGTCCATCGATTTTTTTGCTCACTCCTAGCTCCAACATTGGGATCAAACAATGGCCTTGGGATCAAAGCCCAATGGCCTTGCAGTTTATTCCATAAAGTAATCTGGCGGGTTTGGCTTGGGATCCCATACAAGATTTAGCTCCCTAGCTCCAACATTGGGATCAAACAATGGCCTTGGGATCAAAGCCCAATGGCCTTGCAGTTTATTCCATAAAGTAATCTGGCGGGTTTGGCTTGGGATCCCATACAAGATTTAGCTCTAAAATTGGGATCAAGCCCAACAGCCTTGCAATTTATTCCATGAAGTAATTTGGGGGGTTTGGTTACAAGATTTGGTGGTTCAGGTTCCATAAGCTCCGACATTGCGATCAAATCTCAACAGCCTTGCAATTTATTCCATTAAGTAATTTGGCGGGTTTGGTTACAAGATTTGGTGGTCCGGGTTCCATCAACTCCAATATTGGGATAAGAGCCCAACAGCCTTGCAGTCTATGAAGAAACTTGGCGGGTTTGGTTGGCAAATTACAAGCTAAGCCCATGGGTCTGGATACAAGATTTGGTGGTCCGAGTCCATCAGCTTCAACATTGGGATTAGAGCCCAATGGCCTTGCAGTTCATGAAAAAATTTGGTGGGTTTGGTTGGCAAGTTACAATATTTGGTTCCAGTCCATCAGCTCTAACATCGGGATCAGAGCCCAAGCAGTCCATGAAGAATATGGCGGGTTTGGTTAGCAAATTACAAGCTAAACACACAAATGATGGCATATTACAAGCTAAACCCACAAATGATGAATACTTGTGGACTGCACAAATTACAAGCTATACGCACAAATGATGAATACCTGTGGCTTAAGACTTGAAGGCTAAGAAATCTAGCAAATTTGGTTGGCAAATGACAAGCTAAACCCAAAAATGATGGCAAATTACAAGCTAAACCCACAAATGATGAAAACCTGTGGCTCAAGAACTGAAGCCCAAGCCAGGCCAGTTGGATAGCTCCAACATAAGGATCAGAGCCCAACGACCTTGCAGTCCATGAAGAAATATGGTGGGTTTGGTTGGCAAATTACAAGCTAAACCCACAAATGATGGCAAATTACAAGCTAAACCCACAAATGATGAATACTTGTGGCTCAAGACCTGAAGCTTAAGAAAGAAGCCTTGGTGAGGCTAGGCCAAGCAAGTTGGATTTAAGGGAGAATGTTAGAAAATGAAGATAAGAGGGAGAGTGTTGGAAAATGAAGATAAGAAAGAAGAAACGGAAAGTGGGATATATCCCTAGCTGAAAAAACAAAAAGAAAAAAGGGAATATAAAGATTGAGAGGGACATACCAAAATATCTGGGCAATTTAAACAAGAGACTATAATCAATTCTTTTACAAGCCATAAAAGAGACTCTCCCATATAAGACTTGGATCGACCATTAGCTCCAACAAACCCACAAATGATGAATAACTGTGGTTCAAGACCTTAAACCCAATAAAGAAGCCTTGGTGAGGTTGGGCCAGGCTAGTTGGATTTGAGGGAGAGTGTTGGAAAATGAAGATAAGAAAAAAGAAATGAAAAGTTGGATATATCCCAAGCCGAAAAAACAAAAAGAAAAAAAAAAGGAATAAAATTAAGGATTGGGAGGGACACACCAAAATATTTGGGCATTTTGAATAAAGGACTAGCATCAATTTTTTCAGAAGCCACAAAATAGACTCTCCCATACAAGATTTGGACCGGCCATTAGCTCCAACAATAACATCATCTAAATTTGTATACTTAGCTATTAGACATTTCATAAAGCTGAATTAAATAAAACCAATAAGAGAAATAAGGAAATTAAGCTAAATGAACATTAATGACTGATCGAGAATTTAGCTTGGCAACATCGGATCTAATGTGTCTTGAACAAGTCCTTTTACAAAAACCTCTTTTAGCTACATCAAAGAGTTATAATTAGTAAAAGAAATTTCATGGAAGTGCTCGGTGACATCACATGGCTACAATAAAAATTACTTATAAATACAACCAATTCAAAGTATGCTTTTTTTGTGAAGTATGTATAAGAACTACCACTGTCAAACATTATCTGTCTCACCCTTCTGTCCTGCCCACCTAAACTAAGTGGGCTACTTCCATAATTCAACTTCATAATCTCTATGCCATAAGATTTTGAGAGAGAAACAAAATATGGAGGAATATCAATGTGAAGTAGACCTAATTCTAGAAAGGCCATTGCATGTTCTCCTTTACATAAAAGATAAGTGCATTAAGAAGGAAAAAAGATTTGAAGGGCTCTGTAGGGACCATGGAACAACCTAAATACGTTTGTTTACTGTTTAGTCTAAGGGAGAAGGTAAACTAAGCGCATCTATTCTTCCACTGGACAATTCATCATAAAGTTAAAAGAAGGCTTAAGATGTAAAAATATCCTTTTGCCATAATGTTTATTTTAGGTTAATGTTGCCCTCGATGTTTCAAAATTGGAGCAATTTGCCCCTAGTCAAATATTCCATTAATTTTGACTTAGTTTGTTGACGTGGTATTGGGGCCCATTCACACCCAATCATTCATCACCACATGTCACATTTCATTCTTCTCTTTGCTGACATAGCGGTGGAATCCGCTCACACCCAACCAAAACTCGCCATGTGTCACTCTCCTACTCCTCTTATTGTGATGATGTGGCAATGGATTCCATTTTCAACCAATCACTTAGTGCCATGTGTCATCCTCTCCCCTCTCTCTGTCTCTCCTCTGCTCTCCTATATTTCATTATTAATTTAATAAAATAAAATAAATTGAAATATCATTTTATTTACTTAATAATTAAATAAAATTTTCAAAAAATTACATTAAATAATATAAATGCTTATATATATGTCTAAAGCTCTTACAAAAAACTTATTTTTTTTTTCACATTATAAGTAAATAATACTCTTTTAAACCAATTTAATAATGAAAATAAATAAATAATCTCAAAATCCAAAAATTTTGAAAGTTTTCAGAAAAATAATAAATTATCTCAACTTTAATACTATAATTTTCTAGAACTCGAAATGAAACATAATGCATAGAATATAAAGATGCATGCATGGAATAAAAAATTCATTAAAAATAATCTAATCATGAAATAATACTATGCTTCGTGTACAATATCAAATCGTATTAATAATTTTGTAAAAATAAAAAATAAAAAATAAAGTTAATTGTGTTGTTATTAATTTAGAAAAAAAAGTATGATTATAAAGTACAATTTTTGATACATATGTTAATCTTTTATTAAAAAAATAAAATATAAACAAATTTTACTGTGAAAGCAAGAAACAGAGAAAGAGATGAAAATATGACATTACAATGAAAAATATATATCAATTAGTAATTTTAAGACTTGATGTACTGAAATAACAATTGATAAAATGAAACAAATGCAATTGTCTAGTAAGATACACCAGTGGACTGTTGGGAAGTGAACAATAGATTGAAGAGTGAGATAAATTTTTAAGCAATATTTTATTATGATTTCCTCTACTCTTACATTTCCATATATATGCATACATCATGTATATATAGTATTAGATAAATAACCATTCAAATCCATACTAATTAATAATAACTCACACATTACATATCTAGGATAACTCAAAGGACAAATCACCTAGACACCATTTTCACAATTTTAAAAAACGTCATTAATTTCCAACATGATGAGATTTTTATAGAAATTGAGAATTTCAATTTAGCAACCATCATTGAATATTTGTTAGTCACTTGAATATAGTTTTTGTAGTTTAATGATGTCCAGATCCCATAATTTTCAGTTAAGAGACATATAGGTCCTTCATGAATTTGAAATTTTGCAATTTAAATACATGTTGATTCTCCATAAAATTTTGCAGTTTAGAGACATGCGAGTCTCTTCATAAAATTTTGCCATTAAAGAAACACAACCGGTCATTTCCATGAGGTGAAGAGTAATTGTTACGAGGAGCTGTAGATTTAGAAACAACATTGTTCATGACCATAAGACATGGAATATATGCTTAATTCCATGCTTCTAAATTACGGGAGAAAAAAAAAGTTGGAAATGTAAAACCAAAGCTCATTTTCAATGCTTATTTTTCTTGCCCACAGTCTACTCCTATGAGTTCAGCCAATTGCAAATACCCACATTTTTATTTTCAACAACCTCCACTCTGGAATTCACACTCCACATTTTCAAAAATAATAATTTCCATTTTCGATTTTTCTGCCGTAATGGATTCTACATCAATGAAGTTAATTTTAATGGACATAAACACAGTCGTTATTAATTGCCCCAAGGAATGGGGCTAGCTAACATAGACTTTGATGACTAACTAGTGTTATATATGCTCAAATATATTTTATGCATTATTATAAGTAAATCAAATGGGAAAAACATCTTTGTTAATCGTAGCCTTCATGCTAATATTTGTTACAAATACAAACTACGGGCATGGGAGAGTAAGAAACATCTCTACAGATAAAGAAACGCTCCTTGCCCTGAAAGCTCACATCATAAATGACTCAAAAAATATTAGCAACAAATTGGTCTACTGCCACTTCTGTTTGCAATTGGATTGGTATCACTTGCGGAGTTCGCCACCTTAGAGTTAGGGCTTTAGATCTCTCTTACATTGGCCTTACTGCAACCATTCCTCCCCATCTTGGAAACCTTTCATTCCTTGTCTCTCTCTCATTGCTCAACAATAGTTTCCATGGCCCCCTTCCCTATCAACTTGCTAACCTTCAGCGGCTCAAACACTTTAATCTCCGAAACAACTTCTTCAATGGAGACATACCCTCGTGGATCGGATCCTTCTCCAAACTTCAACTTTTGGATTTAAGCTTTAACAATTTTGAAGGTATTCTTTTGTTTCAATCTTAATTTATTCATATTGTTTTGAACTTTGGCTAAAAATAATAATTAATTTCCTTTGTTTTATAGGAATCATTCCAACGTTACTATTCAATTTGTCAAAGCTAAATGATCTCTCTTTGTCTCATAATAGTCTCCACGGCTATATTGCAAAAGGAATCGAAAATCTTTATAACTTGCAATTTTTATCATTGAAAAATAACAAACTTTCAGGACCTTTGCCCACAACTATTTCCAACTTATCTTTATTGGAGAAAATTTATTTAAGCGATAATTGGCTTTCAGGCTTCTTGTTGCCCATCGCATTCAAAAACATGTCTTCACTTCGAATTTTTGATCTTACTACAAATAATCTGATAGGTCATCTTTCACCAAACATTTTCATACATCTTTCTAAGTTGGAAGAGTTGTATTTAAGTTGGAATTTATTTGATGGCCTAATTCCTTCTACTTTATTTGGATGCACCCAATTAAAACCTTTATTTTTCCCTTTCAACCATTTTGAAGGAAGCATTCACACCAATATTGGGAATCTAACAATGTTTCAAGTCTTATATCTTAGCTTCAATAATTTTGGTGGTACGTCACAATACTTACTCCAGCATTATTTGCTTTTATTTATTAGTCACCAAATTAATCAATTTACTTACCTCAAGAAATTATTTTCGCATCCTAAGATTAGAAATTACAAATGCCGTGCAATTTTTTAATAAATTACAATTACAAATGCAACAAATAGGGCAAATCACTTCTTCTAAAATTTTTAAAATACTCTAGAATTTAAACGTAAAATCTCTGGTTAAAGAAGAAGATACTCTTTCCATTCTATATTATCGTTAGGAGTTTTAACTTTTTATTTTCTTTTTAAACTCAAAACTTCATCAAGCAACAAATTAACAGGATAGCAAGAAAGCAAAAGGTAGGACAAACACTACTCCATAACCCACATGCTATCCCCTTTACACCCAATTTGATATCTTTATGCTTCAGAATCACAAATAACAACCAAAAGAAAATCAAATTGACTCCAAGATGTGAAAACTAGTATAAGGTAAAGCCACTCTCGTCAAGTAATGGCCAATTTTTTTTATTAGAAATAAATCACAGGCAATAGTGAATATTAAATATAAATCATGAGTAAAATTAGTCTTTGCAGTAAAACAAATGAAATGAATTTGTGAAATTTATGCAAACATTCTTCAGCCATCAAGATGTGATGACTTCACTCGTTGATTAAGTACAGGCACCGAAATTCCAGTCTCAATTGGCAATCTTTTTAATTTGGAGATATTACACGCAACAAGAAGTGGTTTTTCTGGTCCTATTCCTCCAACTATTGCAAATCTAATGCTCTTAAAGTCTGTATCCCTCGTAGAAAATGACTTCACAGGTTTGGCATCTCAATTCTTATCATGTGAAATTATTTTTGCTTTAGCTACTTTTTGATGTAATAATGTTTTTTGGATGAAAAGTACTTGCACCATGAAATTTTCATGAACCAAACTATTATGCAAATATCACATAAAATAAAAAGAAGGCATTAAAAAAAAAATGAAATGGTTGTTACAATTCATATATGGCAATTGGCTTGGTTTCAATAATTAAATAATTACAAAATATGGTGGCAGATACTATTCCATCTGAAATTGGCAAACTTCCTCACCTTGTTGGATTATTTCTGGGAAGAAACAATCTTATTGGATTTGTTCCTATCAGTCTCTTTAATTTTTCAACACTAGATATTTTTGGTTTGGAAAAAAAATCATTTATCAGGCCATATTCCTTCAAGCTTTGGTCTCAATCTACCAAATATCAAGGAATTCACAATAGGAGAAAACAACTTTACTGGTCAAATTCCTATATCTCTCACCAATGCCTCAAAGCTCACTCGTTTAGACTTGAATACCAACTCCTTTTTTGGCCATATTCCTGATAATCTTGGTAATTTAAAAAATCTACAGCTCATCAGTTTGGGGGCAAATCACCTTATTACCAAATCCTTGTCTTCAGTATTCTTTTCTATGATGAAATGTAGATATTTGATATATTTTGGTGTGTCTGAAAATCCCATTAAATGGTTATCTTCCAATTTTTGTGGGAAACTTATCTTCTTCCCTTGAACGTTTCTATGCTTATGATTGGAAACTCACGGGAATCATACTTGAGGAAATTGTTAACTTGATGAACTTGATAACTTTGAATCTTTTTGGTAACGATTTAAAGGGAATAATTCCTACTACAATTGGAAAATTGAGGAAGCTTCAACAATGAGCTTTGCATTCAAATACATTGCAAGGTTCTACTCCTTCCACATTGTGTGATCTATAGAGTTCTCTTGCTTTCATATATTTGGGAATAAATGAGCTCTCTGGACCAATTCCTTCTTGCCTAGGTAATCTCATTTCTAAAAGAAAGCTCGACCTCTATTCAAACAAATTTACTTCTACAATACCTTCTTCCTTGTGGAGGCTGAAAGATATCCTTTCACTAGACTTGTCTTCAAATTCTTTAAGTGGCTCTCTCCCTTTTAACATCGACAATTTGCAAGCCATTACATACTTTGATTTATCAGAAAATCAATTATCAGGCAGTATCCCACCTAGCCTTGGCAGCTTCAAAGAGCTAACTCAACTCTATTTACATAATAATAAATTAGAGGGTTCTATTCCAGAATCATTTAGTGATATAATAAGTCGGTAATTCTTGAGTTTGTCAAACAATAGTCTCTCTGGAGAAATTCCAAAGTCCTTGGAGAAACTCAAATTTCAGAGATATTTTAATGTGTTTTGGAATGAATTATAAGGAGAAATACCCAATAGAGGACCATTTGTTACCTTGTCAGCTCAATCTTTTCTAGGAAATAACAGACTTTGTGGTGCACCTAAATTCCAAGTCCAACCTTGCAAAACTAGAAATCATAATCCTTCACACAAAATAATAATCATACTCCTGGTGATTGGATCTACAGTTTTTGCACTTGTTGTTGTTATGGTCTTCTTAAGACTTTGCAAAAGGAAAGTAAGACTGCCGATTTATCGAGGCCATTTGTTACCTTTCATAAATTGGAAAAGAATATCCATTCATGAGCTTAAGCGAGCAACAAATAACTTTAATCAGATCAACTTGCTTGGTAGAGGGAGTTTTGGCTCTGTATACAAGGGGACTCTTTTAAATGGGAAGATTATTGCAGCAAAGGTTTTCAACTTGCAGTAACAGCCAGAGGGAGCACTTAAAAGTTTTGATGTTGAATGTCATGTGTTGCATAGGATTCGCCACAGAAATCTAGTTAAAATCATTACTACTTATTATACTACTGAGTTTAAAGCCTTAGTTATAGAGTTCATGCCCAATTATAGCCTAGAGAAATGGTTGTACTTTTACAACTTTTTTCTAGACATTCAACAGAGATTGAATATAATGATTGATGTTGTATTGGCACTTGAGTATCTTCATCATAGCTCTGCAGAATCTGTGGTCCGTTTGATTTAAAGCCCAGTAACATTCTATTAGATGAGGATATGGTTGGTCATGTAAGTGACTTTGGCAGAGCAAAACTCCTCGTTGAAGATCAGTCTGTGATGCAAACCATAACGCTTGCTACTGTTGGATACATGGCACCAGGTTATGTTATGTATTATTTTTAGTGCATTGGTAACTTGAATTTATTGCTATCACTATATATATATATGTGTGTGTGTGTGCTAACTACATCATTGTTTTAAAATATATGTAGAATATGGATCAAACAGACTTATTTCTATAAAAGGAGATATGTATAGCTATGGTATTTTGGGGATGGAAATTTTCAGTATAATCAAGCCACAGATGAGATGTTTAATGAAGAAATGAGTATGAAGCAATGGATCAAAGAGAGATTACCTTTAGCGGTAGATCAAATTGTAGATGCAAATTTACTGAGTGTAGATGAACCACATTATTTTGATAAAGTAGATTGCATATCATCTGTCATGGAATTGGCTCTAAATGTTGTGCCGATTTACCTAAGGAGAGAAGTGATATCAAAGTCATTCTGAGTGCTCTTTATAAGATCAAAGTTAAGTTTTTGAAGGATGTAGAGTAGATGGGCTCAGCATGAAATTACACATATATAAAACTATCAATATCATGACATGTTACTGTTACTATTTTAAGCTTTTTAGAAATAAATAAATGGTTTTCATAGGAACTAAATATGTGTTGCATTGGACAGATGAGCTTGAGTTTCTATTTAATTTGAAGAAGATGTTTGTGTTCGCTTAAGGCTACATCTTAATTTTGATGATAATCAAATCTTGTATAAACTTTATAAAAATTCTATTCTAACTGTATATATTTTAACTTAACTCTACTAAAGTGTACAAGATTAAATTAAGGATAGCAAGCCTAATGCATGAAGAGTTTAAAGTTTCAAGTCCTGAAGAAGTTCCAAAAAGTTAAGGTATTAATTTGCAAAATCTTTTTGAAGAGCTTTTATACATGTTCACGCATCATAATTGTAACATCCCAAAAAGGGCCTAGTAGGATTTGCTTGGTTAATAGAATAATTAAGGGTATAATTGTAATTGTACATGTAAGAATTGGTTTTAATTGAGGACTAAATTGAAGGAGTAAATTAAGTTTATAGCGAAATAATAGTTTAAGTGAGTGAAAGGTAATTGTTAAGGACTTAAAAGAGAATAGACAAGGATTTAAAGTGTAATAAGACAAGATTTTCTTAGTTGGACCTATGGGAGATGGACATATGGCAACAGTAGTTAGAGAGAATTAAAAGAGGAAGTGAAAGGAGGAGAGAGAGAGAAAGCAGATTTTTTTTGCTTGGCTTCCCGTTACTCTCTCTTCTTACGTGAACCTCTTCCTTTCCTCCTCTTCATTTCTTTTCATTCTCCTTCTTCTCTTCTTGGTTGATCTTCAAGGTTTGAACTTAGGTTTTATGAGTTTATGGGCTAGTTTGAAAAGGTAAGTAGAGTTAGGTTGATTATCTTCTTCTTCTTCTTTACGTTTTGTGTGGTTTGGGTTTTTGTGATTTGGATTAAGAGTATTTTGGTTGGTTTATTATGCAAGGTTCTGAAGACAAGAGAAAGAGTAAAGGCAAAGAGAAGCTTGGGTCTTGAAGAGTGTGGTCTTTGAGCTATTACAAGAGGTTTGGGAGTTGTCTTACTCTCACTCTTCGAATTATGTATTTGAGTGTTATGTATGCTTTAATGCATGTGTTTAATTGAGTTAGGAAGTTAGTTTGAAGTGTTAGTGTCTTATGAATGCATATGTGTAAGTTATGAAGTGAAATAACATGTGCGTAGAGTAAGTTTTGGAAGTTATATTTTTGTGATTCATTTGATGTTCAAGTTTAATTCTTGTTATAATTAGTGTAAATTGAGTGTACATGGATTTAGGCATGTTTTTTAGTTCATTTGAGTGATGAATTAGCATGGTATTGCATGATTGAGTGGCTTTGAGAAGGTTGGGTGCAGAAGTTATGATTTCTGAGTTTTTCTCAACTCTGTCGCAAGCGCGACAGAGTGCGAGATGGCCGAGCTTGTGCTGAGGAACCCTCTGTCACGCTCGATAAGCCGAGCTAGTGTTAGGTCGAGCCCCATCGCGAGCGTGCCTCAGCACGTGCGCGCGATGAGGCCAGTGTCCGGTCTCCATCGCGAGCATGATGTTTGTTGCGAGCGTGACAGAGGCCTTCCTGCCTGCCTCTTGCGAGCGCCCAGCATGCCGCGTGCGTGACGTGGGGCAAACTTTGCCTCTGTCGCGAGCGCGACCCTATCCTGTTCCTCAAATGTTTTTAAAATGTTTTTCTTTGCATGGTTTCTCACTCTCATTTGGTTTATGCTTTTATTTATGATCATGAATGCCTTATTTCTAGTATGTATAGGTTATCTTATGCTTCAATTTGTTCGGTTTTTGATTAAACGATAAGTATGTCATTAGTGTTTAGAGTGTTTTAGTTGAGCCTGAATGGTCATCGTAATGGATAGATAAACATGCTTATAAAGGGTTAGTGAGTGTAGCTGCTTATGTTGACACCGTTTGGGCCTTACAGTGACCTCTGTTATGGTCTTAGTGAAATTGTTTTAGAGACTTCGGTCTCTTCTACTACCTTCGGGTATAAAATGTTTCGAGGCTTCGGTCTCTAGTGTTTGTTACTGCTCACAGTGTTTAGTGTACTCGTATCCACCACCCATGTAATTTAGGCTAGTGCTTTGAGATAGTGTTGGATTTAATGCTCGGCGTTGTGTTTATGCTTTTAAGAATTATTTACTGTAGTGATTTGTCTTTGGTTTTTCTTGTTTAAGAGTATTAATGTAGTGAATATGCTTATGATGTTATTTGCTTTATTATTGAAGTGATTAAGGTATATTAATTAACATTTCCAACATGACTCATGACATTGATGCTTGGAATGGATTCACATGGCTTTAGACAAAAATTGATTTATGGACATGAAAAACTGGCTAGTTGAAAGACATCAACTAGCTAGTTCTGCCTACTCAGCCATAAATTGTCCAGTTATCATGGCAACTAGCGAGTTCGCCTAAGGCAATTGGCCAATTGAGGGAAAATTGGCATAACATCCCTAGAGATTCCTTGCAGAACACTTCAAAATTCAAATTTTACAAAACTGGCCAGTTCACTGAACAGAGCTGGCTAGTTAGTGTAGACACCGGGTCCTGAGACGATTTAAATCAGAATTACCCAATGACGAAATTAAGTGTGCCTGTTTATAGGCAAAAATTAAAGTTGGAAGTGACGATTTTCTTGTCGGTTTGATATATTTAAAAATAAATAAAAATATATTTTAAAAATATTTTAAAAATGTTTTAAAAATTATTTTAAGAGAAAAAAGTGAGTTTTGGAAGTATTCTGTTTTAGCAATTTTTTTTTTAAAAAAAAAATTATTTTGCGAGTGTCGGGGTGCGGCAGAGCCCAGCGTGCAGGCGGGGCATGCTCGCCCGCGTGTGAGTGACGCGCTGGACGTCAGTCACATGCGTAGCTGTACGCGGCGACGCCCGTCGGGCGCGCCGACGGGCATTTTTGCTCATTTTTAAAGTGTTTTTCTTCATGTTTTTTTGTAGAATTTAATTCTAAAACCTTTTGGATTCTAAACCTTTCAAATTCATTAGTTTTTTTTTGTGTTTATGGGAATTAAATTGATTTTAATTTTTGCATTAAAAATATGATTTTTTTGGGAAGGTATAAAATCATTTTTAGAGAGAGAATTATGGGGGATTTTCTTAAGAAAAATATATTTTCTCTCTTCTTCTTCTTCTAATTCTACTTCTTCTTATTTTTTCTTCTTCTTCAAGAACAAATTCCCCAAATATTTTGAATTTTTTTCTAAGTCAAATTTTAAGACAAATAAATTAATTATTTGTTCTTGTGGATTTTCTTACTTCTTTTTTACAATTTTTTTCTTAAGACAAATAAATTAATTATTTGTTCTTGGGATAAAATTTTGTTATATATTTTATTTTTATAAATCAAGACAAGAAAATTGATCATCTACCTTTATTCATCATATCAAATTTTGAGGATAAGCATTTTAGGTTCAATTTTTTAATTTAATTTTTTTATAATTAATTAGTCATCATGTAAATCATGTAAATTTTTTTGTTGTTTTTGTTGTTTATGTGACTTAGTTATGTGATTTAATTTTTTAGAATATTTTATTTTATTCTTGTATGATTATTTAGTTGTTCATCTTTTGTTGCTATTGTTTTTATTATTATTATTATCATCATTTTTATTCATATATTATTATTATTATTAGTATTATTTAACATGTTTTGTTTATTCTATTTCTTGTTATTCTTGCATATTTATTTGATTGTTCATTTTCTTTGTTTTTATTTTATCTTTATTATTATTATTATTATTATTATTATTATTATTATTGTTAATAGCATTATTATTTTTATTATTGTTATCATCATCATCATCATCATCATCATCATCATCATCATCATCATTATTATTATTATTATTATTATTATTATTATTATTATTTATGTTTTGATGCATGTTGAATTTTATTGTTATTATTTATGCTTTTTATGCATGTTAAATTGTTAATATGATAAGTTACATATTTTATTATGTCATTTAATTGATTTGTCATACATGATGTATTTTACTTATTTTAATTCATTTTCATATGTTACATATTTAATTTGTTGCATGATGCATTTTATTTATTTTAATTCATTTTCATATGTTACATGTTTAATTTATTTTTTATTACTAACATCACTTTCATTTGTGTTTTTATTTCAATACTTATTTTTCATGTGTGAGTTTTTTTTTCAATGGTAAGTGGGAGCCCATGGAGATTTGAAGACACCATTTTGGTGGGATTTGTCATGCTTTAGTTTGTTTTAGCATTTTTCATTATTTTAATTTTATTTGTTTTTATTATGTAATTTGTAATAAAATTATTTATTCATATACGTTAATTAAACAAGTCACCAAAAGTATTTTATTAATAAATTGGGATTTTCCTAATAAAATGGGACCAATGTCCTAATTTCAAACCAAAAATTCACTTTTGAAAAAGAAGAGTTAATTTCCTCAAAATGGGATCACTCATCCCGATTTTCCAAAGTATACCAAAAATAACTCTTCGATTTTCTAAAGTGAACATGAAAGGAACCAAAGTTCCTATTTTAAATAATATCCCAATTTATGTATGATGTCTTGTAACACCCCCACCGTCGCCCCTGTTGGAAGGGCGCGCTACCCGACGCTCACTCACACACATGCACACATACACTAAGCGGAAGCATACATTCATACATGACATGCATACGAAAATACAGAGAAAATTAAAACTTTAAAGAACCAAAAGCTGAACATACAATAACTCACATACATACATATAATCATTCAGCGGAAGCATAAGGCGAAAGATAAAATGAAAGAATAACTTAATATATAAATATAATAATGTTTACATAACCCAAAATAATATCCAAAACCTTACAAATACATAAGACTACAGGAAAATAAAAATCCAAAATACAGAAGCTGATCACATAACAAAACTTCTAACTTCTACGTGGCCGACCTTGCAGATGCGCGACTCGAACAGAACCAAACCTGCCACCTGCACGGGAAGGAATCCGTGCTAAGCGATAAACGCTTAGTGGGGAGAACACACAAGAGTATGAACGGCCATTCACAATGGTCGCCAAGGCACAACACACTCACAATGACTAATGCGAACGTTTATAACACATATGAAATCAGTCTTGCATAGCAAAGGCATTAATTCGAAAACACACAACCATAACCATATACTTACGTCAAGAATAGGCCAAAACAGACATAATACAATACACGATACAAGTATCATCATGCAGAACTACATATAATATCACATGCATATACCTACCGAGGTATCAATTATCAGTACCTTACCGTGCATAGTCACAAGAGGTATTATACATGCAACTATCATGCCATAGTACACACGTTCTAGCCAAGAACCAACTGACATAGTCAAAGCACAACACTTTCGCTGCGCCACTCTGATATATATGATATCATACCAAAGACACTCCAAAGCAGAGACCAAAATAATAACATAACATCACATCATCATGCGACAATACGAGTAAATCTTATATACACTTACTGAGATCCATTAAGTATCAATGCATAATCTCTAACTATCTAAACATGCATAAGATCATCACCCAACGATGCTCATTCGCTAGCTGAAACCACTTACAAAGCTAATACACCTCTACCTTCATAGCATTCAAAGGTCAAGTTCATAAGATTAAACATATTAATTCAGATACCCCTAGTCCTAACTGATCCGATTCACGTGCTTAAATATAATGAAACCATGCTGAGTCACATACATATATACATAATATTCGAATCATATTCATGACATTCTGAAGCTCATAACACATCATATGAAAAATGCGAATAATCGTGTTAGATATAAAAATCATGCTTACATAATAAAGACATACATTCCAAAGCCCATAGTCACGTTCATATACATATAAACTGATTCCTCAAATCATTATCATGCTCATTCGGATATCACATTCTTATAGTTATTTCAAAGCAAAATAAAACAATAAAACACCTGCTGACTCACCATAGTGGATAACGAGTGTACGGGCAGTACCTTACGGGTACAAATCGGCCAAAGGGGTACCTTACGGGTACGAATCGAAAACCATTTCATTTTATCACATTTAAAACATTTTACTGAGGGGGATCTTAAGCAAGATCCAAACACATTAAAAAGGATCATGAGGTTTCGAACACATTAAAGGGGTTCGCGAGGAACCAAACGGGGGACCTGATCAGGGTCCAAACATCCAAAGGTGCTGCAGCTAAAGAGACTCTATTAGGCATGCCTAACTATCCACTAGACTGACTCTTGCAGGTCATGCGTAAAACAATTCACATTTCGAATCGCATAAAGCATATATATAGATATAATATCATGCATAAACCATAGTACAATAGAGATAGAAATATGTTCATGATGTTAGTCATGCATCATACAATTTATATTGCAAAGCGTATAATATAATTCATGCCAACACACTATACCCATATCTTTATTCTATAGCACCAGGGTCAAGTAGGGGAAACTATTATACCAATACTTAACAATGCAAAGTCTTAATCATGCAATGATACAGTTTACACTTAAGCATAACATAATATTCTTAGAGGAGGATCATAAGTACAGATATGCATAATACATTTCACATTTAATATTACATGCTCATGATAAATAACCATGAAATTGGCATTCATAACTCACTCGATTTTAGATGGCAATATGTGATACCACCCACAACAACTAACATTAATAAATCACATCAAGCAATCTCACTTCATTCGATATCCTTTAAATGTGTTTAACTTAATCTCAACTCATAATTATGCTTACTTATTCATGTTACACATGCTCATACAGATTAAGGTATTATAACCCTTAAATGTCATTTAACTTTACTAGATTCCATTCATACAATTACACCTAATTATTTCATTAGTTTATATTAATCTTAATCCTATTCATGATTATTTTCCAAGTGATAACTATTCTTATACTCATTTAATAGTCCTAAACATGTATCGGATAGATTCTAGAAAGTTTCGGTGCAATACGGGTTCAATTCGGGAAGAAAAACACATAAAATGGTCAAAACAGAAGGGGTCACGGTGGTAATGAATTCATTGTGACCGTGAGGTCCAAAAATAAGCATTCTGCCTTCTCTGGGCATTTGTCACTGTGGCAATGAGTTCATTGTGACCGTGACATACCAAAAATTTGCAAAACAGAAGGCAACACTCAGAACTGCTGCACTACACGTTTTTGTTCAGCCTAAAACGACATGTAAAAGAGCTTTTTAGGAAAAACTTCCTTCTTAACAAATGTTCCCTAGTATGTTAACTTTCAAATGAAACAAATTTCAGATAAATTGGATATCTACAACTTCAGATATGATCTAAAAAACCTATAGTGTTCAAGTAATCCGACCCAAACAGAGACACTACGGTTTTGGCAAAATTGTAGGATCTTAGATCAAGAATTAGCCCAAGGTCATTTCTAAGACTTTTAAAGGAATGGAAGTTGTGGTTCTAATGGCTCAAGAATAACACGATTTAGAGATCTAAAACTCTACTTATGATGAAAACAATACATGGAGGTCAGATGAGAACTGAACAAAATTGCCAAACTCACCACAAAACATCAAATTCAAAGAAATCCCCAAACTCATACATTTCAATACCAACCCTCATATAAATTTATATCAATCAACAACATGGATTACTAACACCAATACCTAAATTAATTCATGCATAATCTCATACCCAACACACTCAAATTTCTGGAAAGCAAACACAAATACACACTCATGATCCAAGGAGAATTAGGCAATGACAACTCAACACTCAAATGCAGAAATCAAAGCTCCCAAACATTTGCACACACTCAAAACACACTCCCAAACCTGGAATTGAAGCTTCACTTCGGCCCTCTCACGATCTCACCTTCTCTTTCCCTTTCCTCTTTCTTCCTTCTTCCGATTCTTGTACAAAACCCAGCCAAAACACAAAATCAAACCATGAGAACCCCAAACAAAACCCATAAAATGCAGGAGAAGAATAACAAGAAGAAGAAGCCATAAAAAAAAGCCATGATCTTACCTCTTGATTCCCACTAAAAACTCAAGAAAACACAAGGAAGAGGAGATGGAAGCAGAAAATGGGAGTAAGAGAGAAAGAGAGGGACGGAAAAATGGAAGCAAGGAAATGAGGAGCTTCCACGGGAAGCTTCACCAATTTCAGCCCTCCCTACCTCTCTCTTCCTTTCCCAATTAATGCTCACCAACCCCATGCCATGTGTCACCATCCTAAAGTTTCCATCATCACATCTTTAACTTATTTGCTCAAGTTACCATACACAAAACACATCCAAACAACTCTTATAATAATATCTCCATGGCACCATATCTACAAACCCACACTGTAAAACCTCTTAACCCACTTATATCCTACTTCGATACACTACAAGCACACCATAAAATTCCTCCACTAAACTTATTTAATTAATTCCTTAGCAGTTAAGTCCTTAACATCCAAATTCCTCATGCACCAATTTACTGAAATACCCTTAAATTCTCGACTTGGCATGCAAATTCCGACCAGGCCTGATTTGGGTTGCTACATGTCTTTTATTTTATTCTTCTTATATAGTATTTATTTCGGGCCCTTGTAATTAATTTTGGAGCAATTCTATTCATTTATTTATTTATACCTTTTTATTTTGGGGGATTGTTCTATTCCATTTTTTTTTTACTTGTAATTTTTTATCGCATTCTTTATTACTTTCTTTACTGCTTCTCCAAAAATACTTGAAATGCGCTTTAAATTTATTGCATGATCGCTTGACATAAGAGATGGAATTTCAATTGCTAAAAACCCATTTATAACTTAATTTAAGACATTAATAAGAGTGAAGTTCCGAACACCTCCTCTAGTTTAAGACCTCTGAGATTAGACGAACTTTTCCAATTTCTTGTAAATTGGGCGGCGACTCCAAAATATCTCAAAGGTGCCTAAAGGCTTCATGGGATTAGATGATCTTTCCAGTGTTCTATTGGAAAGAGGTGTCCAAAATATCTCATGATTGCCTAACATCAAAAGATGTAAACCCCTCTCGGGCCCTAAAAGCGGGTCTCCGGGAACGGGTCGGGTTGGCGTGCGTCACAGTTGATTTTCTAGCCTCAAACCCCATTTTGCATCCCACGGATTTTGGTTTTCATGGGCATAAAACATAAATTTTAAACTCCAAAAAAGACAAGGTTTTGAAAATGTGGTTCTAACATGCTTAAACATTATTAGTTTAGCATTCTAATAATAAAGGACGCAAAAAGAGATTTATTTAATATTGTTTTTATCATGCAAAAACAAAAAACATGCTCATGTACATATAAAATAAAAATATACATAAATTTACAGGAAAACTATAATACAACCTATTTACATGCAAAGTAAGGATATTAGCAAATAAAAAGGGATGATACTAGGTGAATAATCCTCATATTTTGCCTCAAGCTTGATGTTGAGGATAAGGTTTTTTCTTAGTTCTTGATGTCCAAAATCTAAGCTTATACGAAATTTTATTTTAGAGAAGTGTGTATGGGATTTTTAGGGTTTTTTCTATGGTAAAGGAAGGCTTAAAAATCTAAGTGTGATGCATGCGCTTTACCTTATCTTGAGTCCTGCTTTTATGGACCGCTGGGCAAAGGTCTTGTAGCACTCTTAACTTTTTATACTATACGTACAATGATCTAGTATCTCATAAGTTGCCATACTGTACACAGATCGGTAAAATTTTTTTTTCCTAACATGAAAGACATAAACATACATATAATAATATAATACAGTCCATACATAATTCTGTTAAATACTCACACTTACACATACATCTAATCATAAGTCCGTACATTCAAATTTCTAACTCTGTCTAACTCGATCATATACATGCCATGCCTATCTTCCCATTTCTGCCTTTACTCATTTTCTCAATTGTCACCAAAACCTCGGCCACTGTAAAACTTTCTACCTTTATTTTACCTGCTGCGGTAAAAACTCAACGCGCTGAGCATTAAAATGTCCAGTGGTGGATACATATCCTAAATTTTCCATCTATAATTATGCATGCACAGACACAAGCATACTTACTAATCATTTTAGTTTATTACCTATAAATGTTTACCTTTGTTTTAACTTTTTCTTTACTATTGTCTTTAGTATTATTTTTAATACTATAATTACTTTTATTATGATAATTATTGCTATTGTTAACATTATCATTATTCATTTTTCTTTTCCTTCTTGTTCTTTTCTTTTCTTTTCATTTTAAACCATTTTTATTTCAATCTTTCTTTATAATTGTTACATTAGTCATAATTTTTATCGCTTACACTATGCTTTTCATTTTCTTATATACCTATTAAATTAATTATGTGTAACTATATAACCTCAAACTTACTTAGTCATAATATTTATACTACAATAATTGTTATCATTACAATTTATAATATTTACTTTTAATTACCAATCTTTTAGTATCTATAACAAAATTTATTGTTATTATTATTAACACTTATATGAACCTTAAGGCCATGCACTATTTCTGTAAGATTATACGTCTAATTTACATTTTACTTTTATAGTTTTATAACTTGTTCCATAATTCATTTTCATTCTTTAAATTATATTTCATTCTTCCTACTTAATGTCATTTGTATGTCCACTACCGGGTTATAGTATATTTCAATGACTATTCAATATAGGCCACTATCACGAGTTGTGCTCAATGTCAATGTTAGTAGATTTTACACAGGTTTTTATGGGTCATTTTTAAGTAAATTTTAGGTTGGAATTGTAGTTTAGTAGCTAATTTTCATTATCTTTCAGTTATATTTTTTTAATTCTTTTCTTTTGATTGCTAAGTTGGCTTAATTGTGTTACTCTTGGTGGTTTTAGGTTTAATCTTATTAATCTTTAATGATTAATGGGTTAAAAGTTCATTTGAAGAAATAAAATTTGCATTGAAAGTTTTAGAAGTTCAAAAAGAGTGCAAAATGGTGAAAGATGACAACCAGAGAGTTTCACCACCAAAGGCTATGATGTTTAGATGGACAGACTATTTCACCATCTCAGGTGGTAACACTGAGCAGAAATCACCACTTGAGGGTGTGGTGATGGGGATAAAAATAATATTACTATAATGGCAATTTGGTCATTTTATATACTTACCTTTCCTTTAATTACTCCTCAATTTTTATTCGTTCCCAAATAATGGAAAGGTAATCACGTACCCTTCCCTTTCTTTCTCCTTCCTTTCATGTCTCTACTCTTCCCTACCCTTCCATTAATTACCCCTCTCTACCCCCCCCATTCAAACAGAGCCTAACTCGTGTTGAGTCCTAACAGTTTAATACTATTACATTGTTCAAAATACAGAAAATTACAGCATACTCCATACTTATGGCATCTGTAGAAAGTTTTTCCACTGTTTACAGCTATATTAGCTACCAATCTGATGGCCTCCACACCACATCGACACAACTTTCATTTTATACCGGCATTGGAGTTTTGCGAACCAATACTATTTGCCCTTCCCATTTTCATTTTCAAATTCTGCGTTGAAGAAGAAGAAGACTGTTTGGAGATAGATTTTTTGGATTTTTATGCATGTTAGGAGTTTGGATTTTAACTTGAATGATTGGGTGTTTGGATTTAAATGCAAAATTTTGGATGTTTGGATGTTGCCACATCATTTCAACTTTTATTTTTTTTTTGCTGACTAGGAAATATTTTGCCACGTGTCCGCTGACGTGTCGAGAAGTGATTGGTTGACGTTCACCCCGTTTGCCAACTGGATTTTCCGTCCATCGCGAGGGTATTTTTCAAGCTTTTGATTGAGTTTAAGGGTAAAAACCGACTAAAAAAAGTATAAGGGTATTTTTACTCCATTTTTGAAAGTTTGAGGGCAAAAAAATACCTTATCCCTAGAAATAAATAAGTTAATTTTTAACCTGATAACCGGTTGCCTATATATCGGCAAGGGAGAGGGACAGAGAGAAGGAGATGGCAAGGCAGAGGGAGAGAGCGAGGGAGAGGGAGAAGGAAGGCAGATGGCGAGGCAGGGAGAGAAATAAAAGGCACTATTTATACCTAGGGTAAATTGAAAAATACCAACGGAACCATCATTTGGTTGCTATTTTAGGAACGAAAAATTAATTCCATTGCTATTTTTGTCCAAAAATTATTCCTCATTTTTGCGACCAAAAATACCAACGGAATCTAATTTCCGTTGCTAAAATTGCAACCGAATAATAATTCTGTTACTATTTTAGAACCTATTTTTTTGAAGACTTATTTAGCAACGAAAACTAAATTCGGTTGCAATTTTAGCAACGAAAACCGAAAAATAATTCCGTTTCTATTTTAGAACTCAATTTTTTTAAAGCATATTATTTAGCAACGGAAACTAATTTCGGTTGCAATTTTAGCAACAGAAATTTTATTCCATTGCTAAATTGAAACCGAATAATAATTCTGTTGCTATTTTAGAACTAAATTCTTTTAAGACTTATTATTTAGCAACGGAAACTAGTTTCGGTTGCAATTTAGCAATGGAAATTAATTTTTGTTGCTAAATTGCAACCGAATAAAAATTCCGTTGCTATTTTATAACCCAATTTTTTAAGACTTATTATTTAGCAATAGAATCTAAATTCGGTTGCAATTTAGCAACGAAAATTAATTTTTGTTGCTAAATTGCAACCGAATAAACATTCCATTGCTATTTTATAACCCAATTTTTTAAGGCTTATTGTTTAGTAATGAAAACTAAATTCAGTTGCAATTTTAGCAACGAAAATTAATTTTCATTGCTAAATTGCAACCGAATAAACATTTCATTGCTATTTTATAACCCAATTCTTTTAAGGTTTATTATTTAGCAACGAAATCTAAATTCGATTGCAATTTAGCAACGGAAATTAATTTTCGTTACTAAGTTGCAACCGAATAAAAATTCCGTTGCTATTTTGTAACCCAATTTTTTAAGGGTTATTATTTAGCAACGGAAACTAAATTCGATTGAAATTTTAGCAACAGAATTTTCGTTGCTAAATTGCATCCGAAATTAGTTTTCGTTGCTATTTTAGAATTGAATTCTTTTAAGGCTTATTATTTAGCAACAGAATAGTGATTCCGTTGCTAATTTCTGTGGTTAAATTTTGGAGCTAAAATTTTCCTCCACTTTTAGCGACGGAAGATAACCAAATATATTTCCGTTGCTAAATCTACAAAGTTTAACCAATTTTAGCAACGAAAATGGGTTTCCGTTGCTAAATAGCAACGTAATGATGTTTCCGTTGCTAATTTAGCAACGAAAAAAATTCGATTGCTATTTTTCCGTTGTTATTTTCACATTTTCTTGTAGTGTTTCTCTTATGTTCAATTTGGCCTCACTAAGGGTTTTCACTCTATGTTTTTTAATTCATTTTAAACACATATACATGCTTATTTAACCTCACTAATCATGATTATCAAGTTAGATTCAATTAAACATGCCTTTTTCACAAGTTCATATTAAAACATAAACTAAAATTCATACTAAATCAATGGAAATAGAAGAATTTTGTAACCAAAAACCTCAAATCCTTGCAATAATCTCTCTAAGCTTCCTTTCCCTTCCATTTTGCTTTTGAAATTCCTTCCTCACTAGGAGAACCTCAAAATGAACCCTAAACCTTGAACACTTAAAAAATTCCACTTCTAATGCTTCAAATGGACTCCAAAAACTATTATTAGGTTGTAGAGGGACTTAATTTTGTCTCGAAGGCTAAAATTTAGGGAGAGATTGAAGGAATGAAGAAAATTGGGGAAAAAAGAGAGAAACACCATTCGGCCTTGAAGGGAGAAGAGAGAGGTGGTGGAGGCTGGATTTCTCTAGGGAAATCTGGCCTTATGTCTCCTTATAAAGGTTGAAATTGAACCGAATTGGTCCAACCGAAGTGGTCCAACCAGTTTAAACCAAAGTTTCGATTTTTCGGTAAATTTCCACTATTTCAAGGCATCTATGTATTCCTCAACTTATTTTTACTCCCAAATAATTCCACAATTCTTAAAATATCAAAAATAGCCTCCCTGCAAAATTTTAACTCAATCGGAGTCCATTTAGGCCTCGATCCACTTAAATCGGTCCAATTCAACCCTTTTCGATTTTACCTTAAAACACACTTCTAACACTATAAAAAATTACTAAAAATTATTTCAAGCCTTTACACTTCCCACATTACACCTTCTTAAGCTCAAAAACTATTTCTAAAAATTCGTTCAAAGTTCGGTCAGTCAAAGTTCGGTCAAACCCCGGTTCAATTGAATCGAACCAGAGGCTAACTTCTGTTTGACTTTTGAAGCTTTATATGACCTCATTTTCACTCCAAATTATACCATTAGACTCTTGACAGTCCACAGATCAATTTTATCAAATAAAAATGTTTCATCAAACTGCTACCGGTTCAACTGTATAGCTACATCGTGGTCACCTCTCCCGGGATTGCTATACCTCGAGCACACTTAACTTTTAACTCTATTGTAGTTAAGAGTACTCTAGCTATCACTTCTATATCGGAATTACATTACAAATTCTATAAAATCTACTGAATACTAGTAGGCTAACTTTTGGGCCATTACATATTCTCTCAGGTACCACCTTTTGGTTTGCTTCACCCAAATAACTTAAGTTATCTAATTTTCTAAAAAGCAATGGCAGTGTTGAGATTAATGACTTAACATATATTCTCAAGAAAGTTGTTGTGTGCTCCACATATTTGTTTGTTGTTACTAGTTTGATACTCTTGACTGTTATATAAATATTCACAGAAGAAAATGCTTTATGAATTATAAAGATTAAACATTTAAAAAATTCACACATAAAAAATTAGTATTGAAATAAAAAACACAAATAAAAGTGATGTTAGTAATAAAAAATAAATTTAAACATACAACATAAAAAAAATTAAAATAAAACAAATAAAAATACATCATGTATGATAAATCAATTAAATGATATAATAAAAATATGCAACTTATCATATTAACAATTCAACATGCATAAAAAAGCATAAAATAATAACAATAAAATTTAACATGCATGAAAACATAAAAATAATAATGATAAAATTCAACAAATTATAGCAATAAACAAGAATAATAAAAATAATAATAATACTATTAATGGTAGTAACAATACATAATGATAATAATAATAATAATAATAATAATAATAATAATAATAATAATAATAATAATAATAATAATAATAATAATAATAATAATAATAATAATAATAATAATAATAATAATAATAATAAGATGAACAATGAAATAAGCAAAAATAGCAAGAAATAAAATAAACAAACCATGTTAAAGCATGTTAAATAATAACAACAACAACAACAACAACAACAACAACAACAAAAGATGAAGAATCAAATTAAATATGCAAGAATAAAATAAAATAAATTAAGAACATTAAATTACATAACTAAACCACATAAACAATAAAAAAATAACAAAAGATTTAAAATCTACATGATGACTAATTAATTGTGAATAAAAATTAAATTAAAAATTAAACTAAAAATTGAGCCAAGAATACTTACCCTCAAAATTTGATGTGATGAATGAAAGTAAGTGATTAATCTCCTTGACTTAATTTGTAAGAATGATATTAGAAAAATAAAATATTGAAGAGAAATTTTATCTCAAGAACAAATAATTAATTTATTTGTCTCAAGGTAAAAATTGTTAAATAAAAAGGAAGAAAATTCCCAAGAAGAAAAATTGTTCTTTTTGCCTTAAAAATTAACTTAGGAAAATCTTTTAGAAAATTGAGAGAATTTGCTCTTGAAGAGAAAGAAGAAGAAAATATTTTTTTCTAAAGAAAATTCCCCCCTCAAAATTCTCTCTAAAAAATAATTTATACCCCCAAAAAATTCAGATTTTTAATGAAGAAATTAAATCAATTTAATTTCCATAACCATAAAAAGCTGAAGAATTTGAAGGGTTTAGAATCCAAAAAGTTTTAAAATTAAATTCTACAAAAAAAATGAAGAAAAAACACATTTTGGGGCAAAAAATTGGACTGGGGGGCTGTCGGGCACGCGTGGGCGCACGCAGGGGCGAGAGACGACCGTCGGTGCGCCCGACGGGCGTCGCTCGCACGCGTGGGCGACCGCCCCCCTCCTGCACGCTGTCGTGCGCTGCTATTGGCCCGACACTCGCAATTTTTTTTTTTAAAATTTTTGCTAAAATACTACAATTTTAAAACATGCCCTTTTTGTCTCAAAATAATTTTTTAAAACATTTTTAAAATAATTTTTTATTTATTTCTGGTAAATCAAACCGACAAAAAAATCGTCACTTCCAACTTTCAGTTTTGCCTAAAAACAGGCACATTTAATTTTATTATTGGGTAATTCTGATTTAGGTTATATTGGGACCCGGTGTCTACAGCGGCCTTCCATGGGTGGCCGCATGTAGAAGGCCTCACATGCGGCCCTCCTACATGTGGCCGCATATGGAAGGCCTCACATGCAACCCTCCCACATGTGGCCACCAAAAAAGCTTTTCCACCTTTTCACGTTTTTTTTTAAATCTTATCATTTTTTCTTATCTTTTTTTTTTTTAAATCTTTTAATCAAATTTTTTATTACTTTTAATTTTTAATTTAATTCCTTTTAAATATATACCTACATATATATATATATATATATATATATATATATATACATATATATATATATATATATATATATATATATATATATATAGTAATCAAAGATTTTGATGTATATAAAAATAACACTTCCTAATTTTTTTAATATATTTTTTTTATAATAATAATTTTTTTTATTATATATATATTTATTTGTCTATTTTTTATTTAAAAAAATGAGGGTCTCGACAAGTGAAACATCATCTTCGACATTTTCGCCTGTGAATAGGCGATGCTTTTATCATCGGGTAATCTTGATCTTGGACCGCCTCGGGACCCGATGTCTACACTTTTGATACTTGATTTCCGACTCTGTGATACTATTATTCTTATGTATGGAAAATTTTATGTACAATGTGCATTGATATGATGAGTGATGCATAGCCTGCAACAAAAATCAAATAAGTGGATAGATAGACATGCCTATAGAGTTCAATTAGTTGCAGTTATGCATTATGGACCCTGATCAGGTCCCCGTTTTGATTTTCGCGATCCCTTTTGAATATGGATCTTGTTTAAGATCCCATGCGAAAATATTTTGAAACGAAAAGAAAAAGAATGATTTTGATACCTCCGGGTATGCATGCGTTAAGGAAAGAAATTGTTGGTACCTTCAGGTATCTATGCATTACTCGTTATCCACTACTTTGAATGGACAGGTTCACTATGTTTTAGGTGTGATTTTGATATGATGCGTATTAGTATGATTCAGTGCAAAATGTGTGAATGTATGAGCAATGATGATGATGAAGTATTGGACAAGATGAATTTACATGTTCACTTTATGAATTGTTTATTAAGGCTTTATTATTCCGTATGTGCCATGTGTATGTGAACCATTTTTTACGTCCACTATGGGTGGTCATTTTTCATTTTTGTTTTTCCCACTAAGCGTTATCGCTTAGCATGGATGTGCTATCTGTGTAGGTGTGGAGGCTGTTTGAGATCTTGGAGCAGTGTGATCCGTTATTAGCAGGGCCAACACAGTTGAGAGAGTTTTGTAGTATAGGCTTTTGTAATTTGTATTTTGTGTATTATGTATTGTTGTTACTTCCGATGTAAAGCTTTTTGTTTTGTATCCTTAGATATTATTTTTGTATGTATATTATTTATTTGTATTAGACACTTTTGTATTTTCGCCTTGTAAGAACATGTTAAGATATTAATGAAAAGTTCAGTATTTTTGTATATCAGCTTTATGTTTCTTTTCTTTTTGAGAAAAGTTAATTTATTTTGTTTTAATGGATGTTTAGATTTATGCATGCTTTGTATGAGTGTTTTGCGTGACAACCCTTATCTATCGGGGCACTCCCTTTCCTCTTTGAGGGGTGAGTTTTCCTATGTATATGTAAGGGGTGTTACAATTTTTGGTATCAGAGCCTAGGTTTAGATGTTTCTGGGCAAGTATAAGAATAGAGTATGCATTTAGGGTGTGTTGGCCTGATGCGGATTTTTGTGTATGTTTTGTAGTTAGATGGAGTTAGCTCGTGGATCCCTCAAGGGATCAGCCGAGAGTACGAATTCCCGAGAGCAAGATCCATCAGTTTCTAGTCCTGCTCAGCCAGATAAGGTGCAGCCTGAGGCCCCAGCGGTTCCCTTTGAGGCCATGCTTAAAATATCTCAAGACATGGCTAGAGTTCTGGAGAGGGTTACTGAGCCTAGATCTCCGATTGAGAATATGAGGAAATTTGGAGCAGAGGATTTTTATGGAACGAGCTTAGATGAATCTGATAAGGCAGAAATGTGGTTTGAGAAAGTGAGTAGAGTTTTACGGGAGATCCATTGTCCTTCGAAGAGGGAAGTTGAGTGTACTGTTTCAAGGTTTGGCCTATGATTAGTGGAGATTGGTACTTAGGCATCCTCAGCTTCCTGATCCAGTGACTTTGGAGTTTTTTGAGAGAAAATTCCACAGTAAATATGTAACCAAGGCATATAAAGAGGCTAGATGGATGCAATTCTTGAGTCTTAGGCAAAGAGTTTTGTCGGTGGCAGAGTATAAAAAGGAGTTCAATAGACTCAGTAAATATGCATCGCCAGGAGTTCTTACTAAGGAGTTTAGATGCCAGCATTTTAAAGCGGGTCTGAATGAGTCCCTTAAAATTATGTTGATTTCCTTGATGTCTTCTCCGGATGTTAGTTATTACTAGATTACGCAGGCAGCTTTGAGAGCGGAACGTTCTGAAAATATTATGAGACAAAAGCCCAAAGGAGAAAATCCTCTTGAGGAGGCTCATCCTCAGGCAAGAGATCTCGGGATCCCTAAGTGAATCCTCTGAATGAGTCTTCTGCTAGTCTGGCTACTAGAGGAAGAAGACAGGGATCTACTCAAGGGTCTAGTTCTGGTAGAGAAGCATTGGGTGGTAGAGGCGATGGAGTGCCATAGTGTTCTCATTGTAGCAAGCGTCATTGGGGCAAGTGTCGTTGGTTGACCGGGGGATGCTTTATGTGGTAGCACAAACCATTTTCTGGCCAATTCCCCAAATTTGTATGGGAATACCTAAGAGCAGCAAGAGGTTAGTCGAGCGGGATCCAATGCTCCCCAAGGTAGCCGTGGAAGAGGAAGAGGACGAGATCGTGGTGGACGGCCTAGGGATAGAACAGTCTTTGAGATAGTAGATCGCCCCATAGTGGCATCAGTAAGAGCATATGCAATGAGAGCTCGGGATGAGCAAGATGCACCGGAAGTAATTACCGGCAAGTTTCTACTCCTTGACACCAAATTGTATGCTCTAATAGATCTTGGTTCCACACATTCTTATTTATATTTTGATAAGTTATATGATAAATTGTTTAGTGTTGATCGATTGGATTATGAGATTTGTGTGACCAGTTAATTAGGCCATAGTGTTAATGTGAGCAGGGTGTTTAGGAACTGTCCTTTAGTAATGCAGGGTAAAGAATTTCCAGTGGATTTGATTGGTCTGCCTTTTATGAGTTTGACCTGATTTTAGGTATGGATTGGTTGTATAAGCATCGAGCTATAGTTGACTGCCATAGGAAAACAGTTGTGCTCAGAGATAGTGATCAGTTGTCAGTGGTGGTAAAGGGTTTGGGTTTTAATTCTTTGCATAATGTAATTTCGGCTGTGAAGGTAAGGTGGTTTATGAGGAAGGGATGTGAAGCATACTTGGCCTTAGTCTTGGATTCTAGACGAGGGCAAGTAGGAATTCAAGATATTCCAGTAGTAAGAGATTTTGTAGATGTATTTTCGGAGGAATTATCGGGTTTGTCTCCTAAAAGAGAAGTGGATGTAGATATTTTGACTGCTGCTACTCCGATCTCTAAAGCTCCTTATTGGATGGCTCCTATGGAATTAAAGGAATTAAAGAGTCAATTATAAGAGCTGCTAGATAAAGGTTTCATCAGACCGAGTGTATCCCCATGGGGTGCTTCGGTTTTGTTTGTCAAGAAAAAGGATGGTACATTAAGAATGTGTATTGATTATCAGCAAATCAATAAGGTCACTGTGAAGAACAAGTATCCGTTGCCACAGATTGAGGACCTTTTCGATCAGTTAAGAGGAGGTGCAGGAGTGTTTTCTAAAATAGATTTGAGATCGGGTTACTATCAGCTGAGAGTTAAGGATGTGGATGTTGCAAAGACAGCTTTTCGGACGTGTTACGGCCACTATAAATTTTTAGTGATGCCGTTTGGCTTGACTAATGCACCAGCAACTTTTATGGATTTGATGAACAGGGTGTTCAGGCCGTATCTCGACCGATTTGTTGTGGTGCTCATCGATGATATTTTGGTTTATTCGAAGAATAAAAGTGAACATGAGGAACATCTTCGGATTGTATTGCAAGTTTTGAGAGATCATCAGCTTTTTGCTAAGCTTAGAAAATGCGACTTCTGGTTGAGAGAGGTGTCATTTCTTGGGCATATTGTTTCTGCCGAAGGTATTCGGATGAACCCATCAAAAGTTGAAGCAATTGTGAATTAATGTGTTGGAGGTGAGGAGTTTTCTTGGTTTAGCTGGTTATTATAGGCGGTTTGTTAAAGGGTTCTCAATAATTGCTTTGCCTTTAACTAGACTTCTTCCGAAAGAGGTTAAATTTAAGTGGTATGATAAGTCCCAATCGAGTTTTGATTAGCTGAAACGTATGTTGATTGAGGCTCCTGTACTTACTCAACCTATCTCAGGTAAAGAGTATACTGTGTACAGTGATGCCTCGGGTATTGGACTTGGATGTGTTTTGTTGCAAGACGGCAAGGTGATAGCTTATGCATCTAAATAATTGAAGCTTCATGAACAGAATTATCCGACACACGACTTGGAGTTACCAGCACTCGTGTTTGCTCTTAAGGTTTGGCAGCACTATTTGTATGGGAAAACCTGCAGAATCTTTGCTAATAACAAGAGCCTTAAGTATTTACTTACTCAAAAGGAATTGAATTTGAGACAATAAAGATGGTTAGAACTATTCAAAGACTATGAATGTATTATTGACTATCACCCGGGTAAGGCAAATGTAGTGGCAGATGCTTTGAGTAGAAAGTTAGTTTCGGCTCTATCTTTGCAAAGGGGTAGATGGAAATTTGATTCAGAAGGAGCACTGGTTGCCCAGCTAAAGGGTAGGCCGAGCCTAAAGCAGTTGATTGTTGATGCTCAAACAAGTGACCCTATGTTGTAACGTGCTTTTCAAGTGGTAAGAAGTGGTAATTAGACTGGGTTTTCTATGGATAGTGAAGGGGTGCTAAGGAATGGAAACTGTTTGTGTGTACCTAATGTAAGTGATTTGAAAAGAAAGCTTTTACAATAAGCACACTCAACGGTTTTCACTATGCATTCGGGAGGAGATAAAATGTATAGAGATCTCAAGCAATTTTATTGGTGGCTGGGTATGAAAAAGGACACAATGGATTTTATTTTGAAGTGTCTAACATGTCAGCAAGTGAAAGCTGAGCATCAAGTCCAATTGAGTTTGCTTAATCCCTTACCCATTCCTCAGTGGAAGTGGGACGATGTCACAATGGATTTCGTATCTGGTCTACCGATGACTCAACGAAAGCATGATTTGGTATGGGTCATAGTCGATCGGCTTTCTAAGTCAGTACATTTCTTACGGGTTCAGCTAGACTATTTTATAGATAAGTTGGCAGAGATTTATATGAATGAGATAGTTCGGCTTCATGGAGTTCCATTGTCAATTGTATCTGATCGAGATCCGAGGTTTACATCAAAGTTCTGGAAAGAATTACAGTCAGCTTTAGGTACTCGACTAAATTTCAGCACCGCATTTCATCCTCAGACCGATGGTCAGTCAGAGAGGGTTATTCAGATTTTGGAAGATATGCTCCGGGGATGTGTGTTAGATTTGTCAAGCAGTTGGGACAAGTATGTGTCTTTAATGGAGTTCGCATACAATAACCTGCATCAAGTGATTATTGGAATGGCTCCATATGAAGCTCTCTATGGATGGAAATGTAGGACTCCAGTTTATTGGACTGAGTTATCGGAACGGTCTATTGTGGGTCCAGAATTAGTTAGAGATACCAAAGAGAAGGTCAGAATAGTGCAATAGAATTTGAAGGTAGCAAAAGATAGACAGAGATCCTATGCCAATTTGAAGTGGAGGGACAATCGGTATGAAGTCGGTGACAAGGTGTTTTTGAAAGTATTGCCTTGGTGTAAGGTTCTTCGTTTCGATAAAAAGGGAAAGTTGAGCCCACGGTTTATAGAACCTTATGAGATTTTAGAAAAGATTGGTCCGATTGCCTACCGATTAGCCTTACTGATGGAGTTAGCCAAGTTACATAATGTATTTCATGTGTCCATGATTCGACGGTATAGACTAGACGCATCTCATGTATTATCGGTTCAAGATATTCGGATTCAGCCTGATTTTTCATTTGATGAAGAACCGAAGGAAATTTTGGCTCGAGAAGTTAGACAATTTCAGAACAAACGAATCCCTTTGGTTAAGGTGTTATGGCGACATCACAGGGTTGAAGAAGCAACTTGGGAATCAGAAGAGATTTCGAGATCACAACATCCTCAGTTGTTTTGCTAAGGTGAGAATTTCGAGGACGAAATTCTATTAAGTGGGGGAGTATTGTAACACCCCGATTTCCACCCTAGTATTCTGAGCAATTTTTTGTGTATTTTTAGCATGTGTTATTTTTTTAATTTGGGTTATTTGCATGTTTTTTGGTTTTGTTAGGGCGTGGATGCATTTTTTGAGTTAGTGTGTTAGTTAGTGGGATTTGGTTTAGGTGTGGTGAGGAAGATGGAAGTAGGGTGTGAATTGGTAAAGTCCACCAATAGTGGGATGACATGTGGCCAAAGAATTCTAAAGCCCAATCCCTACGAATAAGCAAATTCATTGTAAAAAATTTTTCCCATTTCATGCATTTCACATATTTGTTAATATCACGCTCTAGTCCTAATATTTTAAGCAACTCAAAATAAAAATTCCAGCTACCTACTATAGATTTCTTTGAAAAAGCTTCATATTTTTAACCCTCATCATCAGATAAGAGAGGGAAAGGACACTCATACCTATTTTGCAGGTAGATGGAATCGTGGCTTGGTGAGGAAGACCCAGCAGCAGCCGTCTTCTTCTTGTCCCCTAATGACTTTTGACGCACCATGGTGAATAGTTCAGCAAAAACAAAGAGAAATCACAGCAAAAACCAAAGAAAAACTAAAGAAGAAGAATAAGTAGAGAGAAAATGAAAGGAAAAAGAGAGAAAAGCTAAAAACAGAGTGAAAATGGAGAATTAGGGCACAAAAAGTATTTATATAGGGTGGAATTTTAAGTTATAACGGTCAGAATTCCCCTCATAAATTCAAATCCCGCACTTCGTCGTGCTCACGACAGAAGCAAATTTCACCATCCATCGCACTCGCAAAACCATGCGCGCTCGTGACAGAAGCAATTCCCTCGATCTATCCCGCTCGTGACTTGTAACGACCAGTGGGGTGGACCGAGGGTTTGCATCCCCGTAACATATCCCGTCGGGCCTTCCCTGCGCATCTAAAGCCACTGCATCATACTTAAGATCTTTACACTTCCCCTTGTGCATTTTTGCCTTTCGTGGGATTCGAACCAAGGGCCTAGGGAATAAGTCCTTAATTTCTAGAATCCCACTACCATTAGGCCAACGTGTCCTAATGGTAGTGGGATTCTAGGAATTAAGGACTTATTCCCTACATCCTTGGTTCGAATCCCACGGAAGGCAAAAATGCATAAGGGAAGTGTAAAGATCTTGAGTACGGCGGGGTGGCTATATAGACGTGCAAGGAAGGCCCGACGGGATATGTTCCGGGGATAGCCCTCGGTCGGATCCTCCACCGGTCGTTACATGACATATAGGCGCGCTAGTGGGTTAAACATTAATTTTATGTCGTGCTTCCTTAAACAACTTCCTTGATATGTCGTGCTCGCGATAGAAACAAAAGTTACAGTACAAATTATGTTTTGAAAAGGAAACCCTAAATTTAAACTTATATGAATAAACCTACTTACAAATTTAACCTATAGAACAAAAATAAAATGTGTTAGTAACACTATAATCCAAATTACTAAAATAAAATCTAATTAACAACACACAAAAATAACTTATAAATGAAATAAATACAAAATAAAAGGATTGTGCAAATAACCTTCAACCCAAATGTAGAGATATACACAAGACTTCTATACCCTGAAAATTACCATCTAAATACACCTTACACCTTTCACCATTAGCTTTAAACAATTCTCCTTTACTATTTTTAAGCTCTAAATAACCATAGTCAAAAACACGAATTACCTTGAATGGCCCACTCCGTCTGGACCTAAGTTTTTCGAGAAAAAACATCGACCTTGAATTAAATAAAAGTACCTTGTCTTCCACTTTAAAACTCTTATGCCTAATATGTGCATCATGACATTTTTTAGTTCGCTCTTTATAGATTTGTGCATTTTTCCTATGAATTAAGGCATAACTCATCAAGTTCATTCAATTACAAACTTCTCTTAATACCAGCCTCCTTAAGATCATAATTTGAAGCTCTAATTGCCTAAAAGGCCTTATACTCTAACTCAACGGGCAAACGACATGCTTTGCCAAAGATTAATCTTTTCCCAGCAAAGTTATTTTGGTTTGTTTTCTTTGCTAGGTAAGCCCCCTCAGCCTCTACAACAATGTTCTTAAGCGACTACCAGTCTCTGAGCCCCTTAAAGTTGAGCAAGTCCCTCAAGTAAGGCAAGAGTTCCTGATAAATAGCCTGATTTGGTTAGCAGTGTCAGGCTTTCTCTTCATCTCCATGACCTTATTTCTCCATCTTGTAAGGTATTCGTGACATGACTCATCACTTATTTGTTGTAAAAGCTCGAGGTCCTTTAAGGTGACCTCCATTCTGGTGCTGCAGTCATACTGCTTCATAAACTCCTTAGTCAAAAGGTCCCAATCTTCCTTGGACCTCTTGTCTAACCCATGGTACTAGTCCACAGCCGAACCCACCAAACTAAGGCAAAAATATTCCACCTTCTGTTTCTTGGTTAACCCTGTACCTTTTATCACCAGGGTATATTGCTTAATATACCATCGAACTTCAGCGGCTCAGGCATCTTGAACCTTTAGGGCAATAACTCTTCATCCCCCAGATCTCTATTTTCAGGGTTGATCCCCTTTTCGGCTAATAGCATGCGAGTGATTGCTTCAATCTGTTGCCTCATCCCTCTCATTGCCTCATCTTCTGCCCTGGGTGCTCTGGCCCTCACAACTTGAGGTGCTATTGCCTCTTGATCTCTTTCCTCCATTATAAAGTCCTCCTCAGGATTGGGGATCCTTGCCTTTCTTAGCTCAATTGGCACTATAGCGCCATGCTCATTGACGGGTTGGTGGACAGCATTATCAATAAGAGGAGCCTCCTCACGAGCAAGCGGTTCACCTTGCCCCCCAGTATGGACTATCGGTGGTTGTGGAGCAGCAGGTGGTTGTGGAGCAGCAGGAGGATGAGCAACCCTATTGATCATGATGCCTATCATTTCTAACATTCTCTGCTCAAAATCCTCTAGTCTCCTAGCAAGGTCTTGAGTGGTTAAAGCTCTGGCCTCCTCTGCCATTAATGATGCTATCGATGATTCCTTGGTCGTTGTGAGTGGCCCAAAATTCCAATCAAACACTAATTCTGCCAACCCAAGGGGCAGATCTATCCTCACCAGCCGACCGTTAGAACCTCTAGTCCACTTAGGTGAATCTATGATGGCTGAAATATTTGAACTATTAGAATGATGCATGAATGATATATACAATGCATGATTGTATTGATGCAGCATAGACAATCACATACAAGCAGGTAGATCTTTCCAATCTTGTTGTTCCCATACAGGGGTTTATACAGTCTCTTTCCTAGGTGGGCTTGACCCATGGGTCAGCGGGGAACCTAATGGGTGCGTATGGTGCGTGGTGGGAAACCAGCAGCACAACACTCTTAATTTAAAGCACATGCATACGAGTTTTGGCCATTATGAATTTGGACTTTTCAAATAGACTAAAAATGGGCCCACCGGGGCATGAAAGCCTTTGATGAGTGTCCAGTTAATATGTTTGAATTTGTTCATTTTATAAGAGCCCACATAGCAAGCACATTGTTAGGGTATGTATCACCTAGTAGAGGTTTCTATTGCCATTATATGAGTTTTGGTCAAGGGTGGTGTTACTTTAGGTCTACCCAAGCATGATTCCTGCCAATGGGTTTAGCTCATTGTGAGCATAATGACCGATTGGGTCTCCATTTGATATACCATAAGGTACGAGGCTTGGGCTGGTGATTATCCTTAATACTTTCCCACATTAAGTGAACATAGGGTCGTGCTTTGGGAATGCATCGGGGTTAAGAAAGGGACCAAACTAGCATAAATCTAAGGCTCTAGCATGGATGCAATGCAATTTTGTTTAAAAGAGATAGAATTTTAATTTGTAAAAAATCCAATTATATTATTAACCAATACAGTTTCGAAGCAAAATTTCAAAGTCTCCAGTGGAGTCACCACTGTGACGTGCACGGACTCGACCCGTTCCCGAAAACCTGCTTTTAGGGCCCGAGAGGGGTTTGCGTCTTTTGATCTTGGACAATCATGAGATATTTTGGACACCTCCTTCCAATAGAACACTAGAAAGATCATCTAATCCCATGAAGCCTTTAGGCAGCTTTGAGATATTTTGGAGTCGCCACCCAATTTACAAGAAATTGAAAAAATTCATCTAACCTCGGAGGTCTTAAACCAGAGAAGGTGTTCGGAACTTCACTCTTATTAATGCCTTAAGTTAAGTTATAAATGATTTTTTAGCAATTGAATTTCCATCTCTCATCTTAGATGATCATGCAATAAATTTAAAGCGCATTTCGAGAATTTTTGGAAAAGCAGCAAAGAAGCAATAATAAAGCAATCTAAAGAAAAATAAAAAGTGGGACAAAATACAATCCACCAAAATAAAAAGGTATTCAAATTTTGGGACAAAAATACAATCCCCTAAATAAAATCAAGCAAAACATAAACAAATAAATAAATAAACCAAATGAATAAAATAAAGATTCATAAATCGGGATATTATTTAAAATAGGAACTTTGGTTCCTTCATGTTCACTTTAGGAAATCGAAGAGTTGGTTTTGGTATACTTGGAAAAAATGGGGATAAGTGATCCCATTTAAAGAAAATTGACTCTTCTTTTTAAAGTAAATTTTTATTGATTGAAATTAGGACATTGGTCCCATTTTATTAGAAAAAGTCCAATTTATTAATATAAATCTTTTTATGTGACTTTTAATTAACGTGCATAAATAAATTTATTACAAATTACATCAAATAAAGTAATAATGAAAAATAATAAAATGCTAAAAGACAAATTCCACCAAAATGGTGTCTTCAAATCTCCACGGACTCCCACTTGGCATTGAAAAAGCTCATAAATAAAAAAGTATTGAAAATAACACAAATAAAAAGTGATGTTAGTAATAAAAATAAATTTAAACATGTAACTTATGAAAATGGAAAAATAAATAAAATAAAATGCATCATGTATGGCAAATTAATTAAATGACATAATAAAAATAAGTAACTTAACATATTAACAATTTAACATGCATGAAAAACATGAATAATAATAATGACAATAACAATAACAAATAATAATAATAATAATAATAATAATAATAATAATAATAATAATAATAATAATAAGCAAGAATAATAAAGAAGATGAACAAATAAGCAAGCAAAAATAACAAGAAATAAAATAAACAAAACATGTTAAAGTATGTTAAATAATAATAATAATAATAATAATAATAATAATAATGTATGAATAAAAGTAATGATGATGATAATAATAATAATAATAATAATAATAATAATAATAATAATAATAATAATAATAATCAAAATAACAACAAAAGATAAACAATCAAATAAATATGCAAGAATAAAATAAAATATGCTAAAATATTAAATTTATGGCTAAATCATATGAACATAAACAAAATAAAATAATAGATCCAAAATCTACATGATGACTAATTAATTGTAAACAAAAAAATTATAACAACAATTAAATTAAAAATTGAGTCTAGAATATTTACCCTCAAATTTTGATTGATGAATGAAGGTAGGTGATCAATTGCCTTATCTTGATTTAGAAAAATAAAATATATAACAAAATTTTATTCCAAGAACAAATAATTAATTTATTTGTCTTAAGGAAAAAATGTAAAAAAAAAAGAGGTAAGAAAATTTACAAGAACAAATAATTAATTTATTTGTTTTAAAAATTAACTTAAAAAAATTAAAAATACTTGGGTAACTTGTTCTTGAAGAAGAAGAAAAAAAGAAGAAGAAGAAGAGAGAAAACCAATTTTTCTTAAGAAAAAATCCCCCCTGATTGTCTTCCAAAAAATAACATTTTATATCCCCTAAAAAATCAGATTTTTATTGAATTAAATTAAATCAATTTAATTCCCATAATCACAAAAAACTGGAGAATTTTAAAAGTTTAGAAGACAAAAGGTTTTAAAATTAAATTCTACAAAAAAAATGAGTAAAAACACTCAAAAAAGGCCAAAAAACACCCAAAGGGCTGTTGGGGGGCGACGCCCCCGACTGGCATTGCCGCGCGCCCTGTGCGTCGTTCGCATTGCAAGCGATGCTCCGCACGCGCGCTGCGGGAGTTGCCCAGCGCGCGCCCCGCGTTGTGCAAGGTGCGAGGCTCGCGGGCAGGGGAGTGCTGCGGGTCGTGCGTTGCCGCAGGCCGACACTCGCAATTTTTTTTAAAAATTTTTGTTAAAGCACTATAATTTTAAAACTCACTTTTTTTATCTTAAAATAATTTTTAAAACATTTTCAAAATATTTTTAAAACACATTTTTATTCATTTTTAATAAATCAATTTGACAAGGAAATCATCACTTCCAACTTTTATTTTTTTGCCTATAAACAGGCACAATTAATTTTATCATTGGGTAATCCTGATTTAGGCTACCTCGGGACCCGATGTCTACAGTCTCCTTTGTCTATCAGCTTTAGGTTGGAACTCATCCTCCATATTAATCCTATGCATCACAACATTGGGACTAATACCCTTCAAATTAGAAATTTGCCAACCTATACTTTTGATCCTCCTCCTAACAACCTCTAACAACAAAGTCTTTTGCTTTCTAGTGAGTCTGTTTAAAACAATTATAGGTAAAGTGTTGTTATCACCTAGAAATGCATACCTCAAATGGCTCGGAAGTTCCTTCAACTCAACATTAGGCGGACTTACAATAGATGGTCGTAATGGCTTCTCACTTCGATATAAAAATTCAGGTCTTGAGCTCTCTTTTTCCACCTCCTCTTTTACTTCTTCCTCAAGGCTAACCTCCTCTTGACCTGCAGCCTTAAAAACTTCTACTACACAAGCATCAATAAGGTCAACCTTCATGCATACATTCTCATCCATATGGTATTTTAGTGCTTTATCCATATGGTATTCTACATTATCATTCCCTACTCTCAAAATTAACTTCCCTTCTTACACATCTACTAATGCCCTATGAGCATGCATGAATGGTCTCCCCAAAATCAATGGACATTTAACATCATATGCAAAATCAAGAATAACAAAATCTGCAGGTAATATGAATTTATCTACTTTAACAAGCATATCCTCTATTATGCCATATGGTTTCTTAATGGATTGATCAGCCAATTGCAACACCATAGAAGTAGTTTTAACATGATATAATCCTAACTTCTTAAAGATCGACAATGGCATGAGGTTAATACTAGCCCCTAAATCACACAAACACCTAGAAAATTCAATATCCCCAAATGTACATGGAATAGTGAAACTACCAGGGTCTTTAAGTTTTGTAGGTAGATTATTTGTGATTATAGAACTACAATGCTTAGTTAAATCTATTGTAGACATATCCTCCCAATTTCTTTTCTTAGAAATTAATTCCTTTAGAAACTATGCATAATTTGGTATTTGGGTTATTGCCTCTACAAATGATAAATTAATATGCAAATGCTTTAATTTGTCAAAAAAGTTTGAGAATTGCTTATCATTAGCTTTCTTTTTGAGACACTGTAGAAATGGTGGTCGAGGTTGGAAAACTCTAGGAGTATTAGCCTTTTGTTGCTCCCTCTGTCGCACCTGTGAATGGTGTCGCGCTCACGACAGAAGACTCTTTCTCCTCTAGCGTGCCCACGGATGGTATCATGCTCGCGATGTTGGCCGGTTTCCCTACTGTCGTGCTCATGGTAGGTGTCACGCCCGCGACAGAAGATTCATCTTCCTCTTGAATTTCTTTTTCTTGCAATACTCCATCTTTGTTAGTTGAAATCAATTCATTAACATACTTTTTACCTAACCTTAGTGTGATTGCCTTTATTTGCTCCCTCGGATTATCTTTCGTATTACTCGGAAGGCATCTTTGTATTCTTAATGTTAAAGCATTGGCAAGTTGTCCCAATTGGAACTTAAGGTTGTGAATAGATGAGGCTTGATTCTTAGTAATTTGGTCAAACTTAGACTCCAGCCTCTTGTGATTCTCCTCTTGTGAACTAAATTTCAAATTGATTCCCTCCAAAAATCTATCCATCTTAACCTCCAATGCTCTAAATCGGTCTTGTGGTGGTTGTAATCCTACACCTCCTCTATTCTGATTGTTACTACTCCCCCCTGAGAAATTTGGATGGTTTCTCCACCCAGGGTTATAGGTATTCGAATAGGGATTTCCATGTCCTTGGCCTTGAATGAAACTTACTTGCTCCTCCATGCTTACCATACCCAAATTACAGCCTTCACTTAGATGTCCTTGTTGGCCACAAATAGTGCATGCATTTGGTGGGGTTCCTCCCATGCTCAAGTTGTCGATCTTGTGAGTCAAAACTGCCACTTGTGCTTGCAAAGCAACAACCGAATCAATTGAATGTATACCTTTTACAGGGGAAGAATTTGATACCTTAGCTCTTTCTATCGGTCATATGCAATTATTGATTGACATCTCCTCAAGCAGTTCGAACGCAACATCCATTATCTTTCTCATAAGAGAACCACTCGCAGCAGTATCTATAGTACCTTTTGTGATAGGATTGACTCCATTATAAAAAGTCTGCATGAGCAACTCTCTTAGTAGATTGTGGTGGGGACAACTCTGCTATAATTTTTTAAACCTTTCCCATGCTTCATACAAAGATTCGTTATCATTTTGCACAAAAGTAGTCATGTCCTTAATTATCTTTGCAGTTTTTTCTAAGGGAAAAGATTTAGATAGAAATGCTTGAGCCAATTGGTCCCATATAGTAATAGAACCTCTTGCAAGTGAATTTAACCAAGCGTTTGCCTTATTATAGACACCGGGTCCCGAGTAGCCTTGATCAGGATTACCCGATGATGAAATTAAGTGTGTCGATCTATAGGCAAAAGGAAGGAAAGTTGGAAGTGACGATTTCCTTGTCGATTTATTGTTTTAAAATTAAATAAAAATGTATTTCAAAAATATTTTTAAACAATTTTAAAAATTATTTTGTGATGAAAAAAGTGAGTTTTTAAATTATTATATTTTATAGGATTTTTTTTGGAAAAAAAAATTTTCAGCGGGAGTGTCCTGGCGTGAAGGCGGAGCGCGTGCTGGGCGGTTCGCGGACGGGTTGAGCTGCTCTCGGGCAGGCCGTCGGGCGTACCGACGGGGCGCCGCGCGCCCCTCCGCGCCCCTGTTCGTTCGTTTTGCCTATTTTGGCCATAAATTCTTCATTTTAAATGCTTTTTAACTCATTGTTTTTGCAAAATTTAATTCAAAAAACCTTTTATCTTCCAACCTAATAAATTCAGTGGTTTTTTGTAGTTATGGGAATTAAATTAATTTAATTTCTTAATTAGAAAATCGGAATTTTAAGGGGAATAAAAAAGAGTTTTTTAGAGAGAATTGGAGAGGATTTTCTTTAAAAAAAGATTTTTTTTTCTTCTTTCTTTTTTTCAAGCACAAATTCTCTCAATTTCTAAAGAAATTTCCAGCAATTCTTAAGGCAAAAAATAACAATTTTTGTTTTTGAGAATTTTCTTATTTTCAATTGACAATTTTTTGCTTGGAGACAAATAAATAAATTATTTGTTCTTGAGTGAAAATTTACTTTCAATATTTTATTTTCTAATTTTATTCCAACAATACAAGACAAGGAATTGGATCTTACCTTCTCTTCATCAAGATAAATTTTGAGTGTAAACATTCTTGGCTCAATTTCTTAGTTTAATTTTTAATTTGATTTTTTATTTCTAATTAACTAGTTAACATGTAAATTCTTTTAGTCTTATTATTTTCTTCTTATTTCTTGTTTTTTACTTTTTATTTAACTAGTTGACATGCAAATTCTCTTAGAACTATTTTATTATTTTTGTTCATATTGTTCATGTTGTTCATGTTGTTCACGTTCTTCATATTGTTCATCTTCTTTTATTATTATTATTATTATTATTATTATTATTATTATTATTATTATTATTATTATTATTATTATTATTATTATGTTTGATTGTTCATATTCTTTGTTATTATTGTGTTATTATTATTATTGTAGTTATTATCATCATTAGTATTATTATTATTATTATCCTTATTCTTGTTTAATTTTATTATTACTATTATTATTTATTGCTTATGCATGCTGAATTTTATGTTTGTATTTTCTATTCATGTTTTTTGCATATTGAGTTTTATAATTATTATTTTATGTTTGTTTATGCATGTTGGCTTTTATCAATATTATTATTATGCTTTATGCATGCTGATTTTTATTATGTCTTTCGCTTTTTATGCATGATTGGATGTTATTGATGTTATTTTGTGTTTTTATGCATGTTAAATTTTATTAACATTATTTTATGTTTTTTTATGCATGTTGATTTTATTAATTTGTTAAATTGCATATTTTTATTATGTCATTTTAATTGGCTTGTCATATATGATGCAATTTTGTTTGCCTTAATTCAATTATTTTCAAGATATATGTTTAATTATTTTTATACTAAATTCATTTTTATTTGTTTTTTCCTATTTTTCAATACTTACTTTTCATATGCGAGTTTGTGTCAAGTGAGAGCCCATGGAGATTTGAAGATCCTTTTTGGAGTTGTTTATTATTTTTTGTTGCTTTTTGTTATTTTGGTTTAATTTATTATTATGTAATTTGTAATAATAAATTTATGTTCATGCACGTTAATTAAGAAAATCACCAAAAATATTTCTATTAAACTAAATTGGATTTTATTTAACAAAAATGGGACCAATGTCCTAGATTTTTCATCTAAAGTAAATTATCACTTTAAAATTATTTTCTTAAATTATGCATGAGAGGACCAACGTTCTCATTTTTAATAAATAGCCCGATTTATGTATGATTTGCATTTTATTTACAAATGGGGGTTGTATTCCGCCCCTAGTTTTATTGTAATTTATTTTGCTTTCATTTACTTTATTTATCGTTTTTATTATATGATTGATATGCGTTTAATTAAATTGCATTAAAATTGAATGAGAAAAGGCATGAAATACTAAATTCAAAACTCGATTATAAACTTAACCAAGGTATGAATAAATGGGGAGTCCCAAACTTTCTCTGGTCTTTGGGCTCAAAGAGGCAAGAGGTTTACCCTCCAAGACACCTCTTGTGTCACGAGACTTGGCGATAATCCTAGGCTCCTTAGGGCGAGAGGTTCACCCTCCAAGACCCCTTTGGCTTGCCCAAAATGGATAATAAGCGCAGTCTTAGGCTCTCCGAGGCGAGAGAAACTTTCCCAATGTTCTATTGGGTGGCGACTCCATGAAACCTCCTTGTTGCCCAACATAGAGGCACTTGCGATTTATTGCAAGCTGTCAACGGACCCACAAATGCCCCGATTGCCCTCAAGTGGGCGGTCCCATGGGCGGCCGCGGGGGTTCGGCGCGCGTCACAGTGGCGACTCCACTTGGGATTTTTGAGACTTCCCTTCGAAAGTACCTTGGTTAAAATTTACAATTGAGTTTTAATTTAAAAATTTCATTTCTTTTCGAAATTGCATTGCATCCATGCTAGAGCCTTAGATTATGCTAGTTTGGTACCTATTTTAACCCCGGTGCGTTCTCGAATCATGACCCTATTTTCACTCAATTTAGGGAAGTGTTAAGGCACCAGCCCAAGCCTCGTACCTTATGGTATATCAAATGGTGATCCAATCGATCGTTATGCTCGTGATATGCTAGACCCGTTGGCAGGGACCATGCTTGGGTAGCCCTAAAGTATCAATACCTTTGACCAAAGCTCATGTAAATGGCAATAGATACTTCCATTAGGTGTAATGTACCATAATACCGTGCTTGCTATGTGGGCCATCATATATTGAACAAAATTGCTTCAATTAAATGGTCTCTATCAAAGGCTTTCATGCCCCGGTGGGCCCATCTTGATTTAATTGAGGTGCTTAAATACATAATGGCCAAACACCCATATGTATGTACATGAGATAAGAGCTGTTATGCTGCCGGTTTTCCACTGTGATACATACGCGTCCGATGGGTTCCCTGTTAACCCTTGGATAAAGTCCACCTAGGAAAGAGACTATGCTACCTCGTGTGTGGGAGAGATAAGGTTGGAAGGATCTATCTGCTTGCATGTGTTTGTCTATGCTGCATCAGCACGACCATGCATTGCACTTCAATTATGCATCATCCTAACGAGGTGTATTTTTTTCAGCCATCATGGATTCACCCGGGTGGTTTAGGGGTCCCGACGGTCGGTTGAGAAGGATTCCACTCTTAGGGTTACCAGAGCTAGTGCCGTATCAGAGTATAAATTCTCTTTCAGATAGTAGTGAGACTTTCTCTTCAGAATCATCAAATATGTCTAATCCAGCCAGTGGGTCTGATGCAACCAGGGCTATGATTGCCGAGGAAGTGGGGAGAAAAATGGAAGAGTTTGAGGCTAGAATGATGGCCATGATGGGAAATCTTGCCACTACCATTGCTGGGCAACAAGTTGCTACTGCTCCTATTAGAGGGCCAGATGAACAAGGGCCTGTTAGAGAGGATCCCCCTGCTATAGTTGACCCATCTGCGGTTGAGCAAAGAGCACCAGCACCTATTGAGCGTAGAGAAGGCCCGAGATCTGAGGTTGACCTCTGGGAAGATGAGCAAGAGGAACAGATGGTAGCAAAGGGAAAGTCACCCAAGCTGGAGGAAGCAATGTGGAGAAAGATGGAGGAGAAGTTTGAGGCTATAACAAGGATGATGACGGTAGGAAGGGGAATGAACCCGAAGGATCGTGAATTGGATGGGGATGATCTGGTCCCCCAGAACTTCAAGATGCTTGATATCCCAAAATTTGACGGCACCTCTGATCCTGCTGCACATATCAAGCAGTATTCATTGGTCATGAAGGGGACAACTTTAACAAGGAAGCAGAAGATAGAGTACTTTTGCTTGAGTCTTACAGGATCTGCCATTGACTGGTACCACGGGCTGGACAGGAGGTCCAAAGAAGACTGGGACTTATTGACTGAAGAGTTCCTAAAGCAATACGATTGCAGTACCCGCATGGAGGTCACAATGAAGGATCTAGAGTTGTTACAATAGAAGGCTGGGGAGTCTTTCCATGAATACCTCACCCGGTGGAGGAACCGGGTTATGAAGATGAAGCGCAAACCCGATACACCTGATCAGATTCGGTTATTCATTCGGAATGCCAGCCCATATCTGAGAGATGGACTTAGAATGAAGGGGCTGAAAGATTGGGAGTCCTTGAAGGACATTGCTATAGAGGCAGAAGGAGAATATATGGCCAAAAGGGTAAGCAGTGAGGCTTATGCCAAGAAGGGCTACAACAATCAAGGTGCAACCAAGTCAGCTAGTTTCATCGGTGGTAATAGAATTGCGAAGACAGCTGAGGTGTCGGCAACAGGAATGAATCAGAGGTACTTCTCGAATTTGGGTAGGCCTTTGTCATGGGTACTGAAGAGGTTGATGAAGGAGGGGAAGCTACAACCCCTACCACCTAGACCAACTAGGACCCAAGGAGAATCGGGGCATAAAGAGAACGAGTACTGTGCCTTTCACCAGCATACCGGGCATCTGACAGAAAATTGCTTCAGGCTGAGGCACCAGATTCAGGATCTGATCGATAGTAAGCAGATCACTGATCCTAAGAAGAGGGAGAGCAAGAAGAAGTCTAATTTCAATGCTGTGCCACCGCCTGTCTTCATGATTGGGTAGAGCCTACCTGAATGGTATGTATTACAGGATTTATATGGCAGTGAATACATCGTTATCACTCGCCCTGAGGTAAGTGAAGAAGGGATTCCCGTGGCGGCGATAGACTGTTGGTCCACTAGTGAGAGTGGAGACGAAGACGAAGATGAGAAAGATGGAGAGTTCACGGATCCATGGGATTCGGAGGAGGATGAGAGAGTTGGAGCTGTAACAAGAAGTGGGAGAGTGGTCCCTGAAGTTGAGAAGCAGCAGGACGCAGTGCAAGCACATGTGGAGAAGGAGCCGGAAGAAAATTCCATAATAAAGCAGCTGAAAAAGACCACGGCTCAGATATCTATTTGGGACCTTCTAAGGTAGTCCCCTTCTCATAGACAGAAGTTAGTCGAGGCATTGAGTGAGTCCACCGTAGCCACCATAATTTCTCCATCTGAGTTGCTAGAACTCGTCAAGGGGGGATCAGGGGAAAGACTGGTGTTTTCTGACGTAGACTTGCCAACTGAAGGCCGCAATCACAACCGACCACTATACATCAAGGCTCAAATTAACGGCAAGCACACCGCTTGTGTTATGGTTGATGATGGGTCATCCATAAATGTTTGCCCCCTAGTGGCACTTCAGGCTTTTGGGCTGGACGAGAGTATGTTGAGTAAGTCTGATCTGACCATCACAGCCTACAATAATTCTCGAAGACATGCATCGGGAACATTCAGAGCTCTAGTTAGGACTGGGCCTATTGAGACAGAGGCAGAGTTTGTGGTTTTGCCTATCCCAACCAATTTCTCAGCCTTACTGGGAAGACCGTGGTTCCATAAATTGGGTGGAGTGCCGTCCACCCTACATCAAATGGTAAAGATACCTCATGAAGGGGAGGTGGTGACCATTAAAGCAGCAAGAGAGAACCAAGTGTCTGCCTTGGGGATCTCTAATCAGCCATTTAGTGGCTTTCACGTATCAGTGATTGGTGAGGAGCAGGACTTGGCAGGTAGCCCTCAGGTGATGAGTATGATGAAGAACATGCACTTCCTCCCAGGGGCCGGATTGGGTAAAAATTCGTAGGGTTGCAATATGCCATCACAACGTAAGGCCAGAAAGATCGGAAGGGTCTGGGATTCAAAGGAGAGCATGGCAGGAAGAAAGTATCGGAGAAGATCCCCCATATTTCAGAGAGTTTTGTTCCCTCATTTACGGTCTATGCTTATACTGGAGAAGAAGAGCCTCAGTGGGTGGATGGAAAGATCATTCCGGGGTTTGAAATTTTTAATGATGTCTTTGACTAGGATGTTGGAGTTATCAAGTCCGCAGAGAACTTCTGGGATGAGGAGATCATGACTCAGTGCAGTGTCTGGGACAGGGATGAGCCCGAGGAAATTGTCATTGATAAGCTGTTAGCTACTAGGTTGAAAGGAAAGGAAAAGATGGTAGAGCCAGAGCTAGAGATTAAAGACTTGAAGATCTCATCGGAGGTAGTTGAAAAGCCTCCACCAAGCCAAGAAGTTAAAGCCCAGTCGGCTGCAGCATCGTCATCGATAGAAGATGAAGGCAGTGGTTATTTAGATAGTCTTTTTATGCCAGAACTTTTTAATGACAATGTTAATGTTTCTGATTACATTAATGAGATGAATAACTTTGCTTACTTGTGTGATATTTCTGATGATTTCATTTCTCATGATCATAAACATGATGCATTCATTTTTGACATTAACTCAACTAGCACGACTGCATTTAATCTCGAAACTTTGGAGAATCCAAAGGAAATTTTGATAGCATCAGATATAACTCCTGAGGAGAGGCTAAAATTTGAGAGAATATTGAAAAAATATGAAAAAGTCTTTGCCTGGACCTATGAGGACATGCCGGGGATTGATCGAGATGTAGCCGAACATGCCATTCCAACTTACCCAGAAAGTAAACCGGTCAAGCAAAAGCTCAGAAGACTTAGGCCAGAATGGGCTCAAAAGTTGAAAGAGGAGATCCATAAGCAGATTGAGGCTAAGTTTCTACTGGAGGTTAAATACCCGACGTGGCTGGCTAATGTGGTTCCTGTGGCTAAAAAGGATGGAAAAGTTCGAGTATGTGTGGACTATCGGGACCTGAACAAAGCCTGCCCGAAAGATGATTTTCCTCTGCCTCATATTGATGTGCTGGTAGATAGTGCCGTTGCTTGCATGATGTACAGCTTCGTAGATGGGTACGCAGGGTACAATCAAATCCTTAACAAGATAATGGATCGGATTAAGACAGCCTTCATCACAGAATGGGGTACATTTGCTTACCGGGTTATGCCTTTCGGACTAAAGAACGCAGGAGCGACCTATCAGAGGATGGCCACTAGAGTTCTCAATGATTTGATCCACAAGGAAGTGGAGGTGTATGTCGACGACATGATGATCAAGTCAGCTACCAGAGAAGGTCACTTCGAGGCTCTAGAAAAGTTCTTTCAAAGGATTAATAAGTATGATCTACACCTCAATCCCAAGAAGTGCATTTTTGGAGTTACCTCGGGTAAGCTGTTAGGCCATGTGGTAAGCCAGAGAGGAATTGAAGTAGATCCTGACAAGGTTAGGGCCATCAGAGAGATGCCAGTGCCTCAGAAAGAGAAGAGGTTAGAAGTTTCTTGGGAAAGCTTCAGTACATCAGCCGGTTTATTGCCAAGCTGGCTTCATTATATGAACCCATCTTCAAGCTTCTTAGGAAGAATCAGCCGGTGGTGTGGAAAAATGATTGTCAATTGGCTTTTGATACTATTAAGGATTATCTCCTAAATCCTCCAGTTTTAAGACCACCACGGTATACCAAGCCACTAATCTTGTATCTGGCTATAGAAGACAATTCAGTGGGTGCCATGATGGCCCAGGAGGATGATTTTGGGGTAAAGTTTGCTATCTACTATCTTAGCAAGAAATTCCTGATATATGAAGCCAAATATGTGGAAGTGGAAAAGATTTGCTTAGTAGTTATTTGGGCTTCTAAGAAGTTGCGGCACTACTTTCATTCCTTCAGTGTGCAAGCGGTTGCCAAGCATAACCCGCTTAGGTACCTTCAGGAAGTGCCCTCTCTACTGAGAAAGATGGGAAGATGGTTACTACTATTGCAGGAGTTCGATATCGAATACATCACCAGGAAAACCGTTGAAGGAAGAGCTGTAGCTCAGTTCTTGGCTGAGCATCCTATTGAGGGAGACCAATTCGAATATAATTTCCCAGATGAAGATGCCATGGCCATAGCAGTACAAGGGTGGCAGATGTTCTTTGATGGGGCAGTTAACAGTAAAGGGGCAGGGGCAGGGATCATTCTTACGACCCCGGATGGTGAAAAGCTGCCATTAGCCAAAATGTTGAGGTACAAGGCGACCAATAATGAAGCAGAATATGAAGCTTGCATCTTCGGATTGGAAGCATTGCTGGCTCTGGGGGCAAAGACCGCATAAGTGTTTGGAGATTCTTCATTAGTAATTCATCAGATCAGAGGGGAATGGTCAGTTAAGGAAGAGAGATTGTTACCTTACGTGAAGCACTTGAGAATGTTGAGTAGCCAGTTTGAGACTTGCACTTTTCACTTCACCCCCAGGGATGAAAATCAATTGGCTGATGCTCTCGCGACATTGGTGTCCATGTGGGATAACCCAACAGGGGTTACTATGAAACCCGTGCTAATCTCTAGTTTGGAAAAGCCTTGCTTTGAAGCTGAGCAGGTAATGGATATTGGGGCCACCGATGGAAACCCTTGGTACTACGACATTCAGAATTATTTGGAACGGTCATTTTTTCGAGAGGAAGCCACTGAGAAAGACCAAAGGATGATTCGAAAGTTGTCCACTCAGTTCATCAGTGTAAACGACACTTTGTACAAGAGACAAGTTGATGGTATCCAGTTAAGATGTTTGGCAGAGAAAGAAGCTGAAAAGGTTATGGAAGAGGTTCATGCCAGAGTCTGTGGAGCTCATATGAATGGCTTAGCCTTAGCGAAGAAGATCATGTGCCAAGGATTCTATTGGCTCACAATGGATACGGATTATTCAAAATATGTGAAGCAATGCCAGTTATGCCAGCAATACGCGAATTTAAGGCATGTCCCAGTTTCAGAGCTACATAATTTGACATCTCCATGGCCATTTGCAGCTTGGGGGATAGATATCATAGGCGAGATACATCCTACATGGTCTAATGGGCACATATTCATCGTAGTTGCCATTGATTATTTCACTAAGTGGGTCGAAGCTGAATCTTTCAAGAAGATTGATGCAAGGGATATGGCTAAGTTCATCGAGCGAAATTTGATATGCAGATATGGTCTCCCACACCATATTGTATCTGATAATAGGGTGCAATTCTTAGCGAAAACTAAACAGATGCATCAGAAGTATGGAATCCAGCATCATAAGTCTTCTCCTTATCGTCCTCAAGCTAACAGTGCGGTTGAAGCAGCGAACAAGAATGTGAAAAGGATATTGGCCAAGATGGTTCAGAGCTATAAAGATTGGGCGAAAAAGCTGCCTTTCGCACTCTGGGGTTATAGAACCACAGTCAGAACCTCTACGGGGGCAATACCGTTTTCTCTAGTATACGGAACCGAAGCAGTTTTGTCGGTTGAAATTGAGCTGAAATCCTTAAGGGTAGTCATGGAAGCCGAGATTCCAGAGACAGAATGGGCACAACAGCGATTGTTGCAGTTGAATCTGTTGGATGAAGATAGGTTGAGAGCCTATTATCACAATCAGGTTTATTAGAAGAGACTAGCTCGGACCTTTCGTAAGAAGGTACGAAAGCATATGTTTAAAGAAGGGGATTTGGTCTTTAAGATGATGAGGCCGGGAGTGCCAGACATACAAGGAAAATTCAGGCCAACCTGGGAAGGTCCGTTCATTTTGAAAAAGTTGCTAACAAAGGGAGCAGCAATCTTGGCAGACAGCGATGGGAATGAGTTTAAAGACCCGGTCAATGTCGATAGACTAAAAATGTTCCATGGCTAAAGACCAAAAAAAAAAGAAAAAAAATAAAAAGAAGAGAATAAATGCCCCGCAGGTCGAAAATCGAAAAAAGGCGGCCTTGCTAAAATTGGGCGCCCTGTTAGGGTGAAAACCGAAAAAAGGCATCCTGGGCAAAAATTAAGGGCTGAGAGAAAATGTTCAATCGAGAAAACCCAAGAGGGCCGATTGATGACAGGAGTTTGATGCTTACAAGATCTATTCCGAGATTAGGTGTAGTCTTGTGTTTTTGAATTCTTGTTAAATAAGGATCATGTATGATGAAATCATATAGAAATGTACTCAATTTTGCAATGAATAAAAGAATGCAGTTTACATTTTCATTGTTCTTTTAGTTCTGTCTTAAAAAGAAACTTATCATCTATTTATCTAATGATTATTGTCTACTCATTCTATCTGAAGATATCTAAGCAGATGTGTGCTGATCACCCGTAAGGGAATAATAGCTTTCTCTTGCAGTTAAAAAAATAAAGAGATAAAAAAAACTTGAAAAAAAAGAGGCCGTTAGAGATGAAAACCGTAATTGGCTCTCTAAGCAAAAGTTAGGCCAAAGGGAAGGGTGAAAACCTGGAGACAGGCAGTCTGCCCTACAAAAAAAAATAATAAAAAACAAAAAGCCGCTGGTTTGGGTTGCGTCCATGCCAGGCAAAAATTAGGCAAAGGGTTATGCGAAAATCCCTAAAGGGACACATTTCCCATGAAGAAAAGCTAGTGTGAAAATCCACAAGGGACGCACTACCTTTAAAACAATGCCTGGAGTAACAAGGCGATATACTTCGGATGTTCTTCTTTTCAGCTAGATAAGGCATAATTCAGGACATGAGTTAGAATCCTGGGCATATGATCATCGACCAGGGGGCAAAGATGCACTGGATATCTCTTTCAGGAGCTCATTGGGGACGGAATCCCTAAGGCCAAGATGACAATCCTATTGATTCCGGGGGCATGGTGGAGCAACCAGGCTATATCCTCAGCACACCCTGGGCCACCTAGGGCATGGTCTATACATTCTTGCAAGCATTCGCACCTCATATCATACACACATTTTCTTGTATGTATTTTTGTGCACATAATATTGCAGGAAATATCTAAAAGAAGACAGTCACCATTCGAAGATGGAATCCTGCACTTTTAGTAGTCTTGTCAGTGACTCGGTGCAGTGCACTTTTGGTAGTCTATAACAGACTCGGTGCAGCTTAGAAGAGCAAGTTTCGCGTTTCATAGTCTTGTCAGCGACTCGACGCATCATAATCAGAAGAAGGATTAGTGCACTTTTGGTAGCTTTGGTAGTGGCTCGGTGTAGTTCTTTCGTGCGCTTTTGGTAGTCTTGGTAGTGACTCGGTGCATCTCTCTTGTGTGTTTTTAGTAGCCTTGTCAGTGGCTCGACGCATCACCGTCTTAGGATGGAACCCTGCACGTTTAGTAGTCTTGTCAGCGACTCCGTGCAGCGCACTTTTTGTAGCCTTGTTAGCGGCTCAGTGCATTTTTTTTCGTTCTGCGCTTTTAGTAGTCTTGTCAGTGGCTCGGCGCATCGCTATCTACAGATAACACCTGTACGTTTAGTAGCCTTGTCAGCGACCCCGTGCAGCACACTTTTAGTAGCCTTGTCAGCGGCTCGGTGCGATTTATCTTTCGCGTTTTGTAGTCTTGGTAGCAACTCGGCACATCACCGTCTTAGGATGGTTCCTTGGCACTTTGTAGTCTTGTCAGCGACTCAGTGTAACTCAAGAGGATGAATCACAGTACTATTCCCGAGGGAGCAGCGGGAAGGAGGCAGCCTCAGGTACGCGCTTCTTTCCTTTTCCTGAATTTTGGCTCATCTAGGCACCCACACACTAGCCTCCCCAAAATTGGGGGCAACTGTAGACACCGGGTCCTGAGTAGCCTTGATCAGGATTACCCGATGATGAAATTAAGTGTGCCAATATATAGGCAAAAGGAAGGAAAGTTGGAAGTGACGATTTCCTTGTCGATTTGTTGTTTTAAAATTAAATAAAAATGTATTTCAAAAATATTTTTAAACAATTTTAAAAATTATTTTGTGATGAAAAAAGTGAGTTTTTAAATTATTATATTTTATAGGATTTTTTTTGGAAAAAAAAAAATTTCCGCGCGAGTGTCGGCCTGCGGCAGCAATGGGCGCGCGCCGCAGATCCTGGCGCGCAGGACGCTCTCCCCCGCGAGCTGACGGGCTGCCCGTCGCGCGCGATTGTGCGCGGGCAGGCCATCGGGCGCACCGACGGGGCGCCGCGCGCCCCTCCGCGCCCCTGTTCGTCCGTTTTGCCTATTTTGGCCTTTTTGGCCATAAATTCTTCATTTTAAATGCTTTTTAACTCATTTTTTTTTGCAAAATTTAATTCAAAAAGCCTTCTATCTTCCAACCTAATAAATTCAGTGGTTTTTTTGTAGTTATGGGAATTAAATTAATTTAATTTCTTAATTAGAAAATCGGAATTTTAAGGGGAATAAAAAAGAGTTTTTTAGAGAGAATTGGAGAGGATTTTCTTTAAAAAAAGATTTTTTTTCTTCTTTCTTTTTTTCAAGCACAAATTCTCTCAATTTCTAAAGAAATTTTCAGCAATTCTTAAGGCAAAAAATAACAATTTTTGTTCTTGAGAATTTTCTTATTTTCAATTGATAATTTTTTGCTTGGAGACAAATAAATAAATTATTTGTTCTTGAGTGAAAATTTACTTTCAATATTTTATTTTCTAATTTTATTCCAACAATACAAGACAAGGAATTGGATCTTACCTTCTCTTCATCAAGATAAATTTTGAGGGTAAACATTCTTGGCTCAATTTTTTAGTTTAATTTTTAATTTGATTTTTTATTTCTAATTAACTAGTTAACATGTAAATTCTTTTAGTCTTATTATTTTCTTCTTATTTCTTGTTTTTTACTTTTTATTTAACTAGTTGACATGTAAATTCTCTTAGAACTATTTTATTATTTTTGTTCATATTGTTCATGTTGTTCATGTTTTTCATATCGTTCATCTTCTTTTATTATTATTATTATTATTATTATTATTATTATTATTATTATTATGTTTGATTGTTCATATTCTTTGTTATTATTGTGTTATTATTATCATTGTAGTTATTATCATCATTAGTATTATTATTATTATCCTTATTCTTGTTTAATTTTATTATTACTATTATTATTTATTGCTTATGCATGCTGAATTTTATGTTTGTATTTTCTATTCATGTTTTTTGCATATTGAGTTTTATAATTATTATTTTATGTTTGTTTATGCATGTTGGCTTTTATCAATATTATTATGCTTTATGCATGCTGATTTTTATCATGTCTTTTGCTTTTTATGCATGATTGGATGTTATTGATGTTATTTTGTGTTTTTATGCATGTTAAATTTTATTAACATTATTTTATGTTTTTTTTATGCATGTTGATTTTATTAATTTGTTAAATTGCATATTTTTATTATGTCATTTTAATTGGCTTGTCATATATGATGCAATTTTGTTTGCCTTAATTCAATTATTTCAAGTTATATGTTTAATTATTTTTATACTAACTTCATTTTTATTTGTTTTTTCCTATTTTTCAATACTTACTTTTCATATGCGAGTTCTTGTCAAGTGGGAGCCCATGGAGATTTGAAGATCCACTTGGGAGTTGTTTATTATTTTTTGTTGCTTTTTGTTATTTTGGTTTAATTTATTATTATGTAATTTGTAATAATAAATTTATGTTCATGCACGTTAATTAAGAAAATCACCAAAAATATTTCTATTAAACTAAATTGGATTTTATTTAACAAAAATGGGACCAATGTCCTAGATTTTTCATCTAAAGTAAATTATCACTTTAAAATTGTTTTCTTAAATTATGCATGAGAGGACCAACGTTCTCATTTTTAATAAATAGCCCGATTTATGTATGATTTGCATTTTATTTACAAATGGGGGTTGTATTCCGCCCCTAGTTTTATTGTAATTTATTTTGCTTTCATTTACTTTATTTATCGCTTTTATTATATGATTGATATGCGTTTAATTAAATTGCATTAAAATTGAATGAGAAAAGGCATGAAATACTAAATTCAAAACTCGATTATAAACTTAACCAAGGTATGAATAAATGGGGAGTCCCGAACTTTCTCTGGTCCTTAGGCTTAAAGAGGCGAGAGGTTTACCCTCCAAGACACCTCTTGTGTCACGAGACTTGGCGTTAATCCTAGGCTCCTTAGGGCAAGAGGTTCACCCTCCAAGACCCCTTTGGCTGGCCCAAAATGGATAATAAGCGTAGTCTTAGGCTCTCTGAGGCGAGAGAAACTTTCCCAATGTTCTATTGGGTGGCGACTCCATAAAATCTCCTTGTTGCCCAAAATAGACGCACTTGTAAATACCTTACAAGTTTTATGAACCTCTCTCGATAGCCCTGAAGTGGGCCTTCGGGGGCTTATGGGGTTCGGCGCGCGTCACACTTATCCTTTAATATGAAAGGAAAAAGCCTATGCTTAATTGCATCCGTCGAAACTCCATTAATTTTAAAAGTATCACCAATTTCTAAAAAAATTGCTAAATAAGCATTAGGATCCTCATTTGGAAAACCATAGAATTGAATGCTGTTTTGCACCATTTGCAATAAACAAGTTTTAATTTCAAATTGATTTGCATTTATCGTTGGCCTTAGCACCCTTTGTTGAGCCCTGCTCAATGCTGGCATAGCGAAGTCCATCAATCTAGGTGGATTTTCTTCAACCATAACTGGTCTCTTATTCTTATATTTCTTGGGTTTGCGGTTACTAAAACGAAATCTTTCTATCTCTGGATTAAATCTTTCAAGTTCTTCTTGAGAACTCCTTGTCCCAGGCATATACTTGAACTATCCAAACCAGTAAAAAAACAAAACAAACAAAAAAATTAAATATTGTAACCTAAAATCTTAAATCAAGATTTATAATGGCAATAACATCAATCATAATAGTCACCGGTAATGGTGCCAAAAACATGTTGTGCTAAATCCACAAGTGCACAGTTTACTGATTATAGTACCTAAGATACCGTTCCCACGAAGATAGTAGATTGATTATTACTCACTATTTCTACTTGATTTTAATCTTGTTTACAACGTTCAATATTGTTGGGATTTAAACTAAACTACTAGTGGAATGCTAAATTAAGTATTAACTAAACCTAATTAATAATGATCAAAGAAGACAAGTAGAATTAATGATGATGAGTTGATAGTTGATAAAACTTGAAGTTATTATTCTTGCTTATTAATGTAACATTATCATGCAAGCCAAGTTGAGCTAATATTCCAATTCATTCTCTTGACATGAATTAGAGTGCCTAAAATATGTATTTATAATTCTAACTCTTAACTCTTATTAATGACTAGTTAATTATACATGTATATTTCAAGATTAATTAACAACCTATAGCAATCATCTAACATTCCGATCTCTCTAGAAATGCTTTAATGATGAAATTCTATTAGCGTTAAGTAGGAATCTATCTCTCTACTAAATTCTTACTTATTATGATCATTCATAAAATACTAACAGAACATTCTACAAACAAGCATACTTATATTGATGTGAATAACAAAACATAACATAAATTGTTCAAGTTCCTAAAGTCATCATTAAATATTTACAAAGAAGAAGAAAAAGTTAGAAGTTAGAAGTTAGAAAAAGGAGATCTCTCAACCCTTTTTCTCTTCACAAATATAACCTTCTCCTTTGCTTTTTGCCTTCTTCTCAAAACTTCAAAATGTACTTAAGAATTTACAGAAGAAAAGTAATTGTTCTTTCTAACTCTCTAATTTTCTCTAACTAAATTATGTATATATCTATATTTGTCAACTGAATCCTATAAATATGTCTTCAACCCTTGTGCCCCTTGAAGTGCCTCTCTAAAAGAGTTGTAAACCTTGGTAAAAAATCTAACTCTTCAAGTGACCCTTCAGAAATAATTGCTTCAACGGTCATCACTATTGCGCCAGTGACCTCTGTCGCGCTCACGACAGAACACAGATCTTCACTTTGCTAACTTTTCTACTTGCTTTGTTGCGCTTGCAATAGAACGCGACTCTTATTGCTCAGCTTCTTTCTTCTGCTCTTCCTTCTTTCTCCTTATCCACCTTAGGTAGCGCTCGTGCCTAGCGTCGCGCCCGCAACAGAGACCATATTTCCTTGCCTAATTTGCTCCTTTTGTCAAGTTTTTCTCTATTTCCTCTTATACTCACACAATATTAAACAAAACATAAAACATACTAAATTCTAGCATAACTAACCACAACTAAACATGATTTTAAACACAAAACACTACTAAATATGAGGTATTTAAGGTCATATCACAATTCAACCTTATTTAAATCACCTATTAAACCTACTTTGGCTAACCGACTCATTCGGTTTTGCTCGATATGGTTTAATTTATAATGCCATAATTTTCACATTGTTCTTATAACTATGTGAAAAAGAAGAAATTAAAGGAAAAATTAGTTTTATTCAAATAGTTGTGGTCAACATCCATAACAATAAAATCATTCAGCATATAATCAGAACCATCATTCAAGCATAAGCATACATTGTCATCCTTAAAATGTATCGAAACCAAGTTTCAATAAAGCAAGGACAAAAACTGAATTCCTAACAAAGGCATCTCTTATTACATGGTCCTTTGCTCCTGAATTAGAATTAGATATACATATTTCACTCACTCTTGAGTCAGAATAGTGTATCTATTTGGGCATAGTGGAGTCTCTTACATAGTGTCATTTTTGTTGGCAATTAAAACATTTCACTCTTGAAACGTTTACCTTATTTTTGCCTTTAGACCTAATGTGATTCTATTTTACTTTTTGCTTTTTAGGCTCTCGAGCCTTTTCCTTTTCCCTACTTTTGAAGCTTCCTTTCTTATTCTGCTTAGAACTCATTCCACCAAAATAAGACTGTGCCATATGTACTTCAGCATTGACCTTTATGACTTCCAGACAGTCCCCTTCAAGCTCCAAATGACAAGCTGTAATGGCCTGAATACCGGGTCAGTCGTAATCAGTGAAATGTGTAGAGTTTATAGTGTGAATATCGAGTGAAAATAACTGTGATTGTGCCCTAAAATGCAGTAGAGTAAAAAGGTTAAACGAACAGGCCCTAGAGAAGCCACTGATGGGTGACCTCCCCGGGACCCGAAACTAAAAAATATTTATTTGACCATAGGAGAACACAAGTGATATGGACTCCAGTGATAAAATTTCAAGTGAAAATGAGGTCAGATAGGTCCCCAAAAGTCAAAAATAAGAAAAGCTCTGGCCTATTATAAATTGGGTAGAGTTAACCAAGGTTTGACTAAATTTTTAAAAATAACAAATGAGCTCCAAAAATTATTTGGAAGGCATGGATGGACTCTAGATAATATTTCTAAATTTTTGACAATGAAAAATAAATTTTACGGTAACACTGAAAATTGACGCATCGGATTGGTTTAAGTGACTCGGACCGGGAAACGGATTCCGATTGAGCTAAAATTTTATGTAGAGGCTAACTTTTATATTTTAAGACCTATGGAACTGATTTTGGGAGAAAATAATTATGGAAAGTGATAAAAATTATTTTTGGGTTGGGAAATGGCATAAAAAGCTAAATGGGCTTATATTGGGTTGGCCCAACTTAAATGTATCAAGCCCAGACAATTTACCCACTTATATAAAGCCCTATTTACAGATTTCTCTAGAGAAATCTCTCATTTTCCAACAGCTCTCACTTCCTCCCTCTAGGCCGAATATTGCTCTTAATCTTTTTCTCCATTTTTCTTCTTCTTTCTTCAAATTTCTCCTAAAATCAAGGCCTTCCAAGTAAAATCAAACTCCCCTATCATCTTTTAGCAGCCTCTATAGTCCATTTTGAGTCGTAGAACTGAGATTTTTCAAAGGATCAATGTCATGGCACAAATTTGAGGTAAGAGAAATTGATGATTTTAATTTGGTTTAAGGGTTCTAATAGGTAATTTAGAGTAAGTAGATCATATTTGTGTAATTGTATTGCAAAAAGAAAGCATAAAATTGATGGAATCTTGATGGTTGTATTCAGCTTTCCTTAGGTATTCAAAGTGAGGAAGGTGGTTCAAAGGCTAAAGGCAAAGAAAAGGAAGCTTGAGAAGCTTAGTGCAAGGATTTGAGGTTTGTGGTTACATAATCCACCTATTTTCATTGTTTGTGTTTGATTTTAGATTATGTTTAAGTGTAAACTATAAGAAAAATGCTTGAATAATTGAATTAAACCATATAATCACGATTAGGGAGGTTAAAAATGATTATGTAAGTGTTTATGATGGAAAGAAAAAATTTTGAATGTAAAACCTAACCTTGGTCGAATTGAAACCTAAGGAATTTCTTGAATTATTTTGATGTTTTAAGCACATAAATCGTATATTTGTAGTGTATAACATGTAATCTAGTTAATTAAGTGATCAATGGAGTGAAAAATAAATTTAGTGATATATATATGTTTGGGTCGAATAATAATTATTGTAGTAACTAAGTGTACTTTGATAATTTATCAATTATAATGGTATAAAATGAACTTATAATGATAATTAAGTGTACATTAGCTTTATTAGAATTAATGGATTTAAATTGAATATAATTTAGTATATTAACTTATTATGTGAAAAGTGAAAATATTGATATGTGTGATGCAAATTGTGAATTATGTTATAAATAGTGTTAAAATGGTTAAATAAGTGAAATGGAAAGGATTAACAAGTGAAATGAAAATTTGGAGGTAAAGTACTTGTGTTGGCCGTGTGGTATATGTTGATGTTATATATTGTATAAGTGTAATTCTGACTTTATTTGCCCTTAGTAGTATTCTGATAGTGAAATCTAGTTCAGGATATAGTTGGCTAGCTATAGGGAACCTATACCGCGGTTTGAGTCATGAGGACTCACAATTGATATGCTAATGATGGTCTATCATAGTGTACAGGGTAATAGTGAATAGTTAATGAAGTGACAGTGATAAGTGGTTCATTCGGGATCACTCTTTAGTGTAGTGGATCTTTAGAGTTCACGTCTTGTGTATTCAGCTCAAAAATTCTCTACCGGATTTATACTAGGGAAAAGAAGGTAAAAATACATTTAAAATGTTCAATATAGTGATTTATGAGGATTTAAGTGAAAAAGGAATTAAATTGAAAGAAATAGAAGTTTAGGGGTAAAATGATAATTTTACGCATAATAAAAGAAATAAGAGATAATTAAGTAAAAAGTGCAATTATATTGACAATAGTGTAAAGAAATCAAATTTTAGGGACTAAAATGTAATTTGGCGTGAAAGTGTTAAATTGAAGGACTAAAATGTAAATTGTAGGTTAAATAAGGGTTTAAGTAAGAAACAAAGGTTAATAAGGGTGTTTTAGGAAATAAGTGATAAATACGGATATAATTATAATTTTAACAAAAGTTAGGGACCTAAATGTAATTTTGTCAAAAGAATGTTAAATATAAGGACTTAAATGTAATTATGAATTTATATAAGTATTTAGATAGCAAAGTGGCTAAATATTTTAATTAATAGGTAAATGTGATAAATGAGCTTGATAATAAGTGATAAAAAAATATAAATATTATATTAATTATAAATATAATTGTGTGTGTGCATGATAATGTAATGGAAATCTTTGGATTAGTAACCACCACTTGGCATTATTAATGCTCAGTACGTAGTTTGTATTGACAACGTGTAGGTACGTCATAGGAGTGGAGCAAGCATACCTCAGTTTTGGGAGCGTGTAACGAAGGATTTTGTTAAATGGTTATTTTGTTTACTTAGTATTGACATGTATAAGAATTTATGGATGTTTAAGATTAAGTTTTGGCATGTATATTAACTGATGCAGTGAATGGATGAATGATGTATATGTAGACTGTATATGAATTGATAGATATGATATATTGATGTTGTGCCCCTGTGTGGGTTGTGGAAATTGTTGAAATTGCAGGGTTGGGTAGTCAATATATTAAGCCATTATGCTGCAAAATTTTGACCAAATGAATAGTAATTTTAGACAGTAATAGGTCAATCAACAAAGTGAATTTATTCTAAGTGTCATGTATGATATATGGAATTGGTAGTTAAGTGATAATTGATTAAAAAAAATTACCCGTAATTTTCATTAGTAGAATATAAGTCGCATACTACAATCATGGTAATCACGCAGTAAGTGTACAAATCACCGTGTACGTATAGTATAAGGGTGTTACATTTATTTTAGTATCAGAGCGCAGTTTAGGTGATTCTAAGATCGGAGTGGGGTTAATAAGATTTGATGGAATGCATATACATGCTAATTGATGAATGAAAGTGTTATGATACTGATGTATGCTTGCTCCTTTTTGTTATAGTGAGTGATGGCTATCGATGAAAGCTTTAGTGTGGGTGATGGCGAGAGTGAGGCATCAGCTAGTGTGGGCCAAGCTGCGGCTTCACAACCACAAGTTACTCCTCCAGTTGCACCACCACCTCCTCTACCTTAGCCTGACTCTTTGAACTTAATGGTGGCTTATATTCAACAAAGATTACATGCTCAGCAGCAACTGCAACCTCAGGCTCCAGAGCAGCCTCCAACCCTGCCAAAAAGGAAGCCAATATTGGAGCAACTTAAAAGACTTGGCACTGAAGATTTTTATGGGTGTGATCCTCTGACACTAGTGCAGGTTGAGGAGTAGCTTTTTAAGATAAAGAGTGCATTTGAAGTTACTTAGAGCCCTTCAGTTGAGATGTTACAGGGGGCACTGGCCTTATTGTAAGGTCCAGCTTTCTTATGGTGGGATGCAGTTCGTAAGCATACTCCCACAAAGCTGTTGACATGGGAGTTTTTCTTAGCTCAGTTCGAGAAGAACCGAGTATAGAGCTTTAATGCAATATGCCTTCTAGAGATTGAGGTAGAGTAATAAGTCGGTGGCAGAGTATGAACGTGAGTTTGAGCGTCTTAGTGATTATCTGGATGAGGGATAGATGACAGATGAAAGATTCTGCCAGAGATTTGAGCAAGGCCTACATAATCGGATCAGGCAGATTGTGGGTGCTCAGAAGTATTCAGATATACATTCCCCGGTGGAAGCTGCTATGAAGGTGGAATTGATACAGGCTGATGAAGTTTATTGATATTCTAGTGTGATGCGCGCCTGAACCGGCAAGGCCCTCATCAAACCCGCTTTTAGGATTCGAGGGATAGGTTCGCGTCTTTTCCGATCTTAGGTGTTATGAGATATTGTCGGCACCTCTTTTCACAATAGAACATTGAAAAGGACCATCCATCGCCATAACACCTTTAAGCACTTTTGAGGTATTTTGAAGTCGCCACCCAATTTACAAGAAATTGGGAAAGTTTAATCTCTTATCGGTCTAAACCAGAGATGGTGTCCGAAACTTCACACTTATTGGTGCCTTGGTTAATTATAAATGGGTTTCTAAATTATAAAATTTCATTCCTCATCTCACACAATTAATGCAGTTTATTAAAGCGCATATCAATCACATATGAAATGATAAATAAAAATAAAAATAAAGAAAAAATTAAATTACAACAAAACTACGGGCGGAATACAACCCCCATTGTAAATAAAATATAAATCATACATAAAACGGGGTATTTATTATTGTTGAGAACGTTGGTCCTCTCATGCACAATTAAAGAAAATCATTTTAAAGTGACAATTTATTTTTGGATGAAAAAAACTAGGACATTGGTCCCATTTTATTAGAAAACCCAATTTCATTTGTAGAAATATTTTTGTGTGATTTTTGATTAAGCGTGCATAAAATAAATGGTTCAATTAATTATTACATGCCAAATAACTCAATAAAACAAATAAAGGAAAAATGACAAGTACAATGAAAAATAACAAATCCTTGGATCTCCTCCTTCATTCGTATGGGTGCTCAAACAGGGGAACACAAGTATTTGACACCAACAACAAACACAAATAAACTTAATGTTAGTAATCGAAGTAAGAAAATCAATTAAACATTTATAACAATACATAAATTAAATAAAACATGCATATTATGGGATAAATAAACTAAATGATATGTTAAAATAAATTAACATATTAATATATCACTATTTAAAACATAAAGCGATAATAATGATAATGATGGTGATAATAATAAACAAACGGTAATAAAAACAACAACGGCGACAAGAATAATAATAACAATGATAATAATAATAATATGTGATGATAAATAATGATAATGGTAATAGTAATAATAATAATACTAACAGTAATAGTAATGATAATAATAATGATAATGAACGATTAAATGAAACAAGGGTAAGAATGAAATTAGAAATGTTAGATCTATGTATAAAAACACATAAAACAAATAAAAACCAAACAAATGTAAAGATTTGCATGGTTAACAATTAAATATAAGTAAAATAAAATAAAAGAAAAATAAAAGACTAAGAGATTAAGCCTAGAATATTTACCCTCAGATTTAAATGATATTGAAGCGAGAAGTCCCAATCTAATCTCTTGTCAAGATCCAAAAATAAACTCAAAAAAAAATATTCAAGAAAATTCTTAAGTTTATGTCTCAAGAACTCAAGAACACTAATATTTAAAAATGATTTGATTTTTTTTGTAGTTGATGTTTGATGAGAAAACTCAAGTTAAGGAATTGATTGTCCTTTCTCAAAGTTTTCAAGCTCAATAAAAATTTTTGATGTAAAAAAAAACTAGAATAGAATTTAAGAAGAAAATTTTTAGATTTAATAAAAGAGAATTAAAGAGATTGAAGAAAATGATTTTGATTTTTGAGAAGAGATGAACTTCAAGAACAATGAGTTCTTTGTTTTTTTCCAGCAAAATCCACTATCTTTGTTCAAGAATCTCCTCCCAAATGACTTAGAAAGAATGTGTTTTTTAGAGAGAATTTTCTTACTCACTCCAAAACCAATTTTTTTCCTCCCCTCCAAAATGAAATCCATTCTTCCGTAAAAATTCCAACCTCTGCCCCTTTCCAGCTCCCTCACACATTTTTTCAAAGATTCCTCTCTCTAATTTCAACAAAAAACACTCAAAAATTCAAAATAAAATCCCTAAAGTCCAATATGGACAATTAACATTTTTATTTATTTTTAATTATTTTTTGTCATTTTTTGACTTTGAATTCCCACCCAATTTGACTAATATTTGTCAAATTTGAATGAAATCTAAAAAAAACACAAGAAAAAAATTATTTTTAGGCCCTAAAAGTCGAAAAAATTGAAAATCGGCAGAAAATGGCGCTTGCGGCGGGGATCAAGGCAGGATCGGCGAGAAATCTCGCCGATCCTGGGGGCATTGGCGCGCAGCGCGGGTTTTAGCGACGCGTAGTGCTGTGCGTCGCCTTTTCCCGCGCAGGCGCCTCGCCGCGCCCGACGCTCGCGACAATTTTTTTTTAATTTTTTAATTTTTTAAAAATGTCTAAATAACACTAAAATTAATAAAAATATTTTTAAAACTAATTTTTAAAATATTTTTATTATTCTTTTAATTTTTTATTCAAAAATGCAAAATTTGACAAGAAAATTGTAACTTCCAACTATTTTTGCCTGCGAGGGCGCTTTATCATCATTGGATAACTCCGATCTAGGCTGACTTAGGACTCGGTGTCTACAACTAGTTTCCAACAAAAGAGAAAATCGGGTCAGTCTTGTGGTGCTAACAATCAGAGTAAGAAGTCAAAGGGGCATAATCCTTCTCAGAGTTGTACTTCAGTGGCACTTGCTCGCAGTCAGAAGAACCCTGCAGATAGTAGTACACCAGTGACTTCGGTGGGTAGTGAACGTAGAGGTAGAGGTCGGGGTACAGCACAGACCTGTGATCATTGTGGTAGATCTCACTCAAGAGAGTGTAGATATTTGTTAGGGGCATGTTTCAAGTGTGGGTCCAAGGAACACTTAGTGAAAGACCATACTGATGCATTGCCATTGTCAGTCATGTCTCCTGCACAGGGCTTAGGGTCTTCATCAGCCAGAGGCAGGGGTAGAGGGGTAGCCTCTGATCCTACACCCAGACCTCCTGCACAGTCATCTCAGGGATAGGGACGTGCCACAGGCTGTACCTATGTTGTAAGAGCTAGTGAGTAAGAGGATGCACCAGATATGATCATAGGTAAATTCTCATTATTATCTGATTCTATGTATGAACTTATTGATCCTGGCTTCACACACTCTTACATAAATACTGATATTGAATGGGGTAAAGGGAAAAATGACTCAAAACTAGACCAAGATATTTTAGTGAGCAATCTTCTAGGTCATAATGTTATAGTGAACAAAGTGTATAGAGACTGTCCCATTAGTGCACAGGGTTATGTTTTCTTAGCAAATTTGATTGAACTCCCCTTCAGAGAGTTTGATGTTATTTTGGGGATGGACTGGTTATCCGCCCACCAAGTGACTGTTGATTGCAAGTGAAATAGAGTAACCCTTAAGACTTCAGATGATTAGTAGATTATGGTAGTGGGTGAAAGGACATATTTTCTTTTTGATGTAATATCGGCCACTGCTATAAAAAAGCTAATTAGGAAGGGATGTATTGCTTACTTGTATTATGTAATGGAAGTTAAGAGGGAAGATCCTAAAGTGACAAATGTGCCTATTGTTTGTGAATTTCAAAATATTTTCCCTGAAGAACTTCTAAGCTTGCCACCTGACAGGGAGATTGAGTTCACTATTGATATAACTCTGGGCATTGCACCAGTTTTAATTGTTCCCTACAGAATGGCACCAACCAAATTGAAGGAATTAAAAGTCCAATTGCAAGAATTGCTCGAAAAAGGTTTTATCAGACCTAATGTATCACCTTGGGGAGCACCGGTGTTGTTTGTGAGGAAGAAGGATGGGACACTTCAGTTGTGTAGTGATTACCGGCAACTGAATAAAGTGACTATTAAGAACAAGTATCCCCTTTCGTGGATAAACAATTTGTTTGACCAGTTGAAGGGTGCTGATGTGTTCTCAAAAATTGGTCTGAGGTCAGGCTATCATCAATTGAAGATAAAGGAAGCAGATGTTCCTAAAACTGTTTTTCGTACTAGATATGGTCACTATGAGTTCCTGGTTATGCCTTTTGGGCTTAAAAATGTACCGACCACTTTCATGGACTTAATGAATAGGATTTTCCACCCGTATCTAGGTCAGGTTGTGGTGGTCTACATTGATGATATTCTGGTGCATTCTAAGACTCTAGAAGAGCATGCTCAGCATTTGCGAATTATTTTGCAGCCATTGAGGGAGAAACAGTTGTATGCTAAGTTCAGTAAGTGTATTTTTGGCTGAATGAAGTATCCTTTTTAGGCCATGTAGTGTCGGCAGAAGAAATCAAGGTAGATCCCAAGAAGATTGAGGCAATATTACAGTGGAGGACACCCAAGATTGTCATAGAAATTAAAAGCTTATTGGGTTTGGCAGGTTATTATAGAAGGTTCATTAAAGGCTTCTCCACTATTGCAGCGCCTATAACTCGACTGTTACAGAAGAAGGTTAAGTTTGAGTGGACTGATAAATGTCAAGATAGTTTCGAGAAACTTAAGAGTATGTTGATTGAAGCTCCAATACTGACTCAACCTGAACAGGGTAAAGATTTTACAATCTATAGTGATGCCTCCAAGAATGGGTTAGGTTGTGTTTTAATGCAGGAAGGCAACGTGATTGCTTATGCCTCCCGATAGCTTGAGAATCATGAAAAGAACTATCCTACACATGATCTTGAGCTGGCAGCTATCATATTTGCCTTGAAGATTTGGAGACATTATCTATATGGTGAGAAGTGCTATATATTTACTTATCATAAGAGCTTGAAGTACCTGCTTACTCAGAGGGAGCTTAACCTTAGACAGAGGAGATGGCTTGAGCTCATTAAGGATTATGAATATTTCATCGATTATCACAACCCAGGGAAAGAAAATGTTATGGCCGATGCACTTATTAGAAAGTTTATGACAGCATTAAGGGCTATGAATGTTAAATTGGGCATGTTAGACAATGGGGCATTAATAACAGAAATGCAAGTTAAACCTAACTTTGTGCAGCAAGTGAAAGCCGCTCAAAATCAAAATGACCATTTGTCTATTGTGATGAATTGAGTGAGAAACGGTGATGGTGGGGATTAATCCCTAGATTCTGATGGCAGTCTTTTCTATAAGCAGAAGTTATGCATGCCTGATCAAGCTGATTTGAAGAAAAATATTTTGACAGAAGCCCATCATAGCCCATCATAACAAGCAAAGAGTTTAGAAGTCATGGTTTCCTTGTTAAATTTGCTTTTTAGAAATAATATATATATATATATATATATATATATATATATATATATATATATATATATATATATATATATATTAAAAATAAAAAATAAAAAAAATGGTTGGAAGTGATAGTTTTTTGTCAAAATTATTAAAAAAAAGTTTTTGAAGGCTTGCAGCCGCCGGCACTGGGCACAGCCCGTGAGCGGGCTGAGAGGCGGCCAGGCCTCCCCTCACGCAGCACCCGCCCATCACTAGGGGCAAGCGTGTAACGTCCTGGAATACTATAATCCGATAAATTGGGGATATAAATAAAAATTTATTTATTTAATGAGTAATTAGAAAATGTTGTATGAAGTAGTGGGTTAAAATTTTATAAGAATTTAATTTAAATGGGTAGAGAAAAGTAAAAGGGAGGTGAAATAAATTAATTGAGGATTAAAATGAAATTAAGAAGGACTAGATGGGAATTTGACACAAAAATTTGTCTTAAACTAGCCAAAATTATGTCGTTTTGGCCCTCCCCTTCTCTTCTCCTTTTCCCTTCTTTTATTTCCTGTTTTGGTAGCCCCAAACCCCGATATGCCCCTTCTTGTTCCAACCGCCTCATCTGCTCCCTCTTTTCATCGCCATCTCTACCCCTCCGTCCACCGTGAGTCGTCGGCCTCCTTCTCTCCTTCTGGCGCGCACAATACCAGCAGCCCATTCTCCTTCTTCCCTTGCATTTTCTGCTCTAATTTTTGCCCCCTCATCATCATTTTCATCACCGCTGCCCACCGGAACACTGCCAGCTCCCTCCTCTTTAAACGGTGACTTTGGGGTGAGTTATAATAACTACTAATTTGAAATTTAGGAGATATGTATAAAGGGGACATATTTGAAGAAAAAAATTAGTGATTTGGAATTTAATTTCAATTTTCTTAGGCTAATAGATTGAGTAAGTCAAATTCATTGTTTAGGCTATTAATTTTCATTTAAATGGCATTAATTCTAAATTTTGTTGGATATATGTGTGAAATGGTTCCTTTAAGTGTAGAAGAAGAGGAAAACTTGGAGAAAAAGGGAAAAGGGAAGGACATAGAAGCTTGAACTAATTTCAGTGAGGTTCAAGTTGGAGAAATTGGACTATTTTGCTATGAATTAAGAATTGTAGCCACTAAATTCACTTTTTCTTATTTTATTTATTAAGTTTGAGTTTTAAAATGTGGTATGATATGAAATTTTATTGAGAATTAGTTGATTTTTCAAAAATAAATGGACATAATATAGCTTATTGAAGTGATTGACTTAGTAGAAATATTTTATAAATGTTGAAGTGCTAAATTCATGAGGTACAATTATTAGAAAGTTGAATAATACCAAATCCTTTTAATTTCTTATTAGAAAAGAACACAACTCCTTCATAAATTTAGCATATTTAGGCATATGGAGGAAAGCTTTAGTAATTTATGCAATTTCTTACACAAATTTAAAAATTTTACAAATTGCTCATTTTTCTTTTCTTTCCTCACAAGAAAATGATAAGGTAAACAAGAATCATCCATATTATTGACATTAGATGTAATGGCCCCAATACTGGGCTAGCTGTAAATAGTATTTCCCGATAGTAAATAGTACTTTCGGGGCGAAAAGTGCACCCGGAGGTGAAAAATATTTTATTTGACCGTTGAAAAATATAAATCACAGTGAGTCCAGAGTTAAAATTTGGAGAAGATTTGAAGTCAAATGTGTCCTCAAAAGTTGAAAATAAGAAAAAGTCACAGCTTCGGTGTGAAGAGTGACTAAGTTGATTGGGAATTTGATCGGACCGTAGAAGATGCTATAGACCTCAGAAAAATAATCTAAAAATACGTACATACTCGTATTGATGAGTAGAATTATATGGTAGTGAAAAATTAAATTTAAGTGACACTGAAAAATTAGATTATCGGACTGGTCCGAGAAATGATTTCTAATTGATCCAAAAACATTCTTAGAGTCTAATGAATATATTTTAAGAATTATGGAGTCATTTTTATGAGGAATTAAGCTTAGAAAGTAAGAAAAGCTATGATTTCGGTTTAAATAGTACTCAGGTTGACTAGAGGTTTGACTAAGGCTTTAAAGATAGTAAATAATTTCCAAAATAGATCAAAAATTCCAGATGGACTCTAAATAATATTTAGAAATTTTTGGTCGTAAAAAGGGAATTTTTTGAGAACACTGAAATTTGCTAGTCGGACAAGTTTGATTGAACCGGATCGAAAATGGACTCTGATTGAGTTAAAATTTTGTGTACAGCCTAGTTTTCACATGATATGAATTATGGAATCAAATTTGGAATGAATTGGAGTTAGGAAGTGAGAAAACCATAGAAAAATTACATAATGGGCTAAAATGGCTAATTGGGCTTTTAGGGTTGGACTATTGGTTGGACCAAGGTTGAACCATTTTTGGCCCACTATAAAAGCAATTTGATGGTAGATTTATGGGTGAGTAATCCTTATCTTCTCCAGATCTTCTCTCCTCTTGCTTGGCCGAAGTCTTCCCTCTTCCTCCTCTCTCAAATTTCTTCAAGCTTTGCTTAATTTCTCCCTAAATTCAAATATCTTAAGTGTAATACAACCGCTCTATGAAATTATAGCAGCCTCTAGTATCCGTTTGATGGATTAAGCAAGGAAAAGTAATGATTTAAGCTTATGTCTTCAAATTGAGGTAAGAGAAATAAGTTAGTTTAATTTGATTTATTGGTTTTAGATGATAGATTTGGATGTGTTAAGAGTGTTTATGAGGTTATATTTGATAAAAGAACGAAATTGATGAATGTTTTATTTCCTTGAATTTTCGGCCATGGAGGGGAAATCAAGGGAAAAAGGCATTTCAAAAGTTAAGGACCAATATTAAGGAGGTTGTGAAGGTTAAAGCATGGATATGACGTTTGTGATTACATTATCTAAGTTTTTTCATATGAAAATTAGGATTTTGTATTATGTTTGAATAGTGATTGTGTGTAAAATGCATGTGTAGTTGAAATTGAAGTGATAATTGAGTTTAAGGAGGATAAATAGGCTAATTGGAATGATTAAAGTGAAAGAAAATCAAGTGCAAGTCTTGGTTATAATGAAACTTAATGGTATAATTAGGTATATGTATAGTATACCTTGTGATTAAGTGTGATTAAAAGGTATACACATGTGAATTGAGGCTTAATTTAGTGGAATAAGTAATGAGTAAATGAAAAATAAAATGATAGTGTAAAATGTTAAGGGTGGCCGAATGGTTTAGTAAAGAAAATGTGGTAGGTTATATGGTGTACATGTTATATGAGTGATAAATTAGATAAATGAATGAATTAAAAGTGAAAAGGAAAGTTTAATGAAAAGAAATACATGAAAATCGAATAATTGATTTAATAGATCAAAGATATAATTAGTCCATTTAATGGTATTAAGGCCATATGTGATTTAAAAGTTTATGAATTTAATTGAATATTTTTGGGAATATTTTTCCATTATGCCCATGGTGGCAAATATTGACAAATATTGAAATAATTGAAATTACATGTATATTTGGTGAGATTTTTGATTAAATGAATATTTTAAGTGGAAATGATAAGAAAAGAGTGAAAGTGGTTTTGAAATGAGTTCATAGCCATTTAATGACTCAGGTATACTTATTATGTAAAATAAGTATATAATATTGTGTAAAATAAGTATATAATGAGAATTGTGCTTAAATGATAAGAACAGTGATTAACTAATGTATTGAAATGAATATGAAGTAAATAAAATGTAAATGTAAGTGAAAATGCTAAAATGTAAAAAGTTTATTTAAATGATAATTAAAAAAGTATTGCCCTTAGTAGTGTTCGGCGGTCTAAATCTAGTTCAGGATATGTTTGGCTAGCCATAGGGACACCCATATCACGGTGCAAGTCATGACGACTTACTTTGCTATGGAAGATTCGCGATGGTCTCCCATAGCGCATTGATATGTTACAAGTTATATGTTACATGTTAAACGTTATATGAAAGTGATGGAGTGGTTCTTCGGGGTCATTCCTTAGTGCAGTGCAGTGAACCTCCGGGGTTCACGTCCTGTATATCCAATCTGCAGATTTTCTATCGGGATTGTACTAGCAGCATAATAATAATTAAATGATACGTAAAATGACATAATGTGGCCTGATATAATGTAATATGACATAATGTAACATAACTTGATGTAACATGACATAATGCGTAAAAGCATAATAGTAAAATGACATAATGATAAAATGACTTGCAAATGTGAAAAGTAACATGAATCTGAGTTTTTAAATGAAAAAGGACTAAAATGAACGAAAATAAACAGTAGGGTGAAAAAGTTAATTTATCGAAATAATGAGTCAAACGAGTACTAATGGTAAAAATGATATGAAACTGTAAAAAGCAAAGTGAAAATGATAATTTGAGTGAAAAGAGGCTTACTTGAAAGAAAATAAAAGTTTAAGGACTAAAGCATAATTTATCATGAAAACAATTAGTTGGGAGGCTAATTGGTAAATTTTAAGTTAAGAAATGAATAAATGTGGAAATTTAGCTAATAAATGGCAAAATTATAAATGAACGTTAAAAGAAGGGCAAAGTTATAAATTGATAAAAGTTTAGGGGCAAAACTGTAATTGAGTGTAAAAGTAAGTTAATAAGTGATACATAAAAGAAAAGTGATGTCACACCCCAAAGTGGCCCTAGAAGAATTATAGAGTTTTGTTCGAAAAAGGTAAGTTTATGTGCGAGAGTTCTGTCGCGAGCACGAACAGTGTCGCGGGCGCGACAGAGCCCTCCAGCAGTTTTCGAACTTCAGCTGGTTGGTGCGGGCGTGAGCGTTCTGTAGCGAGCGCGACAGAACCCCCTCGCGAGATGTGTGCATAAGTGGGACTAAGAGACTTGGAGTTGTAGGGAGTTGACACATGGTATCATAGAAGAGTGACAAGTGTCATCGTAGAAGAGTGACAAGAGGCCGCATAAGAGTTTGACAAGTGGCATTGTAGGAGTGTGCCAAGTGTCATTGTAGGGAAGTGACACATGGCTACAGGAGAGAGTGACATGTGGCATGGGACTTTTAGATTGAGATGGATTAATGAAGGGTAAGTGACATTAAGTGAGATTTGTTGGCATTTATAATGGTAATTGAATTTGGATGAGGGTTGACTAGTTGTTTTGGTTCTTATTCCCATTGGTTTCCTTGTGGCCTTGGGTTTTTGCTTTTCTTTTCTTTTTCTTTGGTCTTTTGCCGTCCTCTCTCTCTCTTATTTTGCTTTTGCTCCTTTCCTTCTCCAATTGCCTTGCTCTTTGAGTGAGCCTCTTGGATTAGTTAAAGAGAGAGTTGATCATTGAAAAGGGTAAGTTTAGTTAGTTTTCCGATCTAACTTCCTTTTTCTTTATGTTTTTAATTTAAAGTGAGAAAAAAAGTCTAACTCAAAATGTTTTCTATGTGATTTGTGGAAGCTATGAACAAGAAATGGGACAAAGTAAAGGAAAGGGGTTGGAGCTGAATAGAGAGCTTAGTTCGAGCTTCCTAGAGGTAGGGATCGAGTGTGATTGTGTTAATTTTGCATGTGTTTACATGAAAAATGCTTGAACAAAGACATGTGGAAATAAAGAGATGCTTGTTGAGCCTTAATTAGTTCAAGATGTTCATTTTGATTGCTTGTAATGCTCATGACATGTGTATATATGTTTATAAGTATGTAACTTGATCATTTGAGTGTGTGTGTTGATGATAGAGTTTGATTTTGTGAAATTCTGCTTATTTGTCATTCGACCTCTATGAAGAGTTTTTGTCATAAGTATAGTTAAGCCAATAGAACCATGACTTCAATACCATTAAAAGTCACAGAAATGGCCTTGAGCAGAATCTTGCTTTAAGACCCTGAAAATTTGCTAAAACCATAGTGTCCCTGTTTGGATCGGGTTATTTGAACAGTATAGGTTTTTTAGATCATATCTTACGTTATAGATGTCAAAATGACCTCAAAATTGTCCTATTTGAAAGGTAACATCCTAGGGAACAATTGTTATGAAGACCATTTTTCCTAAAAATATGGTCTAGATGGTGATTTGTTCGATGCAAGTTTAGGATAAAAAGCAGTGCCGTGAGGCACCAGAGGCGAGCCTATGTCGCGAGCGCGACACATGTCACGACCTCGCAACAGAACAACTCATTTTAGGCTTTTTCTTCTTCTTTTTGAGCTCCTAGTTGCCATGGGTCAACCCCTTACCCTTCCCCTTAACTTTTTATGCATGTTTAGAGTTAGCAAACGACTATAAAGTAGTTATCAACGGGGAAATGCATTTGAGTATGTTTAAGTACATTACAGTTCTGTATACAAGTACATGATTACATGAGTGTATTGACATGAATGTGGTTACATGATAATGTATATTTGAATAAATGAGATGTACAAGATGTAGTGTACATGAATTAGTGAAAGAGTAGATGTTACTTATATGTGAGTTCGGAGTATTTGATATTTAAGCATGCAACCTATATACGTATAAGAGTTATATGCATGAGATATATGATTGTGTGATTTATCTGTGACTTCGTAAAAAAGTCCTTTGTAGTATTTTCATCCCCACTAAGCGTTATCGCTTAGCACGGATGTTTATTTCCGTGTAGGTTACAGGTTCGGAGCAGGGAGCGGGCATCTGCGGGTCAAGGCCACTAGGAGTTTTGTCATATCTTTTTACAAGTTAGAAATAGAGTTTTACATTTTGAGTAACATCATTATGTAATATAAGTCAAAAAATCACAAGGGTACATGTAAATGTATATGTAAAGCTAAATGAAAATAGATGTAATATAATGTATATGTAGTTAATATGAAATGCAAGTGGGCCCTAGTGTAGTATTTAATTACTTTTAAATGGATGTGTTTATGCTATCGCTTCCGCTAATGCATGTACATGTATACGTAAGTGTCCGCGTAGCACCTCGATATTCCTTACCGGTGGTAAGGGGGTGTTACATTTAGTGGTATCAGAGCATAGGTTAGAGGTTCTGGTCTATAAGATGTAGAGTATGTCATAGTTTGTCTAGAGTTATGGCCTAATGCAGATGTCGTTTGTGTAAAGTATTGACGGAGTTTGACTCGCGTGAGAGCGCAAAAGAGACAGTGGCAAACGTGAATTGGTAAGAGTTCGAGGTGACACTCTGTATTCCTGTCAGCTATCTCCTTGAATCGTGTGAACATAAGCATAGTGAAACATGGGGATGGGAAAAGTGCATTACAGTAGCCTACATTGCATTTTCGCATCATCTCGCATACATAAATCATTGCATGACCATTTCATCTGCATCCCTCATTTGTATGTGAAAGCATCATTGCATGCGTTTCATTGAGAAAAGCTGACAGGATAGACATTCAGTGCTAGATGCATAGAAGAAGTATATGGATTAGAGTGCAGTGCATTAAGGAAAGTGTAAAGTGTTTTCGATTTGATAGCTGTATGGTGTAAGTGATTAGCAGGAAAATTTCGAGGACGAAATTTCTTAAGGGGGAGAGATTTGTCACACCCCAAAGTGGCCCTAGAAGAATTACAGAGTTTTGTTCGAAAAAGTTAAGTTTATGTGCGAGAGTTCTATCGCGAGCGCGAACAGTGTCGCGGGCGCGACAGAGCCCTCCAGCAGTTTTCGAACTTCAGCTAGTTGGTGCGGGCGTGAGCGTTCTGTCGCGAGCGCGACAGAACCCCCTCGCGAGATGTGTGCATAAGTGGGACTAAGAGACTTGGAGTTGTAGGGAGTTGACACATGGTATCATAGAAGAGTGACAAGTGTCATCGTAGAAGAGTGACAAGAGGCGGCATAAGAATTTAACAAGTGGCATTGTAAGAGTGTGCCAAGTGTCATTGTAGGGAAGTGACACATGGCTACAAGAGAGAGTGACATGTGGCATGGGACTTTTAGATTGAGATGGATTAATGAAGGGTAAGTGACATTAAGTGAGATTTGTTGGCATTTATAATGGTAATTGAATTTGGATGAGGGTTGACTAGTTGTTTTGGTTCTTATTCCCGTTGGTTTCCTTGTGGCCTTGGGTTTTTGCTTTTCTTTTCTTTTTCTTTGGTCTTTTGCCGTCCTCTCTCTCTCTCTTATTTTGCTTTTGCTCCTTTCCTTCTCCAATTGCCTTGCTCTTTGAGTGAGCCTCTTGGATTAGTTAAAGAGAGAGTTGATCATTGAAAAGGGTAAGTTTAGTTAGTTTTTCGATCTAACTTCCTTTTTCTTTATGTTTTTAATTTAAAGTGAGAAAAAAAGTCAAACTCAAAATGTTTTCTATGTGATTTGTGGAAGCTATGAATAAGAAATGGGACAAAGTAAAGGAAAGGGGTTGGAGCTGAATAGAGAGCTTAGTTCGAGCTTCCTAGAGGTAGGGATCGAGTGTGATTGTGTTAATTTTGCATGTGTTTACATGAAAAATGCTTGAACAAAGACATGTGGAAATAAAGAGATGCTTGTTGAGCCTTAATTAGTTCAAGATGTCATTTTGATTGCTTGTAATGCTCATGACATGTGTATATATGTTTATAAGTATGTAACTTGATCATTTGAGTGTGTGTGTTGATGATAGAGTTTGATTTTGTGAAATTCTGCTTATTTGTCATTCGACCTCTATGAAGAGTTTTTGTCATAAGTATAGTTATATACTTCTGAATTGAGTGATTGTTAAGCCAATAGAACCATGACTTCAATACCATTAAAAGTCACAGAAATGGCCTTGAGCAGAATCTTGCTCTAAGACCTTGAAAATTTGCTAAAACCATAGTGTCCTTGTTTGGGTCGGGTTATTTGAATAGTATAGGTTGTTTAGATCATATCTTACGTTATCAATGTCTAAATGACCGGAAAAGTATCCCATTTGAAAGGTAACATCCTAGGGAACAATTGTTATGAAGACAACTTTCCTAAAAATATGGTCTAGATGGTGATTTTTGCGATGTAAGTTTAGGATAAAAAGCAGTGCCGTGAGGCACCAGAGGCGAGCCTCTGTCGCGAGCGCGACACATGTCGCGACCTCGCAATAGAACAACTTATTTTAGGCTTTTTCTTCTTCTTTTTGAGCTCCTAGTTGCCATGGGTCAACCCCTTACCCTTCCCCTTAGCTTTTTATGCATGTTTAGAGTTAGCAAACGACTATAAAGTAGTTATCAACGGGGAAATGCATTTGAGTATGTTTAAGTACATTACAGTTCTGTATACAAGTACATGATTACATGAGTGTATTGAAATGAATGTGGTTACATGATAATGTATATTTGAATAAATGAGATGTACAAGATGTAGTGTACATGAATTAGTGAAAGAGTAGATGTTACTTATATGTGAGTTCAGAGTATTTGATATTTAAGCATGCAACCTATATACGTATAAGAGTTATATGCATGAGATATATGATTGTGTGATTTATCTGTGACTTCGTAAAGAAGTCCTTTGTAGTATTTTCATCCCCACTAAGCGTTATCGCTTAGCACGGATGTTTATTTCCGTGTAGGTTACAGGTTCGGAGCAGTGAGCGGGCATCTGCGGGTCAAGGCCACTAGGAGTTTTGTCATATCTTTTTACAAGTTAGAAATAGAGTTTTACATTTTGAGTAACATCATTATGTAATATAAGTTGAAAAATCACAAGTAAGGGTACATGTAAATGTATATGTAAAGCTAAATGAAAACAGATGTAATATGAACATGTAAATGTATATGTAGTTAATATGAAATGCAAGTGGGCCCTAGTGTAGTATTTAATTACTTTTAAATGGATGTGTTTATGCTATCGCTTCCGCTAATGCATGTACATGTATACGTAAGTGTCCGCGTAGCGTCTCGATATTCCTTACCGGGAGTATGGGGGTGTTACAAGTGAAATTTAAATGATAGTTATATAAAGAATGCAAAGTTTAGGGACTGAAATGTAATTTGATATGAAAATGGTATAATAGGGATTAATATGTAATTTGTAAGTCAAATAATGTTTTAAAACGAAAAGGGTAATGAACTAGTGGCAAAAGTGTAATTGTGATGTAAAAATGGCAAATTTGTAATTAATTAAAAGATTAGGGGCTAAAGGGAAATTTTACCATATTGATGGTAAATAATAGAATAAAATGAAAAGTGAAGTAAAAATAGTGTTTAATTAGGTGAAATAAATGAATTAGTACCATAATAGTAAGTAAGTGGATTATGGAGGGCAAAATCATAAATAAGGTGTAAAAAGGAATAATTATGTTAAATAATAGGTTTAATGAATGAAAATAACCAAATGAATGATTAATGTATCTCATTGCAATGAAATGACTTAATATGGAGTAATAAGTAAAATGTATATGCATATAAGAACGTGAGGGCTAAACCGTAATTTACATGTCAATAAGTAAATAAGTGTAAAATGACACTAATTGAGGTTTTAGTGAATGATTTAAATGAAAGTAAGGAACTAATTAAAGTAAAAGACACTATAGAAGTGTATGACGTGAAACGAAGTGAATGAAGTAAATGTATCATAGTGGACAATGTATTAAATAAAAGTAAGCGAAGTGAAAAGTATAAAACGCAAGGATTTAAAAGTGAAGGAATAAAATGATTAGTTATAAGAAATGAAGTTAAAATGTAAATAAAAAGAAGAAAAATTAGATGATAAGATAAGATAAGTGAAAAATGTTAAAGTAAGGGCTAAAAGTGTAATAAGCCAAAAGTAAGTTTAAAAGGCCAAGTAAGATAAAAAGTTAAGAGTGGAAAACAAAAAAATTGTGTAAAATCATAAGTAAAGTAAAAATGAATGGTAAATTCAAAAAGTGTAGAAAAAATGAGGGTCTAAATAGTAATATGACATTGTTAAGTCTCAAAGTGAGGACTGAAGTGTGTGCATGTATGTGGGTGCCTAAGTTAGAATTAGAATTTTTAGATTCATAATCATCACTGAGCATATTTAATGCTTAGCACGTAGTTTATTTGACTACATGTAGATACCGAGTAAGGCATCTGAGGAGCAGGCGTACGATTAGTTTAAAGTCAGATCGGACCTTTGGATGGAAGTTAAGACTAGTATGTTTATTATTGTTAGTGGCATATATATGTAAGATTTTAACATTGAGTATGTATTGTGTATTATTAATATGATAGCTTATTATTAAATGATGTAATACGATAAATGTAATGTTTGGATGGCATTGAATGTGACATGTTAGTGACATAACAGTTACAAGAATAAATGAAAGAATAAGTTGAAAAGAAAGGAAAAAAAATTACCATATTTGCCATAAGTATCGGTTAGACAGTACCTAGACATTTATAGTAATCATTAAAGCAATGTTACATATGTAGTGTATAGACGTGATAAGGGTGTTACATTACTATTCACAACCTTTTTACCTTTATCATTTGCCTTAGGCACATCATCAATATAAGTAGGGTTAGAATTTGTTACCTCAATTGTCGGTCCACTTCTTTTGGTGAGGTGATTTACCTTTTGTGCTCTCCAACTTCTTAACACTCCTTAATGTAATTGCTTTGGCCCCTTCGTTTGGATTACAATCCACATTAGAAGGTAATGTCCTATGAGCCCGATTGGAGATAGAACTTGCAAGTTGACTAACTTAGCTCTCGAGTTCCTAATTGAAACTCTTTGTTTCCTCATCTAAACATCTTTTAATTTCCAGCTAACATCTTGACTTGCCATGAAGGAAGATTAGGTAGACATGAAACTAGAAAACATCTCTTCATTGGTCTCTCTTTTTGTTGAGGGGTTAGTGGTCTTGGTTGGAATGCTAGAGGTTGGTAAGGCTAATTTGGATGTGAAGGTTGATGTATGGTTGATATGAAGCTTGGTAATGTCTTTGAGCTTGAGGTTAATACCCTTGATGTTGATTGGTATTGAGAGAAGTAGGTTGTGGATATGAAACTTGAAGCTTATTTGTAAAAGATGATGCACCTTGATTGCCATCCCTCCAAGAAAAATTTGGATAATTCCTCCATTTGCAGTTGTAATTGTTACTATATGGATCATTTTTCTTAAATTCATTAACCACATTCACATTAACTACCGCTTGAATGCAGGAGTCACCAACCTTGCATTCATTGGTGTTATGACCTCATCCACATAACTGACATCCTTTAGATAAGTTAGAAACATTTTATACCTTCAACCCATTCAACTCTTTCTTCAATAACTCCATTTGTGCCTTAAGTATAGACACCTCATCAACACTATGTATCCCTTGCTTCTTGTGCATAACTCTATCGCTAGCCCATTGTGCATCATTAGTAGCCATCTCATCCATAAGTAAAAATGCTTCATTTGGCTCCTTGTTCATCAAAGTACCTCTCGACGGTTCATCTAGAAGAGATCTTGTCGCTTCATTAGCACCAGCATAAAAGGTAGACATTAATTGATGCATAGCTATCTTATGACAAGGACAACTCTTCAACAATCTTCTAAATCTCTCTCTTGCCTCATGGAAAGACTCTTCCTCCAATTGTTGGAAATTTTAAATGTTGTTCCTTATGTTGGACATCTTAATAGGTGGAAAGAACCTCAATAAGAATATCTCTTGCAATTGCTCCCATGATCGACAAGGCAACATTAGAATCCAATCCCTTGCTTTGCCCATCAAAGTGAATGGGAAAAGCTTGAACTTTATAGCATCAGTAGTGACTTCAAGAATTTGAATCATATCACTGAGCTCTAAAAATATATCAAAGTGTTATATAGGATCATCAATTTCAGTGCCTGAAAATTGATTTTGTGCACCATGGTGATTATCACTGGCTTCAGCCAGAAATTATTTGCTTGAGGAAGCAAAATGGTTCTATGCTCCTCATTCCACCTTGTAATAGCCTAAACTCTAGCTGTTCTTGGTCAGAAATCATTCCGATGACCATGATTTGCTTGTACTCTCGGTGGTTGTTCATTCTCAAGAGGTACTTCTCTAGGTGGATTCATGTTCTCTCTTTGTTGTCTCCTTCGTAGATGTAAAGCCCTCTCAATTTCAAGGTCAAATGGTGCTAGTTGTTCTAAATGCAATATGTTCATGCACTATTGACACCTAAAATAATAGACAAATAAAAATATATAAACAAAATTCACATCAAATCAACACACGAAATCTATAAAAAATGCTAATCCCCAGCAATGATGCCAAAAACTATATTTATGTTTAGCGAGTGTACTGAATCGATAAGTAATACAGGGAGCATCTGCTTAAGACCCTTTAAATATTATACCCAAGGGATTTGATTCTCAAGGTCACGAATGAAGATTAAATGCTAAAACATAATCGATTTGTTGGATTTCTGTTGTTGGATAGAATAAAACATTAAATGATAAAAATGAACTGAACTTAAATAAAAACACTCAAATAAAATAATTAAACAAATAAAATTTTCGAACTCATACTCCCCCTATTCTTATGCAAAAACCTCTACCCAAATAACTTTAAATCAGTTGTGAACAACCCACAAAACCTAAGTTCCCTATCCAGATAAACTACTCTAAGTTTGAAAACTCCATGTTTCGGGTGAGTCTAAAAACTAGCATAAGCATGGGTTCAAAAATCCTAGGCTCAAGATAGATCACCATTTTGGTACCACACATCTAAAAACCCACCTACTCTTCACACATATCTGAACCTAATATCTTCCATAACTAGAAATCAAAATCTCTATTTTGAAATCATTGAGAATTTTAGATACAAGACCAGAGCATATATAAACACAATAATTATTAATATTTAGATTCAATCGTTATTTCGATTAGAGTCAAAATTAAATCCAATAATCATTATAAATGTAGAGAATAACACAAGAAGGAATAGGATAGCTAAATTTATATTAAAATATTGAAATATTGAGAGTCTTTACATGGAAAATTAAGGGATTCAAAGATCCCTTAGTAAAAAAGGAAAGTAACTCACTATTCATCTTATGAAATGAGTAATTAAGAGATGAAGAGTTTGAGATACTCATTTAGATCTTTAGAATCTTTTGATCTTCAAATACCTATAAGCTTCTTCTCCAAAACCAAAAAGTAAACCCAAAATTTTTAAGCAAAAACCTTAGGATCTATGAACAAAAATGAAATTCCTATAACTATATTAGTAAAATCCTTACAAACACTTAATGGGTTTGTAAGGAAACCTAAGAAGAAGAAAGAAAATATAGAAAAATTGAAAGAATAATTGTAAAGTTAAAGAAAAGAAAAATAGACATGTAGAAAAATAAAATTATAGCCTTATATATTATGCCATCCTCATGGCTGTCACACCTTCCTGACAGCCGTGAGCCCCTAGTTAGTCTAATTTGTTTGGCATATGTCATGACTGTCATAAATTTTTGGCGACTGCGTGACATGAACATTTACATTCTTGATCAAAATTGGAACATCTCACTGCTATCATGAAGTCTTGACAGTCGTGTTGACCTTGAAATCTAAATTTTGTACTCAATCAGAATTACATCACGGCTGTTAAAAAATCCCGACGGCCGTGTCATTTCTCTACTTCATGTTCTAGACTATTTACCTTGACCTCATGGTTGTCACACAATCTTAATAGCCATGCGACAATCTCATTTTATGTAAAAATAAGACAAAAACAACACTATTCAACCTAAGATCAAAACTTAATTATTTTTGACTTAAAAGGATAAAAAAATATAGATTAAAAGACTCTAAATCAAAATCAAAAGAAAACAAAATATAATGCAAATTTGGTCTTATCATACCCAATGGGTATATCAAATGATGACTTGATTGGTCGCTACTTTCGTGATGAGATAAGCCCATTAATAGGGATTATGCTTCCACAAAAATGGCTTTTGAGTCAACTATACCACAGCCCATGTACATAAGCTTAGTCATTTCCCCTTAGGAAATACCGTAAATAGAATCATATAGTTTTATGCTTTATGGATAATTCATGTAAAGTACAATTGACCATTTTAGAAGGTGATACACACGCATCTCATGTTCCATTATGATTAAGTGTTCATTTATATAGATTACCAAAATGGAGTCTCTCACATGTGTATATATACTATATAGTGTCGTTATGCTACTGGATTTTTGCCATCCGCATCACCTATTCTTTTGCCCTATGTTGGCACTTAAATAAACCCAACTTAAGACTATCAAGACCTTACCATGTCTTTAGGAAGAATAAGGATAGAGAGAAATTGATTCTGTTATGTGATTCTTGCATCTCGACGCTCATGCACTCTTGCATCTTTTGTATATTATACATCACAGATATTATACATCATGTGCATATTATATCACGTGAAAAACTATATCATAGATCAATTGATATATGATATATTATAGCACGTGTATATTATATCATGTGAAAAAATATATCTTTTGTATATCATACATCACGAATAAACTATATCATACATCACGTGTTGCTGATGGCATACATAACTGATATATTGATTCATACATTATTTCTCATCATCCCACATATGATGGCTAAACCTTTGTGTTTGCAACCATATATCAACTGAAGAGGTCTAGGTGAAAGAGAACTGTGTCAAATAGGTTGACTAGGGAATCTTCTATTTTAAAAGGAATCAAAGAAATTATTGATATGCCAAAAATGCTGGGGGATCAATCAAAGATGGTCACTAGGTTAGAATTGAAACGACTTTTCGTTTTTGAGAAAAAGGTTAAAGATGAGTTATTGTTCCATGAAGGCCATGATTTTGGAGACATTTGCACAATCTTGAGCTTGGCAGGCTATGACACTAGGGTTAGCCTCTAATGCACCAAGAGTCCCTTCGACTGCTCACAAAAAAAGTAAGGGAATACCCGTCCAAACTTCTACTGATAACCTAAGAGCTAATGATTATGTGGAAGAGTTCTACAACCCCCTTTATTGCCAGATAACCAACAAAAAGTTATTCCATGAGCAGCACACCTATGGTGCACAATCAACAATTGAGCTCTGATTTTAGAAGATAGATGTGCATCTGAAGGCTTTTTCTAGGAGGTTAGGGACAGTAAAGTGCTAGACTTGGAAGCCATTGCCTTGAAGAAGGATAAGGCTATTCTTGATAAGTTTAAGATGCCAAACCTACCATAGTTTGATGAAACTTTTGATCCATAGGTCAACTTAATGCAGTATGCCACTTCGATTAGCCATTCTCCCCTTAGTATGGAGCAAATGGTTTGTTTGTTTAATCATTCATTACAAGGGAGAGCCCTAGTGTAGACACCGGGTCCCGAGTAGCCTTGATCAAGATTACCCAATGATAAAATTAAGTGTGCCAATTTATAGGCAAAAAGATTGAAAGTTGGAAGTGATAATTTTCTTGTCGTTTTGATTTGTTAAGAATGAATAAAAATTTATTTTAAAAAATTATTTTGGGGTAAAAAAGTGAGTTTTTTAAATTATTGACTTTTTTAGGATTTTTTTTTTAAAAAATTCATCGAATGTCACGCGCGGCAGCTCCAGCGCGCAGGCCAGCGTGCTGGGTGCACTCACCCGCATGCTGGGCGAGCGACGCCCACACGCCCTGGGCGTCGCGTGCGAGCTGGGCGCAGCGACGCCCGTCGCTCGCCCCTTGGTCACCCGTTGTTGCCGATTCTGGCTTTTTTGCTCAAAAATTCATTTTTTCTTCATTTTTTTAAGAGAATTCAATGCTAAAACTTTTTATATCCCTAACCCTTGAAATTCTGCAGTTGTTAGTGATTATTGGAGTTAATTTAATTTAATTATTTAATTAAAAAATCTGAATTTTTGGGGAAAAATAAAAGGAAATTTAGGAAGGAAAATGGGGGGGGGGGGGGGGGGGGGTATTTTGTTTAGAAAAATTATCTTCTTTTTTCCTCTCTAAAAAGCAAATTCTCTCAAATTTTCTAAAGAATTTTTCCAAGAAAATTATCAAGGCAAAAAATAATAATTTTTGTTTTTGGTGACTTTCTTCTTTTCAATTAACAATTTTTACCTTAAGAGAAATAAATCAATTGTTTGTTCTTGAGTAAAAATTCATTTTTAACATTTTGTTTTTCCAATATTATTCATACAAATCAAGGCAAGAAATTGGATCATCTACCTTCATTTCTTCAAGATAAATTTTGAGGGTAAGCATTCTTGGCTTCAATTTTAATTCAATTTTTTAATTCAACTTTTATTTTCAATTAATTGGATAACATGTAAATTCTTTTAGATCTATTTTTTATTTTGTAAATTCTTCTAGACTTTTTATCATGTAAATTTTCTTAGATTTATTTTATTTTCTTAGTTAATTGTTCATATCATGATTTCCTACTCATATTATTATCATGCCTTAAACATGCCATGTTAATTTTATTTCATATTGTTCTTGCATGTTTATATGATTCTTCACATCATTGGTTGTCATTGTGCTTTGTTATTATTATTATCACCATTGTTATTTGTATTACTTTTGCTATAATTTGTTACTAGTATCATCACTGTTAGCATTATTATTTATGTTTTATGCATGATGAATTTTATGTATATTATACTTTTTATGCATGATTAGATGCTATTGTTGTTATTTTGTGTTTTTATGCATGTTAAATTCTATCATCATTATTTTATGCTTGTTTATGCATGTTGAATTTTATTATTGTTATGTTATTTTTTATGCATGTTGAATTGTTAATTTGTCAAATTGCATATTTTTATTATGTCATTTTAATTGATTTGTCACACATGATGCATTTTTATTTGCTCTATTTTTATAGTATATTTTTAAATTCATTTTTCTTACTAACATGGCTTTTATTTATTTATTTTTATTTCAATACTTATTTTTCATGTGTGAGTTTTTTTTATGGCAAGTGGGAGCCCATGAAGATTTGAAGATCCATTTGGGAGTTGTTTATTTTTTTATTGCTTTTCATTATTTTGGATTAATTCACTTTATCATGTAATTTGTAGTAATTTATTTTATGCACGTTAATTAAAAAATCACAAAAATATTTATATTAATTAATTTGATTTTTTCTAAATAAAAAGGGGACCAATGTACTAGCCTTTTCATCCAAAATAAATTGTCACTTTAAAATTGTTTTCTTTAATTATGCATGAGAGGATCAATGTCGTCATCTTTAATAAATAGCCCGATTTATGTATAAACTGTATTTTATTTACAAATGGGGGTTGTATTCCGCCCCTAGTTTTGTTGTAATTTATTTTCATACGCTTTCATTTACTTTATTTATCGCTTTCTTTATGTGATTGACATGCGCGTTAATTAAATTGCATTAAAATTGAATGAGAAATGGGATGAAATGTTAAATTCAAAACTCTATTATAAATTTAATCAAGGTATGAATAAATGGAAAGTCCCGAACCATCTCTGGTCTTTGGGCTCAACGAGGCGAGAGGACCATTTCAATGTTTCATTGGAATGGGACTTCAAATACACCTCTTGTGTCCCCATAAAAAAGGCTTTAACTTGCATAGTCCTAGGCTCCACGAGGCGAGAGGGCCATCCTAATGTTCTATTAGGATGGAGCCTCCAAAACCCCTCTAGCTTGCCCAAAATGGACATAGCAGCGCTGTCTTAGGCTCACTGAGGCTAAACGACCTTTTCCAATGTTCTATTGGGTGGCGACTCCAAGAAACCTCCTTATTGCTAAAAATGGACACACTTGTAATTTCGTACAAATTTTATGAACCTCTCTCGATCGCCCTAAAGGCAGGCGTTCCGGGCGACCCGGGGTTCGGCGCGCGTCACAGTGGCGACTCCATTGGGGATAATAAGAGACTTCCCTTCGAAAGTACCTTGGTTAAAATTTACAATTGAGTTTTAATTTAAAAATTTTATCCCTTTTCGAAATTGCATTGCATATCATTAGAGCCTTAGATATATGCTAGTTTGGTCCCTTTCTTAACCCCAGTGCATTCCCAAAGCATGACCCTGCATTCACTCAATGTGTGGAAGTGTTAAGAATAATCACCAGCCTAAGGCTCGTACCTTATGGTATATCAAATGGTGACCCAATCGATCGTTATGCTCATGATGAGTTAGACCCGTTGGCAGGGACCATGCTTGGGTAGCCCTAAAGTTTCACTACCTTTGACCAAAGCTTATGTAATGACAATAGATACTTCCACTACGTGAAATGTACCGCAATCTGGTGCTTGCTACGTGGGCCATCATATACTGAACAAAATTAGTTAAATTAAATGGTCTTTCATCAAAGGCTTTCATGCCCTGGTGGGCCCATCTTAATTTAGTTGAATTGTTTAAATACATAATGGCCAAACACTTATACGTATGTACATTAGATAAGAGATGTTATGCTGTCGATTTCCACCGTGCACCATATGTGTCCAATGGGTTCCCTATTAACCCTTGGATAAATCCCACCTAGGAAAGAGATCAATTTACCTCATGTGTAGGAGATAAAGTTGGAAGGGTCTATCTGTTTGCATGTGTTTGTCTATGCTACATCAGCATGACCATGCATTGCATTTCAATTATGCATCATCCTAACAAGGTGTATTCTACAGCCATCATAGATTCGTCCAGGTGGTTTAGAGGTCCCGACAGTCGGCTAAGAAGGATTCCACTCTTTGGATTACCGGAACTAATGTAAGATCAGAGTTTAGATTCTCTTTCAGAGGGTAGTGAGATATTGTCTTCCGGATCATCAGCTGAGACAGGTATGGCTAACCGGTCAGGTGAGTCTAGTCAACTCGTGCAATGATCGCCGAGGAGGTGGGAAAGAGAATGGAAGAATTTGAGGCCAGATGATGGCGATGATGGGAAATTTGGCTGCCACTTTAGCGCCACTTGCTGGGCAACAACCTATTGCTCCAGCTGGAAGGCAAAATGAACAAGGGACTGTTAGAGAGGATCTCCCTACAGCAGTTGACCCACCTATAGTTGAGCCCAGAGTGCCAGCACATGTAGAGCATAGAGAAGCTCCTAGACCTGAGAGTGACTTGGGTGAGGAAGAGCAGGAGGAGCCAATCAGGATAAGAAGCAAAGCCCCCAAGCCAGAGGAGGCCATGTGGAGAAAGATGGAGGAGAGGTTCAAAGCGATGACTCGCTTGTTGACAGCGGGAAGAGGCATGAACCCTGAGAACAAGGAGCTGGATGGGGATGATCTGATCCCCCAGAACTTCAAAGTGCCTGATATTCCCAAGTTTGACGGCATTTCTGACCCTGCTGCACACATCAAGCAGTATTCACTGGTCATGAACGGAACAACTATAACTAGGAAGCAGAAGATAGAGTATTAACATGTAAATTTTGATTATTTTATTTTTCACATGATTTTTCTGCAGTGTTTAATCTTACAATTTTACAATTCTATATAATTAAAATAGTTTTAGGAAAAAAGATTTTGGTTTCTATAATCGGATTCCAATATCCACATCTAATCCACATATCGAATCTATAATTGCATAATTAAATATAAAATCATGTCAAATTAATTTCAAATGATTTTGCTATCAGTGGTGAAAAATAAAAAATAAAAAAAAATGTAGTTACAGAGTCAGATGACTGATTGTGAGTTTTATATGCTTGTACATTTATTTTTGCAATGTTTAATGATATGAAAATAGTTGAAAATATTTGAAAATAGTTGCAGATTTTTACATTGGTTTTTATGTTTTCTTGTTTTATTCTGAGGGGCAAATTTAAATGGTAAAGATTATGTATGTTTTACTTGTATTTGATTTTAAAACTCTTTGACTTGCTTGGTATCTCATGTTTTAGTGGTTTCTAATTTTGCAGTTCTTTAATTTAGGTTCATTTCAAACTGTTCAATTGATAGCGACGTTTATGAATTTTCAGGTAACAAGTGTAACTTCTCTTTTATTACATCAATGTGATACTTGTGCATTTATTTTTAGCTGATAGTTTTGATGCATTAATATTATACATTTGTATTTTGTATAATTGAATTAAGTACTGAAATTGGATGATATAAGTATATTATAATATATGGTGTGTGAGATTGGATCTAAATTGGAGGATGGACAAACTTGTGTTGGAGTTTGAATTGAATTGGGGTGAATAAATATATGATTATTTGAAGTGTAAAAATTTTATTGATTACAGGGGGATAGACAATATTATAGAGGGAACTCTGCCGAAATTTTGGTAGAATTAAGTGACATATTTGTATTTTGATTGAATGAATAGTAAAACTAAATAGCTATAGGGCAGATGGGTATAGTGAAAGGATAAAAAAAATAATTACCTGAATTTCACAATAATTTGAAGAGTAGTTTAAGAAAATCAAGTAATCGTGCAGTATTGTTGGAATCGTAATGTGTATAAATGAAGGGTGTTACATGATTGAGTTTTTTTATCTAATATAAGATTTTTTTTGCAGGAACAGGATGCAAATTTTGAAGTTTCAACAGATTTTATTTCTTGATTAGGATGCAAATTTAATTTTTTGTATTAGACAGTATGTTTTTTTTAATTAACCTTTTATTTGAATAAATACATTATATTAGATTTTCTTTAGAAATTTAATTGATTGTATGACATTAAATTTAAAATGTGTCATTTTTAATACAATGCATATATGATAAGTATATTTGTCATAATTTGTCGACTTGTTAGTTCATAAATAACGATATAATGTTTACAATTACAATATTAATACTGTAATAAAAAAATATAATTTAATGACAATAAAAAATTGTCACTAAAACTATTTTTTGTGATAATTATTTTTATCCCTATTTATGTCACTAAAATGTAACGTAATATGACAATTTATATTCATCGTTAATATACATTAATTTATTGATGAAATCATTTTTCGTCACTTAAAGTATTAGATTTAGTGATGAAATTAAATATTTTATGACGAAAATTATATTTATTTATGACGATAATTATGTAACCAATGTTTAATGGTTTTAACAAAAAGCAGAGTTTTGTTATTAAAAATATTTAATTTCGTGATGAATTTTAAATTTGTCATAAAAAATACCAATTTTTAGTGATGATAAATAATATAATGTGACGAAATAAATTTTATTTATGACATAATTTTTGTCATGAAAAGTAAGAATTAAAAATGACGATATTCATTTTCGTCACAAAAAATGATACTTACGGTGACAAAAAAGTAAATCGTCACGTAAACTTTTATGTTACGCGCCTACCGTTACGTTCTCTGTGACGATAAAAAATCATCACCTTATCTTTTCAGCGACGAAAAATGAATTTTTTATGACAATTTTTTGCGTCATAAAAAGTGTAATTTTTTGTAGTGGGAGGAGAGGTTCGAAGCGATGACTCGCTTACTGACAGCAGGAAGACGCATGAACCCTGAGGACAAGGAGCTAGATGGGGATGATCTGATCCCCCAGAACTTCAAAATGCCTGATATTCCCAAGTTTGACGGCACTTTGGACCCTACTGCACACATTAAGCAGTATTCACTGGTCATGAAGGGAACAACTATAACTAGGAAGCAGAAGATAGAGTATTTTTGCTTGAGTCTCACAGGAGTTGCTATTGACTGGTACCATGGGCTAGACAGAAGGTCCAAGGAAGACTAGGACTTGTTGACTGAGGAGTTCCTAAAGCAATATAATTGCAGTACCCGGATGGAAGTCACGTTGAAAGATTTAGAGCTGCTATAGCAGAAGGCTGCGGAGTCTTTTCACGAGTACCATACTCGGTGGAGGAACCGAGTTATGGAGATGAAGAAGAAGTCAGACACTCCAGACCAGATAAGGCTATTTATCAGGAATGCCAGCCCATATCTAAAAGATGGGTTAAAAATGAAGGGTTTAAAGGACTAAGAGTCCTTGAAAGACATAGCCATAGAAGCTGAAGGAGAGTACCTGGCAAGGAAGGCCAACAATGATAATTATGCCCGGAGAAATTACGGTAATCAGGGGGCAGGAAAGTCAGCAGGGTTTGGTAATGGGAATCGGTCTGAAAACACCGTAGATGTAGCAGCTACCAAAGCAAACCAAAGGCATTTCTCCAACCTAGGCAAGTCACTATCTTGGGTACTTAAAAGGTTGATGAAGGAAGGCAAGTTACAACCAATGCCGGCTAAGCCCGCTAGAAGTCAAGGACATCCCGATCATCGAGCAGATCTGTACTGTGCTTACCATCAGCATACAGGGTATGACACTGATGAATGTCAAACTCTGAGGAACCATATTCAGGATCTCATTGATAACAAATAGATTACTGATCCGAAGCGCCATAAGAAATAGCGGAGGAAACCATCTAGTAGATATGCTTTTCATATTTGAACTTTTTTCAGTCTTGATGTATGCGGTACTATTTACATTAATTATATTGATGGCTTTTTATTTATGTTCTCATGATTTCATTATGCATGATCACAACCACAAGTCATTTACATTTGATATTAACTTAATGAATACTCCTTCATATAATCTCGAGATCCTGTAGCATCTGATATAACTCCTTGTTGAGAGCACTAGAACCTTTCTGATTACCTATTAAAGCGATTCCTGGATAAGACAGAACCTAGAAAATGATTTAGGCAGCCCTTCTTTGTATAGCTCTCTAAATGACCATTTCCTATCCTTATTTTGCAATCTCTTGCTAGCCCGTTGAGCCTTTATGCTAGTATGTTAAATGCGTATCGATTTTGTTGTTACGCATGTTAAAACTATCCCCTTGCCTAAAATGATTTTCTATCTCCGCTTAGATGAATGGTCATTCTAGTAAGCACGGATGTACATCATTGACAATTCTACATCATTGACAATTCTTTTGGCTATCAAAAATTGCCCTGATAAGGATGAGTTTACACTTTGGGGAGAGGGTTTAGTCATGTGCCAAAGACATGAGCTCGCGAGAAAAGAAAAAAAGATAAGAGACAAAAAGAGAGGCAAAAAAAAAAAAAAAAAAAGCAATGAAAAAAAAAGAAAAAAGAAAAAGAAAAAAAGAAAAAAAAAGTAGAGCTCAAGATAGTAACCCCTTGATGAGCTTCTGTGGCTATCTTTTTAACTTAATTGTTATTCTGAGCTTGATAAGCTAAAGTATTATTAAACCCAAATTCAAGATTCCATTTGTAGTACGCACCCATCAGTCGGGTAAATGTTGCGGCCATTTTTCTCTAGCAACTTGATCCTCCTTTGAAAGCTATCTACCTAAGCCTAACGTTACAACAAAAGTAAGGCCTTTTGATTCTGGGTTCACTCTTATCGAATTAGCGGAGATGACCTTTTAATAAGGTTCGGTACGTAGGAAGAGGCATATAGTGTTTCTTGAGCTTCAAGGGGGGAGCCACGAGTGCATTTATGCATTTGAGTTGAGTCTCATCCCCAACGTTGCATCTAGAATTTGCTTAAAAAAGAAAAAAAGAGTATTCGAGCAAAAATTAAGGGCAGAGAGAAAATTTTCAACCATGAAAACCTGAGAGAACTGGTTGATAACAGGAGTTTGATGTTTTTAGGATCCATCTCGAGATTAGATAGGGTCTTGTATTTTTGAGATTAATGCCAAATGATGATCATGCGTGATGAAATCAGACTGGAACATATGCATTTATGCAATAATGTTTTAATGTAAGCAAAGCACTTTATCTTGCATACTCAAAATGGTTTAAGTTCCAATATAAAAAGTAGCGCATTGTTTGCATATGTGCAATTTACTATAAGTGGTCCTCATTGCCCTCTTCATCTTGATGCTTTAGCAGACTTGCCCCGACACCTGTTTCGAGCTATTCGTCAGTACAAAATCCATACGACCATTATTCAAAAAGAAAAAAGGATTTTAGCCTTTAAAAAAAGAAGAGGCCGTTAGAGTTGAAAACCGTGATTGGCTCTGTAAGCAAAAGTTAGGCCAAAGGGCAGGGTGAAAACCTGGAAACAGGCAGTCTGTCCTTCAAAAAAAAAAAGAAAAAAAAAGCTACTGGATTGGGTTGGGTCCATTCCAGGCAAAAATAAGGCACACGGTTATATGAAAATCTCTAAGGGAACGCATTTCCCACAAAGAAAACCTAGTGTGAAAATCCACAAGGGACGCACTACCTTTAAATCAATAACTTCCGATGCCCGGAGTGATAAGGCGGCATTACTTGAGATGATTTCCTTTCAGCCAGATAAGACATAATTCAGGACATGAGTCAGAATCTCAGGCATTTGCTCATTGATCGGGGGGCAAAGTTGCACACCTGACAGTTCTCTCTGAAGAGTTTATGGGTCAGAGTCCCTAAGCCAATATGCCATTTCTAGTTCCTCAGTGGGCATGGTGGAGCGGCCAAGCCATATCCTCAATGGATCCTTAACCACTCAGGACAGGGTCTATCCATTTTGGCATGCATTGCATACAATTCTTTAGCAAACATCTGCATATGGCCATTTACACTTGCATGCACAATCTATTATATATGTTTGTGCGCGCATAATTTTGCAGGAAGCATCCAAGCGAAGAACCATCACTATTTGAGGATGGACCTGCACTTTTTTTAGTCTGGAGCAGACTCGGTGCAGCTCAAGAGAGCACTTCTCGCTTCTTATAAGTCTTGAGCAGACTCGGCACATCGCTATCTGTGGATAGCACCTGCACTTTTAGTAGTCTGTAGCAGACTCATTGCGGTCCTCTGAGGAGGACATCGTTTGCACTTTTAGTAGTCTGTAGCAGACTCGGTGTTGCTCAAGAGAGCAACCTCTGCACTTTTAGTAGTTTGTAGCAGACTCGGTGCAGTCCTCCTCTTTCGCTTTTTGTAGTCTTGTCAGCGACTTGGTGCATCGTCATCTGCGGATGACACCTGCACTTTTAGTAGTCTCAGTCCTCCTCTTGCGCTTTTTGTAGTCTTATCAGTGACTCGGCGCATCGTTATCTGCGGATGACACCTGCACTTTTAGTAGTCTTGTCAGCGACTAGGTGCAGTCCTCCTCTTGCGCTTTTTGTAGTCTTATCAGCGACTCGGTGCATCGCCATCTGCGGATGACACTTGCACTTTTAGTTATCTTGTCAGCGACTCGGTATAGTTCTCCTCTCGCACTTTTTATAGTCTTGTCAGCAACTTGGTGCATCGTCATCTGTAGATGGCACCTGCACTTTTAGTAGTCTTGTCAGCGACTCGGTGCAGTCCATCTCCTGCGTTTTGTATTCTTGTCAACGACTCGGCGCATCGCCATTTGCGGATGGCTTTTGCACTTTTAGTAGTCTATAGCAGACTTGGTGCAGCCCTCTGAAGAGGACATTTCTCGTGTTTTGTAAGTTTGTAGCAGACCCGATGCATCACCGTCTTAGGATGGCTCCCGGCACTTTGTAGTCTTGTCAGCGACTCAATGCAACTCAAGAGGATGAATCACAACACTGTTCCCGATGGAGCAGCTGGAAGGAGGCAGCCTCATGTACGTGCTTCTTTCCCTTTCTGAATTTTGGCTCACCTAGGTACCCACGCACTAGCTTCCCCAAAATTGGGGGCAACTATAGACACCGGGTCCGAGTAGCTTTGATCAGGATTACCCAATGATGAAATTAAGTGCGCCGATTTATAGGCAAAAATAATGAAAGTTAGAAGTGATAATTTCGTTGTCGTTTTGATTTGTTATGAATGAATAAAAATGTATTTTAAAAATATTTTAAAAAATTATTTTGGGCTAAAAAAGTGAGTTTTTTAAATTATTGCTTTTTTAGGATTTTTTTTAAAAACAAATCGGCTAATGTCGCGCGCAGCAGCGCCCAGCGCGCTGGGCGAGCGACACCCTAAGTGTCACCCGCGTGCTCGCATTCTGCAGTTCTTAGTAATTATTGGAGTTAATTTAATTTAATTCTTTAATTAAAAAATCTGAATTTTTGGGGAAAAATAAAAGGGAATTTAGGAAGGAAAATTGGGGTGGGGGGGGGGGGGGGGGGGGGGGGGGGGGATTTTCTTTATAAAAATTATCTTCTTCTTTCTTCTCTAAAAAGAAAATTCTCTCAAATTTTCTAAAGAATTTTTCCAAGAAAATTATCATGGCAAAAAATAATAATTTTTGTTCTTGGTGACTTCCTTCTTTTCAATTGACAATTTTTACCTTTAAGACAAATAAATAAATTGTTTGTTCTTGAGTAAAAATTCATTTTTAACATTTTGTTTTTCTAATATTATTCATACAAATCAAGGCAAGGAATTGGATCGTTTACCTTCATTTCTTCAAGATAAATTTTGAGGGTAAGCATTCTTGGCTCCAATGTTAATTCAATTTTTTTAATTCAATTTTTATTTTCAATTAATTGGTTAACATGTAAATTCTTTTAGATCTATTTTTTATTTTGTAAATTCTTCTAGACTTTTTATCATGTAAATTTTCTTAGATTTATTTTATTTTCTTAGTTAATTGTTCATATCATGATTTCCTACTCATATTATTATCATGCCTTAAACATGCCATGTTAATTTTATTTCCTATTATTCTTGCATGTTTATATGATTATTCACATCCTTGGTTGTCATTGTGCTTTGTTATTATTATTATCACCATTGTTATTTTTATTACTTTTGCTATAATTTGTTACTAGTATCATCATTGTTAGAATTATTATTTATGTTTTATGCATGCTGAATTTTATGTATATTATACTTTTTATGCATGATTGGATGTTATTGTTGTTATTTTGTGTTTTTATGCATGTTAAATTCTATCATCATTATTTTATGCTTGTTTATGCATGTTGAATTTTATTATTATTGTCACACCCCAAATAGAGCCTAGTCGGATTTGGCAAGGTAAGTCGGATAAGTGAAGGGTATTTCGGTAATTTGTGCATGAGGAATTTGGATGATAAGGATTTAATTGCAAAGTAATTAATTAATTAAGTTAAGTGTGGGAAATTATTTGGTGTGCATGTGGTGTATGGTTGTAGGGTGTTTTTTTGTGGCATTTATCTAGTGGATGGTGTGTATGGTACTAAGGGTGGTAAATATCTACCTAAGAATTATATAATGAGGTAAGTGTATGGTACCTTGGTGTTTGAAAGTCAAAGGGGGAATTGTGGTCCAATGAGAGCTTGCCATGTGGCATGGTTGGTGAGCATTGAATGAAGAAAAGAAAAAAAGAGAGAGAGAGAGAGAGAGAGAGCACTGAATTTGGCATTCCCGTTCTCCCCTCCCTCTCACGCCTCCTCTTCTTCTTCTCTTCTCCATTCTCTGCTTTTCCTTTCCTTCTCTTTTGGACGGATGTTTGTGCTTGCTAAGGGGTGCTTTGATTGAGTTTTGGAACAAGATTAAAGAGGTTTGTGTTTGGGTTTTGATCCTTCATCAGGTTCTTTTTCTTCTTCTTCTTTTCTGATTTTATTTGAGTTAGGGTTTGGATTAAGAAGTTATAGGTTTTATTTGTGCAAGCTTTGGGTGGCAAGAAGAAGAATAAAGGCAAAGAGAAGATTAAAGCTTGAAGAGTTTATGGGTTGTGCTTCAAAAGAGGTTTGGGAGTGTTTATGCCCTTTTCTTTTCTAGGATCAAGTTTGTGTGCATATGTGTGTTTATATTTGATTTCTGGAAATTAGGTTGTGAAATGGATTTATTTTGGCATGCATGTTATGGGCTTTTGATTGAGAAGAGTAATTATGCATGAGTGTGAGTTTATTGTGGTGATTGTGTGGTATGATGTGGTTTTGCAGTAAAATTCTGGGTTTTGATAATTTTTGGGATTTTGAATTTGAATTGATGTTTTGTGTGGAATTGCTTGAGGATAAATGTTATATTATGGGTATTGATGGTGATGGGTGTTTGGATTTGAGGTAATAGGTCATTTGATATGATGTGTGTTTATGTGTGAGTTTAGGGAGAGGAAGAAACCTGCAGAATTTGCGAATCACGACTCTGTCGCGATCGTGACACCATCGTGAGCACGACAGAGATCGGTGACCCTATTGCTGGATGGTGCTGTTATGAGCACGCGACCTTATCGCGAGCCCGCGATAGCAATAACTGTTGTGTGCTCTCTGTCGCGAGCACGATGGTATCGCGATCGCGACAGAGCGTAATGTTGGCCTGTGCTATCGCGAGCACGCAATCTGTTGCGAGCCCGCGATAGCGATGCTTATGCTCTCTGTCGCGACTGCGACAATGTCACGAGTGCGATAGAGCCGAACTTTTTCTCCTCCCCGCGATTGCAAGGTCCGTCACGCGCGCAGCGAAGGGACTATGGTCTCTGTCGTGAGCACGACAGCCTTGTTATGTTGAATGAGTTTTCTTTTGGTGTTTGGTTTTGAACTCCAATTTCTTTTAGTGCTTATAAGTCCTATACCTGTTAACTTATGAATTATATGAATGTGAATCCATGATATGAATATGCATATTTGTATATACATATGATTTGGGATATAATAGAATGGATTGAATGGATTATGCATGATTGGCATTTTGAACTTATTTAAATGTCTGTCACATTATGATTTATTAATAAGGAACTATATTATGTGACTCGCAACATGATTTGTTTTATGCACGACCTGCGAGAGTCAGTCTAGTGGATAGTTAGGCATGCCTAATAGAGTCTCTTTAGCTGCAGCACCTTTGGACGTTTGGACCCTGATCAGGTCCCTGTTTAGTTCCTCGCGGACCCTTTAATGTGTATGGATCTTGTTTAAGATCCCCTAATGTGAAAGTGTTTCGAATGAGAATTAATGACGTCGTTATTCGATTAGTACCCGTAAGGTACGCCCATCTGTACCTATAAGGTACTGTCAGATAAAGTTTATGTGATTACTTCGATTCATACCCGTAAGGTATGGCCCGTTCGTGCCTGCGAGGCACTGTCTGATTACTCGTTATCCACTACTGTGAGTCAGCAGGTATTCTGTTTGTTTTGTCTAATATGAACAAGAGAATGTGATATTCGTATGAGCACGGTTTTGGACATGTGAATCGGTTATGCATCCAAATGTGATTATGAATCTCTGAATGGGTTGGGTGTGACCTAAACATATGGATTGGACATATTTGTCAGTATATATATATATATATATATATATATATATATGTATATCATATTGTGAATGTATTTGTATGCCATCAGTTGTGGATATAAGTGCTGGAATTAAAACGTGTATGACTGTGACCATAATCGTTACAATGCCATGAACATATTTTATTATGTTATGCTTGTGAGAATGTGAATCTGACTAGTTAGGTTATAAGCATACGAAATATTATGTATATGAATGTGAGCTTAAATTACAAATAGATATGGTTAATTAGTGTGTATATGAATGAGATTCTATATTGTTAACTATTATGGTAGCATGTGAATTAGTATGCGTAATAAGGCGATCTGGACTATTGAATAATCATATATGTATTATTTGGGGTACAATGCATGTGGATCGGCCTCGGTAAGTGTATGTGCGGTAATGGATGATGATGAGGCAAGTTAAAGTGTATAAGAATCTGATCTTGAACTAGTGTATGCTTTGAATGTAAAATTGTGCTATCTGTTCCTTTGGTTTTAACTATTGGAGTATCTTCGGCAGGTTGTTGTGTGTCTACGTTCCTGGCATGATATTTTATGTGATAGAGTTGCGTAGTGGAAGTGTAGTGTTTAACATCTTCCCATGGGTTTGGCTAGAGTTTGGGTTAAGGCATGATAAGTGTATGTTTAGATAGCTAGTGTTCTTAGCATGATGGTTGGGTACGTTATTATATAGAAATTGTGTTGCATGTGAATGGGTTTTCCGTTAATGCATGGATATCTTAGCATGATAGTTGCACGTGTAATATCTCTTATGACTGCGCACGATAAAGTACTAATACTTGATACCTCGGTAAGTATATGCGGGTGAGATTGTAAGTACTTCGGCATGTTAATACTTGTATTTTGTTTGACCTTCTGTTTGCATTAGTTCGACTAATATGATTATAGGAATGTGGTAACTGCATGATTTTGTTAATGTGATGAGTACTCAAGTAATGTGTACGTTTTTATGGATATAATCTTATGAATGCATGGTATTTTTGTACAAGCATGCTATTCCGTCTACTATGAAAAATTGCATGTGCCATTTGTGACTGTGTTATGCTTTGGCGACCATTGTGAATGGCCGTCCATTTTACTTGTGTGTTCTCCCCACTAAGCGTTATCGCTTAGCACGGGCTCTTTTCCCATGCAGGTGGCAGGTTTGGATTGGTTCGAGTCGCGCGTCTGTAGGGTCGGCCACATAGGAGTTAGAAGTATTTTGTTATTTTGTTTCAACTCCTGTATTTCAGATTCTGTAAATTTGTAGCCTTTTTTATATATTCGATTATATGTAAGGATCTTCTTGTAATTAAGTTTTCAATTACTTCTTCATTTTATCAGTTGTCTTATGCTTCCGCTGAATGATTATATGTATGTATGTGAGTTAATGTATGTTCAGTTATTGTTTCTATAAAGGTTTAATTTCCACTGTATCTCCGTATTTTTTTATGTATGAATGTATGTTTTCGCTTATTGCATGTACGCATGTGTGTGAGTGAGCGTCAGTAACGCACCCGCATCCTTCCAATGGGGACATAGGGGGTGTTATAATTGTTATGTTATTTTTTATGCATGTTGAATTGTTAATTTGTCAAATTGCATATTTTTATTATGTCATTTTAATTGATTTGTCACACATTATGCATTTTTATTTGCTCTATTTTTATAGTATATTTTTAAATTCATATTTCTTACTAACATGGCTTTTATTTGTTTTTTTTATTTCAATACTTATTTTTCATGTGTGAGTTTTTTTATGGCAAGTGAGAGCCCATGAAGATTTGAAGATCCATTTGGGAGTTGTTTATTTTTTTTATTGCTTTTCATTATTTTGGATTAATTCACTTTATCATGTAATTTGTAGTAATTTATTTTATGCACGTTAATTAAAAAATCACAAAAATATTTATATTAATTAATTTGATTTTTTCTAAATAAAAAGGGGACTAATGTCCTTGATTTTTCATCCAAAATAAATTGTCACTTTAAAATTATTTTCTTTAATTATGCATGAGAGGACCAATGTCCTCATCTTTAAAAAATAGCCCGATTTATGTATGAACTGTATTTTATTTACAAATGGGGGTTGTATTCTGCCCCTAGTTTTATTGTAATTTAATTTTATGCGCTTTCATTTACTTTATTTATCGCTTTCTCTATGTGATTGACATGCGCTTTAATTAAATTGCATTAAAATTGAATGAGAAATGGGATGAAACACTAAATTCAAAACTCAATTATAAACTTAATCAAGGTATGAATAAATGGGAAGTCTCGAACCATCTCTGGTCATTGGGCTCAATGAGGCGAGAGGACCATTTCAATGTTCCATTGGAATGAGACTTCCAAGACACCTCTTGTGTCCCGTAAAAAAGGCTTTAACTTGCATAGTTCTAGGCTCCACGAGGCGAGAGGGCAATCCTAATGTTCTATTAGGATGGGGCCTCTAAGACCCCTCTGGCTTGCCCAAAATGGACATAGCAGCGCTGTCTTAGGCTCACTGAGGCTAGATGATCTTTCTCGATGTTCTATTAGGTGGCGACTCTAAGAAATCTCCTTGTTGCCCAAAATGGACGCACTTGTAATTTCTTACAAGTTTTATGAACCTCTCTTGATCACCCTAAAGGCGGGCATTCGGGATGACCCGGGGGTTCGGCGCGTGTCACACCTAGATTGGTATGTTAGGTTAGATAAAACCACTAAGTATTATTGGGACAAGATGGATCTAGCCTTTGGTTCGCATTACCATAATTCAGCTCATATAGATGTCACCCTTAAAGACTTGGAGTTGCTTTTGCAGAAGTCCTTTGAATCATTCACAGACTACCTTAGTTGGTGGAGTAGCATAGTGCTCCAAATGAGAGACAAACCCAAAGAGTCAGAGCAGATTAAGATGTTCATTAAGAATGCTAGCCCCTATTTGAGAGACGGCCTAGCTGCTAAAGGTCTTCGAGATTAGGAAATGGTGAAATATATAACAGTAGATTTAGAGCATGCCTATGTTCCCAAAACTGCGACCATGTAGGGAAGTTAGAATACCTACAATAAAGGACGATACTCGAATAGTGGCTATAACAAGACTACTAGGGTAAGTTCAAATACTTCGAAGATAGCTGATGTTGTAATGATCACCCCAAGGACTTATTCTACGTTGGAAAAGCCTATGCTATGGATTTTACAGAAATGGTCAAAGAGGCCTCTAAGGTCACCACTTCCTACTGATCACCGCTTAGACTTGTACTGCAACTTCCATTAGTGGATAGGTCATGCTACAGATGATTGTCACACTCTGTACAATGCTATCCAAGACTTGATTGATAGTGGGTGGGTTCCTAACCCTAAAGTCTGAAAGAAGGGCAATAAGAGTAATCGCAGTGTACCTCCACCCTATATGTTTGGGTTGAGTTTACCAGAGTCTATGGCACTATTAGACTTTGAAAGAATTTGAATGGGATGGAATTATGTCAATAAAACTAGAGTTTGAGGGGGTGAATATCATCTAGGATAGTAATGATAGTGATGAAGGGGTACCGATGGTGAGACTCATGTCGATCACGAATTACTAAGACAGTACAAATTTAGAATTCGAAGTGGTTTAGCAAGTTAGTAAGAAAGGGAAGATAATTAAAAATCCTAATAGGGTATAGGCTATGACTAGAAACGGATAAGTAGTCCCTAATGAACCCACAGGTGTAAGTGAGGACAAAACTCCCTTAGATGGAGAACTAGATAGAAATGAGGATGTAGAGCCCTTTTTGGTGAAACAGCTCAAGAAGACACAGCCCAGATCTTGGTATAGGAGTTACTGTGCTCTTTTAAAGAGAACTGCCATAAGGTAGTGGATGCCTTTATCTTAGTGCCTTGCTGGTTTCATTAAGGAATGGAAGTTATAACCACTACCAGCAAGGCTAGCCAAGACCAATTACAGCCTGGACACATAACATATTAGTACAGTGCTTTCAATCAGCACACAGGCATCAAATAGACCACTGTTGAATCTTAAGGGATTGAATCTAAGACTTGATTGACACCAAGAAGTTGATCAACCTATAAAAGAAGGGAAAGAAATAGGAGGGTACAATGTTGTGCCACCGCCAGTCTTTATGGTTGGGTCAAGTCTACCTGAATGGCATGTTTTGCGAGATTTGTATGGTAATGATTACTTAGCCATCATTCATAGGGCCCAAGAAGACAATGGGAGTCCGACTAAAGAAGTCCAAAGATAAGGGGTTGGTTCTGATGAAAGCTCAGGCACACCAGACACTTAGGACATTATAGTATTTATAAGGACCCAAATTTTACCCTACTCATATTAAGGTGTGATTAGGGTTGGATGATGATCAAATATGCTTGATTTGTTATGGTTATACCGAAAGGACGTAACAATCATTAATAAAAAAGATTCGACAAGTATCAGCAAATGGTAATCTATTTAAAAAGTGAATAAAGTGTATTAAATAAGTTAATTTGAGGGTTAAATTATAAGTTTAATTTAAATTAAAAGGTAAATGTATAAATTAAAAGGGAAAGGAAGGATTGATTGTGTAAAACTCAACATTGGCAAATTATATTTTAACATCTATCTATTCTAGAATTCTGAATTTGAGAGGATATTTAAGATGGGAAGTCAGTTGAAATGGGAGAGGAATTCTAGAATTCTCATCTCCTTCTCCATGCTAACTTCTTCCTCTTAGACAGAGCCAAATTGAAGGTTTATTCGGAAATGGAGTTTTGGCTATAAATTGCATGTAAAATTGGTAAGTTATTATTTACTTCATCTTTTTCTTTGCTGTTCTTCATATGATTTTGATGGAGAATGGTATGATGAGGATAATTCATAAATTGTAATACTGGTATTTTGTTTGAATCTCCCAATAAAGAGGAATAAAGGAATAGAAAAGGAATAGTTAAGGAGTTAGAGATGAAGAGAGCAAGCTAAATAGGTTTGGGAACTTAGTTTATTTATTATATGTGTTTGTTGCATGTTAAGCTAATTTTGATGTTAAATTTATAGTGAAAGGGGTGGTTATGTATCTATAAGAGATAGAAAAATGTGAGTTAACATGTAATAGTTACAGAGAAAACACACTCTATTTTTTTAACATCCCAAAAGGACCCTAGTAGAAATTGAGGTTTATTGTGTTAAAGGATATAATTATAAGTGTATAAGTGAGAATTGGATAAATTAAGGGTTAAATTGAAAGAGAAATTCAAGTATAAGGAGAAAGATTTTGTTTAGTGAGTGAATTGTAAATGAACAAGGACTTAAAGGACTTTTACCAAGGATTAATAAGATTGACCAATAGGAGTTTGACACTAAAGCTTGGTAGTTGGGAGCAATTAATGTGGGAAAAGAAGAAAGGAGGAGAGAGAGCAGAGGCAAAGTCAGATTTTTGCCTTTGTGTTTCCCTCTTCCTGCGTGACCTCCCTGTTCAAGTTTCTTCTTCTTCTTCTTTCATCTCTTGCTCCTAGCTTCTTCTTCTTGGTTGGATCTTCAAGTCTTGAGTGAATTTAAGAGGTTAAGTGGTTGTTACAAGCTGAGTAAGAGTTGGATATGGTTTCTTCTTCTTCTACCTTTAGTTTATAATTAAGGATTTTGTGGATTAAGAGTTTTTGTTTGGTTTGTTTGTGCAAGAATCCTCTAATAAGAGGAAGAGCAAGGGAAAAGAAAAGGTTGGGCCTTGAAAGTGTGGTCTTAGAGCTGCTATTTTTTTTGAGGTTTGGAAGTTTGTTTTAATTGATTGAGTTGTGTTGTGAATTTGTGATGAATTATGGAAAAAAAAAAATAAGTTGCTAATATGTTGAGATGCATGTTTTGAGCCGAGTCTTGATATGTGTATGAGATGTTAGGATTATTATGGCATATGTAAGCTCATATATAAAATTGTATGAACTAAAGCAATTTCTGAGTTCATTATTTAAATCGTGTATTTGTACTCATTTATTTGACTCTAAAAGGTATAGATTACTATTCATATGATCATGAGTATGTTTAGAATGCATGTGTTAATTGGTTTGAAATTATATGTATGATATATGAGTTTTGGGTTTCTTTAGATTGCCCTAAAAACAGAGTTAGTTTCTAGCATTTTGGCCTCACACGGCAGCAAGGCCAAGCTTTACCACCATGTGAGCATGCCAAAAGCCATGGAAATTCTCTGTTGCATCACACAGTGGTAAGGGATATCCTAACCGCCGTGTAAAGTGCTTCTAGACTGTGTTTTTGGGCGTGTACTCATTTACACAGTGGTAAGACCTTGTCTAACCCCTGAGTAAATTGATTATAGATTTGAATATTGCATCTGGTTCATTTCACATGGCGGTATGGAACTTCCTGATCGCCATGTAAAGTGATTCTGTTTGATGACTTGTGAGCAGCCCAGATCAGGGTTACCTAATGATGAAATTAAGTGCCTGTTCACAGAAAAAGAAGGTTGGAAGTAATAGTTTTTTTTTGTCAAAATTGCTTTTGAAAAATAAATAAAAAATATATTTATTAAAAATTAAAAACAAAAAAGAAGGTTGAAAGTGATAGTTTTTTGTCAAAATTGTTTTTTTTTTAAAAAAAAAAAGGAAAAGGAGATTTCGGCAGATTGCGACCGCCGGTGCGCGAGGTTAGGCGCCCCTCGCATGTAGGCCAGCCACATGTAGCCAAGGCAAGGCCCGCGCCTCTCGGGCGCGAAGCGCTTGCGCATGCTTAGGGGCGGGCGCCTCGCGTGCGCACTGAGGGGCAGCCTAGTCAGGGCGTCCCCTGCCGCCAGCAGCCCCTGGACGTTGAATTCGCATTTTTTGTCCTTTTTTTTATTTTTTCCATTTTTTTTTGGGAATTTTTAAGGTTACATGCATTTTTTTAAAAAATTAAAAATTGGAATTTAATTGACATGAATGGCTTCCTAGAAAGCAGAGATTTAAAAGGTTTTTTTTGAATGAAAAAAGGAGTATTTTTTCTGTGATTTTTGAAAGAAAGAAAATTGATTTTTTCTTAATTTTTCCTCTTGAAATCTTTGATTGTTGGCAAGGAAATCGAATTCACAATCTACCTTTTGGATATTGATAATTCTAAGGGTAAAGAATTCTGGGCTCAATTGCATCATTTTGTATTTTTTTCTTTATTTTTCCACCATTGATGAACATTTTGAAGCTTTTTAATATGTGATAATTTGTTTGTTTTTATGTTTTAATTCGTATATTTGGATGTTATCTTAAGTTTCCCACATGAAAATCATATCATAAAATGTAAAATCACATGAAATAGTACTATTTTTTATGGAAATTTGAGAAAAGGGAACAAAGAAAAATCACTGTGCTTTTGCTCATCTCCTTACCCACGAGGGGCAGGAAGAAGGTGAGGGGTGGCCTAGGCCAGCTTGCTCCTCGTGGCTAGGCCACCCCTCACCCCCTGTTTTCGTCTTTTACTGCATTTTTCTCTTTTTTACCCCGTTTTCGATCCTTTTCGGTCCATTTTTGCATGGCATGCGTTTTTTGCATGATTTTAATATTATTTTGCTAATGTTTATTTATTTTATGTGATAATATTTATTTTTATTATTTTATTTGATTTAATTGATTTTTTTTAGATTATTTTACCAACATTATTTTTATTTTATTCTCTACAATTCTTATTTTTTATGTGAGCATTTCACTAGCACAAGGAGGATCCATGGAGACTCGAAAGCATCTTTTATTATTTTTGTATTTTTCATTATTGTTTTTTTATTCTATTATTTAATTGAATTTGCAATAAATTTAGTATATTTTATGCACTAAAAAAGAAAATCACAAAAAAAAATATTTTTATTAACAAATTGGATTTTTTTCTAATAAAATAGGACCAATGTCCTAATTTAAACCAATAAAATATCACCTTAAAGAGTTATTTTTCCTCAAAATGGGATCACTCATCCCAATTTTTTTGAAAATGGAATCACTCATCCCAATTTTTAAGTGTTCATGAAGGAACTAATGTTCCTATTTTTAAATAATACCCCGCTTTATGTATGAGTTTTATTTATGTTGTTTTAGTTTTATTTTGGGAGATTGTATTTTTGTCGCATATTTTATTTTCATTTTGGGGATTGTATTTTTGTCCCAATTTTATCTTCTATTTTATTTTGTAATTTTCTTTATTATTTTATCTTTTTTTATGCTTGATATGCGCTTAAATTTTAATGCATGACGTGTGAGAGAGAGATGGAAATTTAATATAAAAACTCATTTATAATTAACCAAAGCATTAATAATAGTAAAGTTCTGAACTACTCTCTAGTTTAGACCCCGAGGTTAGACGAATTTTCCCAATTTCTTATAAATTGGGTGGTGACTCTAAAATACCTCAAAGGTGCTTATAGGTTTCATGGGATTAGATGAACTTATCCAATGTTCTATTGGGAAGGGATTCCAAAATATCTCATGATTACCCAAGATCTAAAGATGCGAACCCTCTCTGGCCCTAAAAGTGGGCCTTCCGAGAAACGATCGGGTTTGGCGCGCGTCACATACACCTTCTCTTTCCTTTTCTCATTTTTGTTGAAATCTTCAGCTAAAACCACCAGAAATCACAGCATTATCAACCCTTGTTACATAATTCCCAACTTTGATCATTTAAGAAGAATAGAAGAAAAATATGATGAGATAACTTGCTAAGTCATAACTAATTCTTTTAAAGCATACGAGTCATAATTAAATAAATTATTATCTTGTCGTGCTTGTCAAATCTTTTTCATTAATGACGGTTATGTCATTTCAACACGACTGCCACTTAATCAAGTACATTTGGTTACTAGCTGTAGACACCGAGTCCTGAGTCAGCCTAGATCGGAGTTACCCATAATCATTCTATTTCAATATTTATAGAAGTTGATTAACATATATAATCACATTTCTTTTATTTTCATATTTACCCTTTTTATGTCTTTAATATGTCTATATATAATTTCATCTTATTCAAGCTTTATTCATATCAATTGCCTACTATTATCTTTCCATATTATCATCTTTCCATTATATACATTCATAGCATGATCATATATTCATATATTCATTTATAATTATACAGTCATAGTTGATAGTTCTTGCCATACAATTCTAAATAATGCCAATGAACAAATAACAATTATGCATAATATACACACACACACAGACATACACACACACATATATATGTGTGTGTGTGTGTGTGTGTGTGTGTGTGTGTATGTATGTATGTATGTATATATATATATATATATATGTATGTATGTATGTATGTATGTATATATGTATGTATGTATGTATGTATGTATGTATGTTATCATTATATACAAGCTAAAACCAATTGGTTCAATATAAACTATAAGGTAAATCCGATCAGCATGGTGTCTTAGCAAGTTCAACATGGTATTTGTAACTAATTCAGACTGGTTCATGAAGTATAAGCAAGTTCATAAGACATATAAGCATGATCTGATCGGTTCATGGTGTCTAATATAAAATGTAAGTTAGTTCCGACTCAGTCTCTTTAAACAAGTCTAATGTGAAAAATTTAGCTAAGCCTGATTAGATCTAGGGTTGAGGAACTATTCTAATTGGATTTCTAACATAAATTCAATTCAATCATGAGTTAAAGGACAATTCTGGTCAAATTCCTATCTTAAATCTGACCAGATCATGGGCTAAAGGACAATTCCAATCGGATTTCCATATAGTAAACAGGCTTCTTAGGCAAAATGGTCCTATAAAAAATGTTCTTCTTTGTCTTAAGTTTCTTATGGATAAAAAATCAGGCCATTTAGATTAGTAAATCAAGAGATATGGCTAAAACATTACAAGCTGCTCCTATGTGTTTTTTAGGGACAGAATTGTAGCTTTAACTTTGAAAAACTACTGGGATTGATTAAGATAGAATTTGGCTATAATTTCTCCATAAAGGTTACTCTAATATGTGTCTAGTTTCTATGTAATTTTGATTTATGCCATTTAGAGTCCTATAGAGTGAGTTACACTCAAAACATTGCAAGCTCTTCTCAAAACAGGGGCAGCAATAGGTCTGTGTTTTCACCATTTTTTAGTACCTTAGAGGTAGAATTGGATCATAGTTTCTCATAAGAAATATAGGTCTATGAGTCAAGTTTTATCTCCAACTAAAAAACCTAATTTGGAGGTCTGTTCTCTGAGATATGGTCATCAAAATAAAACTGGTCCTAGTGATCCTTTGACAGATTTTCCCCTAAATCATTTCGTACAGCAAAAACAACCAATTTTGGCTATAAAAACATTAAACCAACACTCCCACATCAACTTCACATCCATTATAACATATTTATCATCTCAATTCATATTAAGCACAAGCAAGAAAATTTAAAGTTCCCGTACCTATTTTTGGCCAATTTCCCTTCTCTTGCCTCAAGCCTCCTCTTTCCCATTGGTTTTGCTGGAATTCCCCTCTAAAATCACCATGAATTTCATGTTAAGATCCTCTTCAACCTCATGTTTCCAGCTTATAACAAATAGAATAAGAAGAGATGAAGAAAATAGCCATAACTTACCCCATTTTTATACTTAAATATGCACCCAATTTAGCTTCTCTTTTTAAAAGCCCTTAAGCTTGATTTTTATGTATGTGTTAATGGAGAGGAGAGGAAATGAATTTCTATAAGGTTTTACCCTCTTTGGCCAGCCATAATGACCTTATATATGGCCAAGCAATTCTTGTAAATTCTAGAATTTGTGTTGTCTATTTCTCATTGGCTCACCTTTTTACATTTATCATATTTTATCAATTTAATCTTATCACTTATTTTTCAAATAGTTAGGCCTCATTTATAGATTGGCCCCTAATTTACATTTACATATACATACATATTGTACTTTTAATCAAATTTTGAATTACCCGAATCTTTTGAATTAATGATCGTTACGTCCTTTATGACACTTTAGTCACTTAACCCTACATATTAGGTTTCTATTTCACCCTAGACAAGCTTTAATACTATTAGGGTGTATTTTAGGGCCTTATAGAAAGGGTACTCTAAGAAGAAAATCACTTTCACTTATGTTGACTTGCACATTGAGGCGTGAGCACACTAGGCCACTATACATCAGAGCGGAGGTCAACAGTAAGCATACATCCTATGTGATGGTAGATGATGGTTTCACTATCAATGTGTGCCCATTAACAGCCATAGCAGCTTATGGTATAATTGAATCCATGCTCAGCAAGTTTAGGCTTACCATCACAGGCTATTAACAACTCAAAGAGGCAAGCCACTAGCACATTCAAGGCAATAGTAAAGATAGGGCTTATCATGATAGAAGCAGAGTTTGCAGTACTTCCAATCTTGAACAACTTCTCACTTTTGCTAGGAAGACTATAGTTTCACAAGCTGCGAGGGAAAATCAGGTCTCCATGTTGGAAATTACCAATCAACCCTTCAATGAATTCCACATAACCTGTATCAACATTGAGGAAGAAGGGAAAGAGTTTAAGAACCCCCAGGTAGTCAATATGATGAAAAAGATAAACTATTTTCTAGGTGTGAGTTTGGGCAAGAATTCCTAAGGGGTCCAAAAAGCTATTGCTCTGGTAGGATAGAAGGACAAGGAGGGTCTGGGCTATAGTACAGATCTTGCCAAAAGGAAAATTGAGTAAGAATCAGTCGACGTCCCCCGTATCCTGGAAAGTTTCATACGCGCATCTCAAGAATGTAAGTATTACAGAGAAGTTAAGCATGTGATAGTTAACATCAGCATTGTCCTTAGTTTTAATATCTTCAATGATGTTTTTTATTAGGTTACTGAGACCATCAAGCCCATATTTAAATTCTTGGATGGAGAGATCAAGATCAAATTTTTTGACATAGAGTTGTGCTGACCTAAGGAGGTTATGACACCAGAGCTACTAGCTATTATGGCCAAAGGGAAAGAAAAGATGGGTTCTGAGTTAGATGGTCCTAAAGAAGAACCTCCATAACCTGTACCAATGAGTGAGAAGGGTGAAGCTTGCACCACTGCATCAGCTGCTACTAAACTAGATGATAATTCTGATGCTGATGTAATTTATGTTTCAGATTTATTTGAAAATGATGTATCCTTCTCTATTTGTGTTAATAATATGAACAACTTTGCTTATTTGTATGATGTCTCATCTAATTGCATCATGCATGGTAATAATCATGACTAGCATGACATATTTGACATTAATTCAACAAACACTACTCCATTTAATCTCAAAACATAGGATAACCCTAAAGAGATCTTGATTGCATCCTACGTGACTCCAAGTCACATTTGTGAGTCGACTTTTGGGGTGTGACTCGCTGGTCATATCCCAGTTTTTATTTTGAAACCCCTTTTTTATTTATCTTATTTTTGCTTTATTTTATTTCCCTATTTTTACATAATCTGTATCTGTGTGTGCAATGTAGCCAACATAATGGAGCAATTTTACTTCTATGTAATTATTTATTATAAGCCTATTTAATGTAACAAAAGTTTTTTGACCGCATGATGGAAAAATGCCATATAAATGTATCTATATTGAATAATTGGGATTTTTATTAATAAAATAGGACCAATGCCCTATTTTATGCCCAAAGATCACATGTAAGTAATATGTTTTACATAATGTAAAAGATTTTGTATATAATTAAATAATATGGGAGTTTCTCTAAGAAAATTGGGACCAATCGTCCCCATTTTTCGGCAAACAAAATTCACAATAAACACCTCTTTACAAATGCATACGGGAACCAATATGCCCATCAAAAAGGACTTTTAATAACTACCCACTTTATGGATGTTTAATTAATATCTTATGGATATTTATGCCTTGATTTTACAGCTTTTTAGGTTGATTGAGTGAGCCTTTATTTTCTCTGCCATGATAATATGTGTGAGAAGAGAGATAAAATAATTAATCTAAGCCTACTTACGCCATATTAACTAAGGGTATAAATAAAAGTGAGGTTCTCATAAGGTCAGATCACCATTTCCCAATGTTCTATTGGGTGGCAACTCCTTCATACCTATCTCTTGCCTCTTTTAGGTTTAGGACTTGATGAATCCATCGAATCCCTTAACCATTGCAAACCGACCAACCATACCGAGAGGGAGACCTGTAATGGCCCAAAATAGTTACTTTCAAGAATAACGGTTTTTGAGCCATGAACAGTGACACTAGGGTGAAAAGTATCACCCCGGGTCAAAATATATTTTATTGGACCATTAGAAAGTACAATTTATATGGAGTCCAAGGACATGATTTGGAGTGAAAATGAGGTCAAATGAGTTCCCAAAAGTCAAAAATAAGAAAAAGTCTTGGGTTCGGCTTAAATAGTAATTAGGTTTGACTGGACTTTTCAAATAGTAAATGATCTCTGAAAATTTATCTGGAGGTATAGATAGACTTAGAATAACTTGTAGAATGATTTGGCAGTGAAAAAGTAATTTTATGATAACACTGAAAAATTGGTTAATTGAACCGGTTCAATTAAATCAAACCAAAAATAGACCTTGGTTGAGTTGAAACAAATGTTAAATAGGCTATTAAGAGCATAAAGAAAGAGAATGGTGAATAATTAACTGAACTAGTTCAACTAGAGAATCGAATCGGTCGGACTAGTTTGAACACAGTTAACCGGTTTGACTAAGAGTTGATCGAGTTCTAATGATGCTACAGAGCTAAAAAAAAAACTATTTGAAAGCATGTATTTGCTTTAAATAATATGGGCAAACATATGGTGATGAAAAATAAATTTTACGGTGAGATAGAAAATTAGGTTATCGAACAAGTATAAAATTATCGGACCGGGAAACAATCTCTGATTGACCTGAATATCTTTGTAGACCCTAATAAATATATTTAGAGAATTCTAAAATCATTTTTGGGAAAAATTAAACTTGGAAAGTGAGAAAAATTATTTTAGGTTGCATAATGGGCTTAAAAACCTAATTGGGCCTAAGATTGGTTGGCCCAACTTGGTTGGATTAAGCCCAGCCCATACCAGCCCCCTATAAATACCCCAAGTGATAGATTTCTCTAGAGAAATCCCTAGAAATCCAGCAGCTCCTCTCCTTTTCTTCTTGGCCATATTGTATATATATTTTCTCTCCATGATTTCTTCATTTTCTTCTCTTCCATGGTTTCCACCAAATCCAACCTTCTCGAGTAATTTCTAGCCTCTCTTTTCAATGATAGTGGTCTCCAAAATTCATTTGAAGTGAAGGAAGTGGGAAAAAGTAAGTAGAAAAGGTTATATGTTAAAAATGAGGTAAGTGATTTAAGGTCCTATAATTTGATTTAAAGGTTCAAATAGGTATTTTAGGATATATAGATTATATTTATATGGTTATATTGCAATAATAAAGCAAAATAATGGTGGATCTTTTGCTGAATATATTCGGCCACCATAGGTTCTCAAAGAGGAGAAAGTTGTTTCATGGGTTAAAGATCATGAAAAGGAAGTTTAAGGAGTGAAGATCAAGAATATAAGGTTGGTGGATACAATATCCCATTCTTCCATTTATTTTATATAGATTTAAGATTATGTTCATATTGCATGTATGTGATTTAAGAATGTTTAATTGAAATAAACTTGATAGACATGTTTAGAAAGATTAAATATGAGATTTTGAAAGATTAAAATGGAAGAAAATAAAATATATACTAAAGATATCATGTAGGCCTAATGATATATATAAGTGTACATGGGTATATTTTGTGAATTAATGTAAACTAATTGTATATCTATGTTAGTTAACATGTAATCTAGCTTGAATGAATGATAAATAGATGAGAAATAATTTTCAAGGTGAAAGTGTAATATAGACCAAATAGGTTACCTAAGTATAACTGAATAACTTTTATAATTTAATGAAATTTAATGGTATATCTAGGTTTATTAATATGTAATTTAAGTAAATAAATTATAAATAATGAAAAATATAATTAAGAAGAAAAAAGATTGAATGGGCCGAATGGTATACAAGAATAAATTATAGTATAATTTAGTTAATTAATTAAATATAATGGCATAAAATGAATAAAGAATGAAAATTTCGTGTGTGTTAATTTATTTGGAATTAATGGAATATATTTGAATATATAGAAGTATAATATTACGTTATGTTTAAGTTGAAATTTGTGGAATGTGTCATGTTAAAGTGAATTTATGGTATGAATGATGTTAGTATTAAATAATGAATGGTTTGGAATTGAATTGACGGAAATTAAATGAAATGGAAGTGAAAATGTTTTATTGGCCGAATGATTTTCTAATGAATTAATGATATAAAATAAATATAAGTTAAGTATTTCATGGTGATTTAATTAAATAAATAATTTTATTGCCCTTAGTAGTTGTCTGGTGGTTAAATCTAGCTCAAAATATAGTTGACTAACCATCCTATACAGCGGTAACGGGTCATGATGACTCGCATCAATATGCCAATGACGGTCTACTAAATGAATGTTGAAATGTTGAAATATTGAAATATTAAAATGTAAATGAAATGAAATGTAAATGTATGGGTGGTTTTTTGGGATCACTCTAAAATGCTGTGGATCTTAAGGCTCCACGTCCAGTGTATCCGATTCGAAAATTTCTATCGGATTGATACTGGGGGCAAAATTGTAAAATGAATTTAAAATTGTAAAAATGGATTGAAAATTAGTAAGTGGGAGTTAATATAAGAAATAGGATGAAAAAGGGACTTAATTATAAGAGTTTAAAAAGATGTAGGGATTAAATGGCAAAAGTGTAAATTTAATGGTTATTAAAGTTAACTAAAAGAAAATATGAATAAATTGGTAAAATAAGGTAAATTGATTATTGCATAAAAATTAAAATGTAATTTGGCATGAAAATTATATTCAAAGGTTTAAACAGTAAATTATATATCAAAAATAATGAAAAAATGAATTTAGTTGAATGAATAAATCCTAATAAAAGAAAATAGAGTAGAAATAAAACTAAAATGCAACGATGTTGAAGAAATAGGGTAAAATGGTAAATATGTAACAAATGGGGATAAAAAGGGTATTATTGCAATTTGAATGAAATTAAAAGGACCTAAGTGCATATTAGTATGAAAATAATATTACAAGGACTAAATAGTAATTTACGTATCAAATAATAAAATAAATGTGATAATATGGTCAATAATGGCATTATTGTAAATAAATGAAAAATGAAGGGTAATAAGGTAAATTGGTATGAGAATGAAATTTAAAGATTAAATAACAACCTTATATGTAAAATAATGAAATAGATGTAAAAATGACTAATTAGTGACATAATAATATTTAACGGACAAAAAGGTAATTAGTTTTCCAAAATAATGAAATTAATGTGAAAATAAATAAATTAGTGGCATTAGTATAAATAAATAGAATTAGAAAACAATACTGTAATTTAGTGAAAGTTTAGAGATTTAAATGTAAATCTACGATAATAGTGTTAATTAAATGATGAAATAAAAGTTTACAGTGCAATTAAATGATAATGAAATATTCAACTATTAAATAGTGGTAACCATGAAATAAAATTAACATATATAGACACACACACACACACTAAAGGTTGACCACTACAAAAAAAATAACGATTTAGCAACTACTATAATTTAGCCGCAAAATTGCGACAAATTAGCGATTGCAATTGTATTCAGTCGTAAAATTATAGTTTTTCAATAAGAATAGTAAATTAGCGACTGCAGAAGATAATTAGTCGCTAAATTTGGGCGAAAAAAATTAGCACTTTTTTTTGCGACTAATTTAGCGACAGAACTTGTAGTCACTAAATAATTTTGATTTTATTTTATTTAGGAAAATGGTTTATTGAACAATAGCAACTAAGTTTTCGTCGCTAATCAAAACCAAAAAATTGCGAATAAATAGCGACTGAAACATCTGTCGCAAATATTAAAAGTATTTTTAGCGACAAGATTAGTGACTAAATGTATATGTCGGTAAAGGAAAAGATTTATTTTGAATTAATTAGCGACTAACAATATGTAGTCACTAGCATGCATTTAAGACTCAAATTGCAAAAACCTAAACCCCCAAATTTTCTTTCTCACCCGAATTAAAAGACATAAAGAGACAAAACAACGAATCCCCAATTTTCCCCAATCCCCCGTCACTGGTCTCGCCGCCCATTATCTCTAGCGGTCTAATCAGCGATAGCAACTCTGGTGACTTCTAGTGTGTGAGAGGTAAGTTAAATACATGTAAACCTCAGCTAATTTCAGTGCCCGATGTTTAAAAGTTGATATGGAGTTGGGTGAATGTTTTTAATGTAAAATTTTTCTTCTTTGTTGAGGTTTTTGGCGAGATTGGACAGGCGAAAGGAGGAGGAAGGAGATGGGATTTTTTTTTTGCTATCAGATCCAAATCTAGTAAAGCTAAATGCACAAAAAGGTATGTTCCAGTTGATGACTGTAGATTTTGTTAAGTTTTAAGACTTTATTATGAATCTTTGTGATTTATTCTATTTATTTTGACATTTGTTTTACTAGTTCCTGTATATATGTTGGCAAACAGTATGAGTTTGGTGTTTGTACACAGAACATCCTCTGTTTTTGTTATGTTTTTACTACTCATGTTTCTATTTATGAAAGGGGTGTGCTTGGATAAACCCGTGTGTTAGGATAAACCCGTGTGTTACGATAAACCTGGTCATGTTGCTAGAACATTGCATATGAAATATGCAATGTTGAAAAAACTCCATATCTGCATCCTTGAAATGGGTTAAATGCCTATCCAATCATAGTCACCTATAGACACACATATAGGGAAAGACAGAAAAAGAAACACTGGACGTTGGCTTGTCAGTGATAAATAAATGCTATACACCACTTAATGTAAGATATCAATTGTTAAAGGGAGTCTTGAATCTTAATGTGCAAGATGTGCAGCATTTTGGGCTTTGGGTACCCTTTTTATGACCGAGGGCCAACCTCCTATGGCAAGTGGGAGCCCATGGAGATTTGAAGATACCATTTGGGAGTTAATTTGTCATTTTTATTGTTTTTCATTATTAAATTACCACAATTCATATTTGTATCCGAAGATACACACCAGCGTTAGCACCCGTAGGTGCTGATAATTTAATAAGATATAAGTGTATATTCACATTTAAGAATCCAAAAAGGATTCAATACGCATAATTGATTCCAAGGGAATCGAACACTTTGGCTGCAGCTCTTAGACCCTATAGGCATGCTTATCTATCCACTACTCGACTTGCAAGCTAAATTATTAATCCGGTTATTGTTCATGTTATCATAAAGTTTAACATGATAAAATCTCAATATGTAACATCACATCACTTACTTACATTTATGGCTTATTTCACAATTCACACATCATTGTATGTATGTATATATATATATATATATATATATATATATATATATATATATATATATATATATATATTAATATGATATAATACCATAATAGCTTTCATATGCATACCCATTCATCAATCAAACACATTGATTCAACCGAAATAGGTCAATTATATAGAAGTGTCGCGCTCGCGACCCATGTCACACTCGTGACAGTGCTCACGATAGAGCTAAACCTTTGCCTCTGTTGCGCTCACGACAGAAACTAAGCTAACAGATTTTGCCCAATGGAGCATTCTGTCACGCTCGCGATAGAACCCGAATTTTGTGTTAAAGCTCTACCCCACTCATTTCTTGCTCAATCACTATGTCTCAATCACACAAATGACTTCCAAAACTCATCCTAACATTGTTATCTACCTTCATAGCCTACTAACCAATTATTAAACTACAAGTTAAGTTTATAATGGCACAAATCTCGTTATTTTTGACTTTATATTTGAGAAGTTATGGCCAAGGGAACAATACATGCTCCAAAAGCTCTCTTACATAAATCCATCCACTTAATAGGCACCTTAGAAGGCTTAGAGTTCTTAAAACCACAAAGCCATTTCTACAACATTTTATGTTACATACCTTATAAGTTCAATCCAATTAGTCTCATTCATGTTAGACTCATAAATTTCACTATATGCCCTAAATAATTTGGCTAGGTCAAAACAGGACTCATTCCCATTTCCATATCTTCCAATTTAATAAGTTTCAAACCTACTTACTACGCATAACTTTGCATCATATCCAAACCAAACTTTCACCACACAAGCATAAACCTCTCAGCACACTCAATTCAAATGACATATTCAATTAATCATAGTTTACACACAACAAAGTCCATGTGTCCAAAAATTAGGGTTCATGCTTCAATCCAACACATAGCAGTCAATCTAACACATATCTTCAATTCCATTCAACATATCACACTAACACATATTCAAATTGAAGCAATGAACATTTTGACACACAAATAAGCTAGTTCCCAAACCTCTCTATCCTTTGCTCTTATTGCTCACTTTGCACTTGGTTCTCCCACTTTCTCTTTCCCTTTGTTATTTTTTGTTCAATAGCTACAAACAATATCCAATTTCCAGAATTGGATAAGAAGGATCAATTACCAATTCATCTTAATTAATTCACAAGAAAGGAGTACAAGAAGATAAAGAACCAATTACTTAACCACTTACCTTCAATGCTAGCAATTAACATGCAATTCAGAACTACTTGATCACTTAGCAGAATTTGTGAGTTTCTAACTAATGGAAAGAAAAAGAACAAGAGGAAGAAGAAGGTAAAGAATAGCAAATGAAGGTTTTATCTCTCATCAACACTTTTATTGCATGAATTGAGTGGATTAGCACAGCCAACAAGTGACACTCGGAATCCACTCAAGGTTCCCTAATCTTGATTAGCAAAAAATTGGTTTCATTAGTGCTAATCAACCTCACTTAATCCTAATCATGCACAACTACCACTTAGTCACTAAAACTTATTTAAGATATGCAATCAAGTCCACATTTATCAATTTTAGGTCCAAATTAACAATGCTCAAATCAAACTTACCCACAATTACCCTAATTAGGTCAAATTACTACTAGGGTATAATTCGGGCCATTACAGTTTTATAGGTTACCACCTCTGTTGTGACATACTTATCAAAGAAACGATATGTTCTATGGTTGTCTTTTTATTAAAGATTGAATAGAATTGTTGATGAGATAAGTTGAGGCGACTATTAAAAGTGTGAAAACAATATTTTTTTACTGGTGGATAGTAAATTTTTAGGGAAAATACTACTGAAATTTTTGTAAGATGAATAATAAAATTAGAGTATTTCCAATTTTTAAAGAATTTTGTATTACGTATACGATTAGGAACCAGTGTTACTAATTGTGACTAGTACTAACACGAGAGGAATGTGAAATTTAATTTGCCTAGCAGCGTGACACCCCGTTTGATTAACAGTCTTGAAGAATATGCTTTGTTATCTATGCTATTTGTATATTGTTATAAGTCCTGTATTAGGGGGCGTTACACTTGGTCCGTGAACATGATAGCTGAAAACATGGAAACATGGGAGTTGTAGATCGCCAATAGCCTACACGTGTGAGTAGCCGTGACTCGTACCGTGGTAAGTGTCTCCATGGCTAGCCAATTGTAATGGCCCAGTTTTCGGTTAGCTGTGAACATTATTTTCCCAACGTGTCATCAGTGCATCCGGGTTAAAAAGTACACCGGGAGGCGAAAAATATTTTATTTGATCATTAGAAAATATTGGTCATGACGATTTTGAGGGTAAATTTTGAAGTGAAAAAGAGTTCAAATAAGTTCCCAAAAGTTAAAAATAAGAAAAGTCACAATTTCGGTTTAAATAGTAATCATTTGACCGAAAGTTTGATCGAGACTTTAAAAATTGCTAAAGACCTCTGAAAAATTATCTGAATGTATAGATTGACTCTAAATAATATGGAGAACTATTTGACAGTGAAAAATTATTTTTATGATAGCACTAAAAATTTGTTAATCGGACCAGTATTAGTGAACCCAACCGAAAATGGATTTCTATTGACTAAAAAATTTTTTGTGTAGACTAATTAATATATTTTAAGAATTATGAAAGTATTTTTATTAGGAATTGAGATTGGGAAGTGAGAAAATTAAATTAGAGCAAAGAATGGATTAATTAATGGGTTTGGGTTTAAGATTGGGTTGGCCCAATTTGGTTGGACCAAGCCCAACCCAATATGTAGAGAGCTCTCCATATATTTCCTTCTCTCTTGGCTTGGCCGTATGGTACTCTCCATTTCTTTTCCATGTTTTCTTCTTTTAACTACCGTCTATTCTACTAAATTAAATCTTCTCAAATAAAATTCACCCTCTCTTTCCATTGGTGAACATCTTTAGAGCCCATTTGAGGTGAAAGAAGTGGTAGATTTTGAGTGACCAAAGTAAAGTGACAAAAATCAAGTAAGTAAATTTAAGTGAAATAAATTGTTTTGATGCATCCTATGGGTAGATTAAAGGTTGTATAGCATAAATATGTGGTTATATTGAATTAAGAAAGAATGAAATTGGAGGATATTTATCATGATAAATTCGGCCATATAGGTTCAAGAAAGGAAGAGGTGATTTTTAGTGGAAAAGCTAAAGATAAAGATGGATTAGAGAGTGAAGAATAAGACTACTGTCAACATTGGTGGCTCATCCACCCACCTTTGTTGACAAAATGAATTTATTTTGTAACAAAGGAATCCCACATCGGGATTTCATAGAAAAATAGGAGGATTAATCTCCTATATAAACAACTCAACTCCTTTAGTTTTTTTTCATCCCAAATTTGCCAATCTTTCTAAGGCAATTAGTAAATATTTCACTTGTATTATTTCTTTGAAATAGTGAAATATAATATTAGTAGTGTCCGAGGACGTAGGCATAATTTGCCGAACCTCGTTAAATTCTGGTATTTTTTATTTGTCTATTTAATAGCTATTGTCGGGTATATTGTTAGTAAATTATTGTGCTGTTAAATTACTTAGGAAAATTCTGTTCTGTGAATTTTACCTTGTGTGATTTTGCAATACAATCGTTTACGCTTTATTCACCTGCTCAATAGTGTTCGAGGTGAATTTGGTGGAAATCAACCCGAGTTTCCACAATAATTGGTATCAGAGCCTAGGTTCTTTCTTAGTATGCTCTGTGGTTGTAGCGTAAGCTGATCTTCCACATCAGAAAAGATTTTTCCTTAGGCTATTGGCATTTCGCATCGACAGCTGTTGAATAGTAATTGTAGCAAAAATGACAAATCCATCCACTGCTTCTTCCTCTTCCAATATGATGGCAAATGCAAGAGTTGCGGTGGAAATTTTTTATAGTACGGGTCATTTTGGCATGTGGCAAAGTGAGGTTCTAGACACTCTCTTTCAGCAAGGTCTAGACATTGCTCTTGAAGAAAAGAAACCAGATGATGTTGATGAGAAAGAATGGAAGAAACTTAATCATTTGGCATGTGGTACAATTCGATCGTGCCTTTCTAGAGAGCAAAAGTATGCTTTGTCGAAAAAAATTTTTACAAGTAAATTGATGAAGGTGCTGGAGGAAAAATTCTTGAAGAAAAGCAGTCAAAACAAGCTTCACATGAAGAAAAGACTGTTTCGTTTCAATTATGTTGCGGGTACCACAATAAATGATCACATCACCAGTTTTAATCAGTTAGTCGCTGATTTATTGAATATGGATGTGACATTCGAAGATGAAGATCTGGCTTTGATGTTGTTGGGATTGCTTCCTAAGGAGTTTGAGTTTCTTGAAACGACTCTACTTCATGGGAAGGCTACTATGACTCTCAGTGAAGTTTGTGCTGCCTTGTATAGTTATGAACTGAGAAAGAAAGAAAGACAAGAAAGAAAACACAAGTGGAGCTACAGAAGCTCTAGTAGTGAGAGGTCGGTTGCAGAGCTAGACTAGAGGAAAGAAAGGGAGATCGAAGTCGAGGCCCAAATTGGGCAAAGACGAATGTGCCTTTTATCGAGAAAAAGGGCATTGGAAGAAACATTGTCCTAAGCTGAAGTATAAAGGCAAACCTAATAAGGGAAAGGCTGTTGTAGATTCAAATGTAGCTGAGTGTAATGATGAAGACTCAGATTTCTCACTTGCTGTTACATCGTTAACTAGCTCTTCTAGTGTATGGCTGCTTAATTCAGGCTGCAGTCATCATATATGTCCCAATCGACATTGGTTCTATGAATTTAGAGAACTAGAAGATGGAGTTATTTATATAGCAAATGATGCCTCTCTCACCACACATGGGATTGGTTCCATTCGTTTAAAAAATCATGATGGATCAATCAGAATCCTGAAGGATGTTCGTTATGTGCCAAGATTGTCAAAGAATCTCATTTCTGTAGGAGCTCTGGAAGAAAAGGGTTTCAAGGTGCGAGCAAAAGGCGGAGTAATGAAGATAATCTCTGGTGCGCTTGTGGTGTTAAAGAGAATTCGAAAGAATAACAGATTGTACCACTACCAAGGTACTACTGTTATTGGTATAGCAGCAGTGGCTTCTACTGATAAAAGGGAGTTGGAAGCAACTAGGTTATGGCATATGCGCTTGGGGCATGCAGGTGAAAAATCCTTGAATCGCTTAGTGAAACAAGGATTATTAAAGGAGTTCATACTTGTAAAATGGATTTTTGCGAGCACTGTGTCAAAGGGAAAAAGACAAGGGTGAAATTTGGAACAACAATCCACGATACCAAGGGTATTTTGGACTATGTTCATTCTGATGTGTGGGGACCTTCCAAGACGACTTCTTTGGGAGGAAAACACTATTATGTGACCTTTGTTGATGATTTTTCCCGGAGAGTTTGGGTGTATACTATGAAGACTAAAGATGAAGTGCTAGGAGTCTTCCTCAAATGGAAAAAGATGATGGAAACTCAAACAGGCCGAATGATCAAGCATCTTCGTACAGATAATGGCGGGGAATACAGGAGTGATCCATTTATGAAAGTGTGTGAAGATGAAGGCATTGTCAGACACTTCACAGTCAGAAATATACCACAACAAAATGGGGTGGCAGAACGTATGAACCGGACATTGCTGGAGAAAGTTCGGTGTATACTGTCCAATGCTGGGTTGGGCAGAGAATTTTGGGCTGAAACTATTACATATGCTTGTCATCTCATTAATCGCCTACCATCTAGTGCTAATGGTGGTAAAATGCCATTGGAGAAATAGTTTGGAAAACCTGCTACAAATTATAATTCCTTACATGTGTTTGGTTCCACTGCATACTATCATGTTAAGGAATCGAAGTTGGATCCACATGCAAAGAAAGCAATTTTCATGGGGATCACCTCTGGTGTGAAAGGATATCGACTTTGGTGTCCAGAATCAAAGAAAATAATTTTCAGCAAGGATGTTACCTTTGATGAATCTACCATGTTGAGAAAGGTGGCAAATGAAAGTGTTGAACAGACAGATGGTACTCCAAAATAGGTGGAGTTTGAAAGTAAAATTGTTATCCCAGCAAATGATGAAGCAGATGCAGAAACTCCTATGATAGATGAGGAGTCAGATGAAGAAGAGGTTTTAACCCAAGAACCTCCGCAGCAATCTGAATCAATTGCATTAAGTAAGCCAAAGAGGACAATCAAAAAGCCTGCTCGCTATGTTGATATGGTGGCTTACGCATTCCAAATTGCAACGGATGACATTCCTACCACTTATAATGAAGCAGTCAAAAGTTTAGAAGTAGGGAAGTGGAGGAAAGCCATGAATGATGAAATGCAGTCCCTTCATAAGAATCAGACGTGGGAGTTAGCTACTCTGCCGAAGGGAAAGAAGGCAATTGGGTGCAAATGGGTATATGCAAAGAAAGATGGATTTCCTAACAAGGATGATGTGCGCTACAAAGCAAGGCTGGTGGCTAAAGGCTACGCTCAGACGGAGGGAATTGACTATAATGAAGTTTTTTCTCCAATTGTAAAACATTCCTCTATTCGAATTTTGTTGGCTTTGGTAGCATAATTGGGTATGGAACTAGTTCAGTTGTATGTAAAAACTGCATTTTTACATGGAGACTTGGAGGAGAAAATCTATATGGTTCAGCCCAAAGGATTTAAAGTTGCTGGAAAAGAGAATATAGTGTGCAAGCTTGAAAAATCATTGTACGGATTGAAGCAATCTCCGAGGCAGTGGTACAAACGATTTGATAAGTTTATGATGGGGCAGAAGTACACAAGAAACAAATATGATCATTGATAGCTTCCAAGAGTCTGACAGAGATTGAGAAGTTGAAGACTCAGCTGAACAGGGAGTTCGAAATGAAGGATCTAGGTGAAGCCAAGAAGATTCTCGGTATGGAGATAAGCAAAGATAGGGAATTGGGGAGACTTTGTTTGACTCAGAAACAGTATCTGAGAAAAGTGTTAAAGCATTTTGGCATGAATGAAAAGTCAAAACCTGTTAGTACTCCTTTTGCTCCTCATTTCAAGCTCAGTGCATCTTTGTCTCCAAAGAATGAAGCAGAACGAGAATACATGGCAAAAGTACCGTATGCAAATACTGTTGGTAGCTTGATGTATGCTATGGTGTGTACAAGGCCCGACATTTCACAGACAGTTGGGGTTGTGAGCAGGTATATGCATGATCCGGGAAAGGAACATTGGCAAGCTGTGAAATGGTCAATGTGTAGTTGGATATTGTGATTCCGACTATGCCAGTGATTTGGACAAGCGGCGATCAACTACTGGTTATGTGTTTACTCTTTCGAAGGCACCAGTTAGTTGGAAGTCTACTTTACAGTCAACAATTGCTTTGTCCACTACGGAGGCAGAGTATATGGCAATTACAGAGGCTGTGAAGGAGGCAATTTGGCTTCAAGGGTTGCTTGGTGAATTAGGGGTTCAACAGAAGCACATCAAAGTGCATTGTGATAGTCAGAGTACTATTCATTTGGCAAAGAACCAAGTTTACCATGCAAAGACGAAGCATATCGATGTTCGTTATCACTTTGTACGAGAGGTTCTGGAAGAAGGTGGAGTTACAATCCAGAAGATTATGACCACTGAGAATCCTGCTGATATGTTCACAAAAGTGGTGACTGCGGTCAAGTTGCAACATTGTTTGCACTTGATTAATATTGTTAAAAGTTGAAGTTGGGCGCTTTGAAACGCATTTGGTGACACTACTAAAATTGAGTTTGTGAGAGATTTGAAATTATGGAGTTCGCCAAGGTGGAGATTGTCAACATTGGTGGCTCATCCACCCACCTTTGTTGACAAAATGAATTTATTTTGTAACAAAGGAATCCCACATCGGGATTTCATAGAAAAATAGGAGGATTAATCTCCTATATAAACAACTCAACTCCTTTAGTTTTTTTCCATCCCAAATTTGCCAATCTTTCTAAGGCAATTAGTAAATATTTCACTTGTATTATTTCTTTGAAATAGTGAAATATAATATTAGTAGTGTCCGAGGACGTAGGCATAATTGGCCGAACCTCGTTAAATTCTGATTTTTTTATTTGTCTATTTAATAGTTATTGTCAGGTATATTGTTAGTAAATTATTGTGCGGTTAAATTACTTAGGAAAATTCTGTTCTGTGAATTTTACCTTGTGTGATTTTGCAGTACAATCGTTTATGCTTTATTCACATGCTCAATAGTGTTCGAGGTGAATTTGGTGGAAATCAACTCGAGTTTCCACAACAACTACAAGGTATGTGGATACAATATCTATTAGTTTCCATTAATTTCAAAAATGTTTAAGCTTATGTTTGAGTGTATGTATGTAGAATAAGTATGTATAAATTGAAATAAGCTTAGGAATAAGTTAATTGAGGCTAGAAGTGTTGATTAATATGTTTAAATTGAGAAGAATAAAGGTTATATTATAAACTCTACTGTAGGCCGAATGATTGTGTAGGGTAATATGTGAGTTATTTTGATGATTAATGTAATATAATTAGAGATAAGGGTTAATTTGGATGGAAATTAGTGGAATATGAGTTAAACGAGGAAAAAAAAAGGTGGGGTTGAACACTAACTTTGGCCAAATAGAAAACTTATATAGAAAATGGAATATATTGATAATTTAATGAATACAAAGCATGAGAGTGAAAATAGAATCAAATCAGAGTGGATGGTAATTTATTTGGGAATTTTTAGAATTAAATTGAGTATATTTTTAGTTTAGCGATAGATTATGTTTAAAGTGAATAATTTTGGAACATGCTTATTCAAAGTGAAATAATAGTGTAATTGGGCTAGAATTAAATAATTAGTAGCATGGAAATGGAAATTAATGGAAAAAAAAATTAAATGTGGCATAATTAAGAGATATGTTGGCTGAATAATACATAAGTAAAAATATCAAGGACTTTTATGTAATTTACCCACCTAATTATGTATAAAGATAATCGATATGGAAATATGATATGGAATGTTTTTATTGGCTTAGTGTATTTGTAAATAGAAAGGTAAATGTATGAGTATGTAAAAAATAAATAAATAAATATGTGTATGGTTTGACACTTGAATAAATGTGAGTCATGATTGGAAATACAAGTGCAAGTGATATAATATGGTTGTGATATAAAGTTATTATTAAAGTAAAAGAAAGTGATTTGAAATTTAAGTGCACGTACGTATATGATTATATGGATATGAGAAATAAGTATTTGCCTTTAGTATATCGGGAATGAAATTATGAGGAGTAGGATATAATTGGTTAACTATGGGGACAATATAGTGTACCGCAGTAGCGAGTCATGGCAACTAGCAAATGTAGACCAATGGTGGTATACCTACATTATACAGTGTAATGTTCAGTGCAAATGCAGTGTTGTCGGAGCGCAATTTGGCTCCAAGTGGTTACTCCGATACTACCAAAATGCAATTTAGCCTCCAAGTGGCCACTTCGGTAGGTATAAGGATTTGGAGCCCTGTTCCATGTATCCAATCTAGTGATTTTTACTGGATATTATTAGGGCAAAGTAAAAAAAAAAAAAATTGAAGTGAGATGTAGGGACTAAATAAAAATTTTTATTTGTCAAATAAATAATTAAGAGTGAAAAGTGGTCAAATAATGGCAAAATGGTAATTAATGTACATTAGAGGATAAAACTGTAAATTAATGGATTTATAGGTACTAAATTGTAATTTGAGCATGTTGGTTTAAAAGAGGGACAGAAAGGTAATTGAACAAGATGCATGATAAGAAATTGAATTAAGAGAACTAAGTTTATTTAGCATTGAAGTTAATTAGAATAAAATAATAATAATAATGATAGTAATATTAATTAAATTAGTAAGGAAAACAAAAGCACCGGTGGGGTAAAATAATGGTTTAAGTGGTAAATAATTTAAGTAGTATATATATATGGACAAATAATCTTGTTGGCAAAACGTAAGAAACCTGACACTTAACCAAAGTACATACAAATTAATAAATTAATGGAAATGAATTATCTAAGGTAAGAAAGATGTGCTCAGGGGTTAACAATAAAAACCTATGGGCCATAATAGAAATAAAGAGAAGGAATTGGACTTAAAGAAAAATAAAGGTGATAGGATGTTAACAACAATAAGTATATATATTAATATTCATAATATAAGAAAGTATAGAGGAGGACTAAATTTAAAAAAAAAAAAAAAGAAAGAAAGAAAAAAAGAAAAAAAAATGAGAGTTGCATGGAAAACTAACAGTGGCATGTAAATGAGTTCACGTGGATAAGTGGGTAATCCAAATTTCATGTTTGGTATTGACAATTAAAAAGATATAGGATAGTAGGAGCAATGAGAGTAACGAGGAGTTGATTTCACTTACGATCACTCAACTTATTACTTATCACGCAAAAGTAACCGATTTTTTTTTTTTACTTAAATGTCACTGAACTTTTAATATTTTTGCAAAAAAGTCATGTTAACCGGAATCCGGCAAGCACTTTCGCCGAATTGATGACATGGCATGTCATGTCAGAAACTACATGTCGTTTAATAATATCTGCAACAAATGCTACATCTAAATCAATTTCACTAACGGCCACTAAATTTATAATTTATTGTGCAAAAGTAACCAATTTTCTTTTTTTCTAACTTAAATGTTGTTGAAGTTCTAACATTTTTGCAAAAAAATCATATATTTACTATTCGTTGGCACGTGTCCTATGCCATGTCATCAATCCGGCAAGAGTTCTCGCCGGATTCCGGTTAACATGACTTTTTTGCAAAAATGTTAGAAGTTCAGTGACATTTAAGTAACGAAAAAAAAGTCGGTTATTTTTGTGCGATAAGTGATAAGTTGAGTGACCATGAGTGAACTTGACCCGAGTAATGAGTATATTTATGGCATAAAGACTTATGGATATGAGCATATTTAAATAATGTTAAAATTTGTATTAATAGTGAAAACAGTAATAAGGATGGTGTTAGTGAGATTGTCATCTAAATCAATTTCACTAACGGCCACTAAATTTATAATTTATTGTGCAAAAGTAACCAATTTTCTTTTTTTCCAACTTAAATGTTGTTGAAGTTCTAACATTTTTGCAAAAAAATCATATATTTACTATTCGTTGGCACGTTTCCTATGCCATGTCATCAATCCGACAAGAGTTCTCGCCGGATTCCGGTTAACATGACTTTTTTGCAAAAATGTTAGAAGTTCAGTGACATTTAAGTAACGAAAAAAAAGTCGGTTACTTTTGTGCGATAAGTGATAAGTTGAGTGACCATGAGTGAACTTGACCCGAGTAATGAGTATATTTATGGCATAAAGACTTATGGATATGAGCATATTTAAATAATGTTAAAATTTGTATTAATAGTGAAAACAGTAATAAGGATGGTGTTAGTGAGATTGTTAATATTAATGATAATATTGAAAAATCAAAGAATTAAATGGGTACGATAATAAATAATATGAAAAATACTAATGATAATAAATTTAATAAAATAATAAAGTGGTGAACGTGTTAATAATAGGTGTGAATGTTAATAATAAGTGTGAGTAATTGTAACACCCTTACACCACTATATTGTACGTACTATGATCTCCTAATTCAGATATCAGACCAGTGCTAAAATTATGAAAACATATTACATTAGACAGCTCGGTAAAATTTTTTTTCAAATATCATTAACATTCATACACAGAAAACAATATAACAGTCCATACATTATTCTATTTGAAAGCTATACTTACATAAATACATAAACCTATCTATATATAGACTTAAAATTTTCTTTCATGATCATATGCATGCCATACCTACGTCTTTATCCTTGCTTTTCGTCACTTCTTTCGATTGTCACTAAAATCTCGGTCACTTTAAGATTTCTACTTTTATAACCTGCATACAGTAAACAACACTGCGCGTTGAGTATTAAAATGCTCAGCTCAGGATACATATCCTAAATTTTCCGTAGCTAATTTCATACACACACATGCATACTTTAGATTTATCATATACTATTTTCATCCATTTACACTAACACAATTAGTTCCTTAATTCCCGTTAATCAAGATATATTTATTTCCATTCATAATATTCTTATAAATAATGTTTATTATTATCTATACATACATTTTCATGTTTTAACACTTCTTAGTCATATATTTTAATTCATTTATTTTCACTACTTATACTATCTTTATTTCCATAACTTACATTACCATAAATAACATTCATTTTTCTCCATATGTATTTCTAATATTAATGTCATTATAACATATATATATATATATATATATATATATATATATATATATATATATATATATATATATATATATATATATATATATATATATATATATATTTCCATTAACAATATTCCTACAATTCTTATTATTATTATTATTATTGCCATTATCATATTATAAAAGTACATACACTAATTTAAGTATTATCATAATTAATTTTATTCCATTACACTATTATTGTTTATACTACTTTAATTAATATATATCTATTTTCTATACTTAATTTCATTATTATTATTCTTTTAGTTCCATTATATAATAATTTTCCATTATCTTTATAATTACATTAATTAGTTAATTATCTGGTCAATTTAAATTTAGGTTCTTTCTTTAATCTTATTATGGTCAATTACATTTTACTCCTTTAATTAACATTACTATCATTATTTTACACTATAGTCTTTAAACTTTTACTAAATTACAATATTGCCCTCCTTTTCACTTATTTACGAAAATGCCATTAATTAATCTTATTTTACATTTATTTCATTATTTGACATACAAATTACTATTTAGTCCTTTAATTATTATTTCTATGACAAATTACATTTTAATCCTTATACAATAACCAATTTATTTATTTTACCAATTTAATTCATATTTCCTCTTATTTACCTTTATTAACTACTAGATTAACGTTTTTACCATTTAATCGCTAATTCTTTTTAATTTCTTACAATGAAGTCCTTTTTGACTTTTTTCTTATATTAACTCTCATTTACTCAATTTTATTCATTTTAACCATTTTGCCCCTAGTATCAATCCTGCAGAAATCTTCGAACCGGATACATGAGACGTGAACCCCACAGGTTCACTACATTAACAGTAATAGTAATACAATACAGTAGTAGTGACAGTATCAGTTATATAGTGACAGTGACAATATCAGTACGGTAGACCGTCATTAGCCTACCAGAGCGAGTAGTCATGACTCATACCATGGTGTAGACACCGGGTCCTGAGTCAGCTTAGATCGGAGTTATCCAATGATGATAAACCTCTCTCGCGGGCAAAAATGGTTGGAAGTGATGATTTTCTTATCAAATTTGCATTTTAGAATAAAAATTAAAAAATAATAAAAATAATAATAAAATAATAATAATAAAATAATAATAAAAAAATAAAAAAATAATAATAATAAAATATTTTAGAAATTAGTTTTTGAGAATAAATTTAGTATTTTTTAGTCATATTTGAAAATTAAGAAAAAAAAAGAAAAGAAAGAAGAAAGGGTGTGCTTTTGAAAGCACGGCTGTTCTTTTGCACAGTGTGCATTGCGCGCACTGCGCACAAAAGCACAGCTGTGCTTTCGCCGCAGCCGCCCAAAATCGCCAGTTTTGCCATTTTTTCCACCCAAAATCATTTCTTTTCACTTTCTTTGACTTTTTTGAAGATTTTTCTGGGATTTGGTTGATTTTTTCTCCTTTTTCACACTTAAATTAAGGAAAATTTAATAAAAATAATTTGATTTCTTAATTAATTAATTGTTTTTTTTGAGTTTTTTGGTAATAAAAAGAAAGAGACGAGAAAAATTAAAGGGGGTTGGCCATTTTCTCTCTAGAGGGGATTTTTGGAATTTGTCTGGTTTTTTTCTTCATCTTTTCACTTCCTCTCTCTAAAAAAAATCCTCTCTAGATCATTTGAGTTTTTCCTCATCAAAAAAAATAAAATCTTCAAAAACTCAATTAATTAAAGGCCAAAAACTCAATTTTCAAACCATATTTTCTCTTGAGGCAAAGAAATTAATTCTTTGTTCTTGGGATTTGATTTTCTATCAATTACAATTTCTTGAGACAAAGAAAATAATTCTTTGTTCTTGGAAATTAATTTTCTTTTCATCAATTTCTTCTCTTTAATTTTAATCAACAATTGTTCTTGAGACAAAGAAAATCAATTCTTTGTTCTTGGGAATCAATTTAATTTTTCTTCAATTATTTTTCACTCTTTTAAATCAAAATCTCAAACTTTATCATTTCAAAACCATATTTTGCAAATCAAAACAAGGAAAATCCATCATATTTTTTCCATCGAATTCGAAATCTGAGGGAAAACATTCTAGACTCGATCTCTTGATTTAGTTTTTATTTTCATCATTTTTACTAACATTTAAATTAGTAAACATGTATATCTATATATTTGTTGTTGATTTATTTATTTTATGTCATTTTAGATGTAGTTCTAACTCTTAATATTGTTCTTAGATGTAGATCTAACTTTTAATGTTGTTATTTGTTCCCATTTTCATTTAATTGTTCATGTTTATTGTTATTATTGTTATTATTATCATTATCTATTACTCTTATTGTTATTATTAGTATTATTATTATTATTATTATTATTATTATTATTATTATTATTATTATTATTATTATTATTATTATTATTATTATTATTATTATTATTTTATGTTTTATATGTTGATCTATTAAGGTGTTAATTAATGTTAATGTGTTATTTAATTTATTTGTCACCTATTACGTATATTTTGTTTAGTTTATTATTATTTGTTTAATTGATTTTCTTGTTTCGATTACTAACATTAAATTTATTTGTTTTTTTGTTTTTGGTGTCAAATACTTGTGTTCGCCTGTTTGAGCACTCGTGCGAATAAAGGAGGAGATCCAAGGAATTGTTATTTTTGATTGTACTTGTTATTTTTCCTTTATTTGTTTTATTGAGTTATTTGGCATGTAATAATTAATTAAGTCATTTATTTTATGCACGCTTAATCAAAAATCACACAAAAATATTTCTACAAATAAAATTGGATTTTCTAATAAAATGAGACCAATGTCCTAGTTTTTCATCCAAAATAAATTGTCACTTTAAAATAATTTTCTTTAATTATGCATGAGAGGACCAACGTCCTCAACATTAATAAATACCTCGTTTTATGTATGATTTATATTTTATTTACAATGGGGTTGTATTCCGCCCCTAGTTTTGTTGTAATTTAATTTGTCTTTATTTTTATTTTTATTTATCGTTTCATATGTGATTGATATGCGCTTTAATAAACTGCATTAATTGTGTGAGATGAAAAATGAAATTTTATAATTTAAAAACTCATTTATAATTAACTAAGGCACCAATAAGTGTGAAGTTCAGGACACCATCTCTGGTTAAGACCGATAAGAGGTTAAACTTTCTCAATTTCTTGTAAATTGGGTGGCGACTCCAAAATACCTCAAAAGTGCCTAAAGGTGTTAAGGTGATGGATGGTCCTTTTCAATGTTCTATTGTGAAAGGAGGTGCCGAAAATATCTCATAACACCTAAGATTGAAAAAGACGCGAACCAATCCCTCGAATCCTAAAAGCGGATTCGGTGAGGGCCTTGTTGGTTCCGGCGCGCGTCACAGTGGCCACTCCACTGGGGACTGTTTGTGACTTTGCTCTGAAAATGTCTTGGTTAAAATGTATAATTGGGTTTTTAAAACTAAAATTTCATCTCTCATCTAAATTACATTTCATCCATGCTAGAGCCTTAGAATTATGCTAGTTTGGTCCCTCTTTTAACCTCGGTGCATTCCCAAAGCACAACCTTACGTTCACTCAATGTGGGGAAGTGTTAAGGATAATTACCAGCTCAAGCCTCGTACCATCATGGTATATAAAATGGAGACCCGATCGGTCGTTATGCTCATGATGAGTTAGACCCATTGGCAGGGACCATGCTTGGGTAGCCCTAAAGTATTATTACCCTTGACCAAAACTCATGTAATGGCAATAGATACTTCCCATAGGTTACATGTACCTTAATACAATGCTTGTTATGTGGGCCCTTGCACATCAAACCAATTCAAATATATTAATTGGGCACTCATCAAATGCTTTCATACCCCGGTGGGCTCATTTTAGTCTGTTTGAAAGGTCCAATTATATAATGGCCAAAATCCATGTGCATGTGCTTTAAATTAAGAGTGTTATACTACCAGTTTTCGATCGCACACCATGCGCGCCCATTGGGTTCCCCGTTAACCCATGGGTCAAGCCCACCTAGGAAAAGACTATTTGACCTCATGTGCGAGAGTTAAAAGGTTGGAAGGATCTACTTGCTTGCATGTGGATGTAAATGCTGCATAACTCACGATCATGCATTGTACATATCATCCACGCATCATTCTAACAATTCAAATTTTCAGCCATCATAGATTCAACCAAGTGGATTAGAGGTCTTGACGGTCGACTAGTGAGTACGGTTTCGCCCGTTGGATCGCTAGAATTAGTGCTTAATTGGGATTCTGAGTCACTCTCAACGACAAGTGAATCACCCTCGATGGCAGAAGAGACTGGAACTTTGACCACTCAAGACCTTGCTAAGAGGTTAGAAGATTTTGAGCGAAGAATGTTAGAAATGATGGAAGCTATGGTCGAAAGAATTGCTCATCCTCCCATTCCACAAGCACCCATTGCTCCGCAGCCGCCTGTTGCTCCACAAGCGCCGGTAGCCCCTCTTCGGGAGCAAGCCAAACCACTTGTTGGTGGGGAGGCTCCTCTCGTTGGAGTTGCTGCCCATCAACCTGTCAATGAGCACAGAGCTGCTGCACCTATTGAGCCAAGAGGAGAAAGGATCCCCCATCCCAATGATGACTTTGTAATAAAGGAGGAAGATGAAGAGCCAATGGTCTAACAAGCTGTGAGGGGCAGAGCACCCAGGTTAGAGGATGAGACTCTGAGGGGGATGAGACAGCATATTGAAACTATCACCCGCATGTTATCAGCTGGAAAAGGGATCAACCCTGAGGATAGAGATCTGGGAGATGAAGAGCTGCTACCCCAAAGGTTTAAGATGCCTGAGCTGCCGAAATTCGATGGTACTTCTGACCCATCTGCACACATCAAGCAGTATACTCTGGTAATGAAAGGCACTAGTTTGAGCAAGAAGCAGAAGGTGGAATATTTTTGCCTTAGTCTTGTAGGTCCGGCAGTAGACTGGTATCACGGGCTGGATAGGAGATCCAAAGAGGATTGGGACCTTCTGACTGATGAATTCATGAAACAGTATGACTGCAACACTAGAATGGAGGTCACCCTAAAGGACCTCGAGCTTTTACAATAGAGGAGTGATGAGTCATTCCACGAATATCTCACCAGATGGAGAAATAGGGTCATGTAGACACCGGGTCCTGAGTTAGCCTAGATCGGAGTTACCCAATGATAAAAAATTGCCTTCTCAGGCAAAAAGATTAAAAATGATGATTTCTTTATCAAATTTGCATTTTAAAATAAAAATAAAAAATAATAAAAATATTAAAAAATAATAAATCATAATAAAAAATAAAATAATTTAGAAATTAGTTTTTGAGAATAAATTTAGTAATTTTTTAGTCATATTTAAAAATTTAAAAAAAAAGAAAGAAAAAAGAAGAAGAAAAAGAAAAGGGGAAGAGAAAAGAAGAGAGGGTGTGCTTTTGAAAACACGGCTGTGCTTTTGCAACGCACACTGCGCGCAAGAGCACAGCTGTGCAAGCACAGCTGTGCTCTTGCCGATTTTGACCCAAAACCGCCCAGATTGACATTATTTTCACCCAAAAATTTTTTTTTTTCAATTTTTTTGACTTTTTTGAAGATTTTTCCGAGATTTGGTTGGTTTTTTCTCCTTTTTCACGCTTAAATTAAGGAAAATTTAATAAAAATAATTTTATTTCTTAATTAATTAATTGTTTTTTATTTTTTTTTGGTAATAAAAAGAAAGAGATGAGGGAAATTAGGGGGTTGCCATTTTTTCTCGGGGAGAATTCATTTGCTTCATCCTCTCTTCCTCTTCTTCTCTAAGAAATCCATTTCTACATATTTTTCAAGGGCTCTTCACCAAAAATAAGATCTAAAATCCGAAAAAAAAAATCAATTTTCAAGCTAAAATTGGTCTTGAAGCAAATAAATCAATTCTTTGTTCTTGAGATTGGTTTTTCTATCAATTACAATTTTTTGAGACAAAAAAAATAATTCATTGTTCTTGGAAATTAATTTTCTTTTCATCAATTTATTCTCTTTAATTTTAATCAATAATTATTCTTAAGACAAAGAAATCAATTTTTTGTTCTTGGGAATTAATTTAATTTTCTTTTATTATTACTCAAGCAAATTTTCTTAACAATAAAAGTTAAATTTTTATTATTTCTAAACCATATTTTGCAAATCAAAACGAGGAAAAAATTGGTTTTTGGAGTGAGTAAGAAAATTCTCTCTAAAAAACACATTCTTTCTAAGTCATTTGGGAGGAGATTCTTGAACAAAGATAGTGGATTTTGCTGGAAAAAAACAAAGAACTCATTGTTCTTAAAGTTCATCTCTTCTCAAAAATCAAAATCATTTTCTTCAATCTCTTTAATTCTCTTTTATTAAATCTAAAAATTTTCTTCTTAAATTCTATTCAAATTTTTTTTTTACATCAAAAATTTTTATTGAGCTTGAAAACTTTGAGAAAGGAAAATCAATTCCTTAACTTGAGTTTTCTCATCAAACATCAAATACAAAAAAAAATCGAATTATTTTTAAATATTAGTGTTCTTGAGTTCTTGAGACATAAACTTAAGAATTTTCTTGAATATTTTTTTTGAGTTTAGTTTTGGATCTTGACAAGAGATTAGATTGGGACTTCTGGCTTCAATATCATTTAAATCTGAGGGTAAATATTCTAGGCTTGATCTCTTAGTCTTTTATTTTTCTTTTATTTTATTTTACTTATATTTAATTGTTTTTTTTGAGAAGAAAAAAAAAACAATTAAATATAAGTAAAATAAAATAAAAGAAAAATAAAAGACTAAGAGATCAAGCCTAGAATATTTACCCTCAGATTTAATTGTTAACCATGCAAATCTTTACATTTGTTTGGTTTTTATTTGTTTTATGTGTTTTTATGCATAGATCTAACATTTCTAATTTCATTCTTACCCTTGTTTCATTTAATCGTTCATTATCATTATTATTATTATTACTATTACTGTTAGTATTATTATTACTACTATTACCATTATCATTATTTATCATCACATATTATTATTATTATCATTGTTATTATTATTCTTGTTGCCGTTGTTATTTTTATTACCGTTTATTTATTATTATCACCATCATTATTATTATTATCGCTTTATGTTTTAAATAGTGATATATTAATATGTTAATTTATTTTAACATATCAATTAGTTTATTTATCCCATAATATGCATGTTTTATTTAATTTATGTATTGTTATAAATGTTTAATTGATTTTCTTACTTCGATTACTAACATTAAGTTTATTTGTGTTTGTTGTTGGTGTCAAATACTTGTGTTCTCCTGTTTGAGCACCCGTACGAATGAAGGAGGAGATCCAAGGATTTGTTATTTTTCATTGTACTCGTCATTTTTCCTTTATTTGTTTTATTGAGTTATTTGGCATGTAATAATCAATTGAACCATTTATTTTATGTATGCTTAATCAAAAATCACGCAAAAATATTTCTACAAATAAAATTGTGTTTTCTAATAAAATGTGACCAATGTCCTAGTTTTTTCATCCAAAAATAAATTGTCACTTTAAAATGATTTTCTTTAATTGTGCATGAGAGGACCAACGTTCTCAATATTAATAAATACCCCGTTTTATGTATAATTTATATTTTATTTACAATGGGGGTTGTATTCCGCCCCTAATTTTGTTGTAATTTAATTTTGTCTTTATTTTTATTTTTATTTATCATTTCATATGTGATTGATATGCGCTTTAATAAATTGCATTAATTATGTGAGATGAAAAATGAAATTTCATAATTTAAAAACTCATTTATAATTAACCAAGGCACCAATAAGTGTGAAGTTCCGGACACCATCTCTGGTTTAGACCGATAAGGGGTTAAACTTTCCCAATTTCTTGTAAATTGGGTGGCAACTCTAAAATACCTCAAAAGTGCCTAAAGGTGTTATGGCGATGGATGGTCCTTTTCAATGTTCTATTGTGCAAGGAGGTGCCGAAAATATCTCATAACACCTAATATCGGAAAAGACGCGAACCTATCCCTCAAATCCTAAAAGCGGGTTCAGAGAGGGCCTTGCTAGTTCCGGCACGCGTCACAGTGGCAACTCCACTGGGGACTGTTTGTGACTTTGCTCTGAAAATGTCTTGGTTAAAATGTATAATTGGGTTTTTAAAACTAAAATTTTATCTCTCATCTAAATTGCATTGCATCCATGCTAGAGCCTTAGAATTACGCTAGTTTGGTCCCTCTTTTAGCCTCGGTGCATTCCCGAAGCATGACCTTACGTTCACTCAATGTGGGAAAGTTTTAAAGATAATCACCAGCTCAAGCCTCGTACCATCATGGTATATAAAATGGAGACCCGATCGGTCATTATGCTCGTGATGAGTTAGACCCGTTGGCAGGGACCATGCTTGGGTAACCTTAAAGTAACACCACCTTTGACCAAAGCTCACGTAATGGCAATAGATACTTCCCCTAGGTTATATGTACCTTAATATAATGCTTGTTATGTGGGCCCTTGTATATCAAATCAATTTAAACATATTAATCGGGCACTCATCAAAGGCTTTCATGCCCTGGTGGGCTCATTTTAGTCTGTTTGAAAGGTCCAAATATATAATGGCCAAGATCCATGCGCATGTGCTTTAAATTAAGAGTGTTATGTTGCCGATTTTCCACCACGCACCATATGCGCCCATTGGGTTCCCTGTTGACCCATGGGTCAAGCCCACCTAGGAAAAGACTATTTGACCTCGTGTGCGGGAGTTATAAGGTTGGAAGGATCTATCTATTTACTTGCATGTGGTTGTAAATGCTGGATAGCTCACGATCATGCATTGTACATATCGTCCATGCATAATTCTAACAATTTGACCCTTTCAGCCATATAGATTCATCTAAGTAGATTAGAGGTCCTGACGGTCGACTAGTGAGTACGGACTCGCCCTTTGGATCGCTAGAATTAGTGCTTAATTGGGATTCTGAGTCACTCTTAACAATAAGTGAATCATCCTCGATGGCAGAAGAGACTGGAACTTTGATCGTTCAAGACCTTGCTAGGAGGTTGGAAGTTTTTGAGCGAAGAATGTTATAAATGATGGGCGCTATGCCCGAAAGGATTGCTCATCCTCCCATTCCACAAGAACCTATTGCTCTGCAGCCGCTTGTTGCTCCATAAGCGCCGGTAGCCCCTCCTCGAGAACAAGCCGAACCACTTATTGGTGGGGAGGCTCCTCTCGTTGGAGTTGCTGCCCATCAACCTGTCAATAAGCATAGAGCTGCTGCACCTGATGAGCCAAGCGGAGAAAGGATCCCCCATCCCAATGATGACTTTATAATAAAGGAGGAAGATGAAGAGCCAATGGTCCAACAAGCTGTGAGGGGTAGAGCACCCAGGTTAGAGGATGAGACTCTAAGGGGGGTTGAGACAGCAGATTGAAGCTATCACCCAAATGTTATCAGCTGGAAAAGGGATAAACCCTGGGGACAGAGATCTGGGGGATGAAGAGCTGTTGCCCCAAAGGTTCAAGATGCCTGAGCTGCCGAAATTCGATGGTACTTCTAACCCATCTGCACACATCAAGCAGTATACTCTTGTAATGAAAGGCACTGGTTTGAGCAAGAAGCAGAAGGTGGAATATTTTTTCCTTAGTCTTGTAGGTCCGTCAGTAGACTGGTATCACGGGCTGGATAGGAGATTCGAAGAGGATTGGGACCTTCTGACTGATGAATTCATGAAGCAGTATGATTGCAGCACTAGAATGGAGATCACCCTAAAGGACCTCGAGCTTTTACAACAGAGGAGTGATGAGTCATTCCACGAATACCTCACCAGATGGAGAAATAGGGTCATGGAGATGAAAAGAAAGCCTGACACTGCTGACCAAATCAGGCTGTTCATCAGGAACTCCTGCCCTTACCTAAAAGATTTGCTTAGCTTTAAGGGGCTCAAAGATTGGACATTGCTGTAGAGGCTGAGGCGGCCTACCTAGCAAAGAAGGCAAGCCAAAACAACTTTGCTGAGAAGCACTATGGGAATCAATTAGGGTTCAAATCAAGCAGTGCCGGGGGCAATAACAGCAGAAATGGCAAGATAGCAGAAGTTTCAGCTACCAGAGTGGGACAAGGTCAAAGGCACTTTTCAAATTTAGGTCGTTCTTTATCCTGGGTATTATAGAGACTAATAAAAGAAGGGAAGCTGCAGCCCCTGCCTCCTAAGCCAGCTAAAACCCAAGGACAACTAGGTCATAAAGATGATGAGTATTGTGCTTTTCACCGGCACACGGGGCATATGACGGACCGTTGTGCGAGGCTAAGGCATGAAATTCAGGACTTGATCGACAGCAAGCAGATCATTAACCCTGAACAGAGAGAAAGTAAGAAAAAGTTAGCCTGTAATGCCATGATTGGTCCCAGCCTACCTGAATTGTATGTACTGCAAGATTTATTTGGTAATGAATATGATGCTATCACTCACCCTAAGGCAGATGGAGGAGAGATCTGCGTGACAATGATAGATTGTTGGTCTGCTGGCAAGAGTGGGGAAGAAAATAAGGAAGGAAATAAGGCGGGCCAGGCTTTAGAAACGGTTAATCCCTCGCGGCAAATTGAAGAGACCTGTGCCTTAATTGCCCAAGAGATGGATAAAAGGTTCGAAGAACTCGAAAAGAGGCTATTGGCCATGATTCAAGAGAGAATGGATGCCATGGCGCTAGTTCTTCAAGCTCAAGTTATGACGACTACCCTTAGCCGAGTTGGGCCAGCCACTATTGAGGGAGCCTATACAGTGGCGACTATAGCGTCCCCTTTCACTCTTGAGATTAGAGGCAAGGAACCGTTTGATTCACCAGTTGGGCAAAGGAGCGGCCAGAGGCCTACTCCATGATGTAGCACTGTGCCCAAGGAAGGTGGGGATCTAGTGAGGATGTGTGATCTGCAGAATGAAAACCTGGATATCCGCAATGACAGTAAAGGTAAGGCAAAGAGGATGGAAATGCCAAACATGAAAGTGGACCAAAGGTGCTTTTCAAATTTAGGCCGCTCTTTGTCCTGGGTACTGGAGAGATTGATGAAAGTGGGTAAGCTACAGCCACTAGCACCTAGACCAGCTGTGAATCAAGGACAGCCAGGGCATAGAGATGATCAGTACTGCGTCTACCATTAACATACTGGGCACTCGACTGATTACTGCCGAACTTTGAGGAATAAGATCCAAGATCTTATTGACACCAAACAGATCACGGATCCTGAGAAGAGGGGGAATAAGAACAAGCCAGGCTATAATGCGGTCCCTCCACCAAATATGTGATTGGATCTGATCCACCAGAATGGCATATCTTACAGGAGCTACATGGATATGAATAGGTCGCTGACACTCGTCGGGAGAGTGGAGAAGAAGATTATGTTTTTAGACATTTTGTTTCAAGAACTCCTTATGACAGTTTGGTTATTTTCAATAAATTGAACAATATTGCTTATTTGTATGGTACTCCTAGTGATTTCATTTCACATGGTCATGATGCATTCATTTTGACACTAATTCAATTAATACGATAACATCTAATCTCAGAAAATCTTGATAGCAACTAATATAACTCCTGAAGAGAGGATATTTTTGAGAGATATGAAAAAAAAACAAAATGAAAGAGCCTTTGCCTGAACATGGAACGACATATTGGTAAGGACATTATTGGATCGATGCTGCTTCAATATATCGATATGACAACAAGCAAGTTTCAAAGGCTATTCCTTTGCTCCTTCAACATTCAAGATGCATATAATGCAGTCAAGCGAAGTCAAGCCCCGAGTGCCACATCAGGAGATAGACGAATAAAATCTTGGACCTTCACGAGAAATGTAACCAAACCCCAGAATCCCTTCCCTTCCACTACAAGAAAAAGTAAGAATACCGATGGAACAAAAACGGTCGCTAAATAGCGACGGAATGTTTATTCCGTCGCTATTTAGCGACGGAAAATATTTTCGTCGCTAAATAGCGACGGAGGACAAAGTCCGTCGCGAAAAAGGGCGCTAAAACTTCCCTCCAGAATTTGCGACAGAAATTAGCGACGGACGTTTAAATCCGTCGTTATAAAAAAATTAATTTACGTTTAGCGACGAAAATTTGTTCCGTCGCTATAATTAGCGATGAAAATAGAAACCGTCGCTAAATTTAGCGACGGAAATCTATTTCCGTCGCGAAAAAAAATAAAATTTAAAAAATAAAATAATTTTAGCGATGGAAGTATTATTTCGCCGCTAATTACCGACGGAATTTAATTTTCGTCGCTATTTTTAGCGACGAAAATTGTATTCCGTCGGGAAACCTGAATTAAATTCAGCAAACACCCTTCCCCACCCCACCCCCCCCCCCGATCCTCTCTCTCTCTCCTCCCTCTCCCCTCACTCTGCCCTCCGGTGTCCGATCCCCTGCCCTCTCGCCGCCGACGACCGCCCCTCCCCTCCGATCGCCGGTCCCTTCCCCTCCTCCTCCTCCTCCTCCTCTCTTCCCTCCCTTCTCTCTCTTTTTCCAGCTCCGATCTTCCCTTCTTCTTCCCTCCCTACCGTGCGCCTTGTCTTCTTCGCCGCCGTTGACCGCCGCTGCTCCGGCGTTGGCTTCCTCTCCTCCTCAGCCTGGTCGACCTCCCTCCTCCGCCTCCTCCTCCTCTCCTCTCCTCCGGCGTCTGGTAAGCCAACAGAACCCTTTTGCCTTTTTTTTAATTATTATTATTATTATTATTATTATTAATTTATTTAACTTAATTAGACAATGAATTATTGTTGAAATGGATTATTGTTGTTAGAATAGATTATTATTGTTGAATGTTGAAATAGATTATTATTAATTTAGTAGACAATGAATTATTTAACTTAATTAGACAATGAGTTAACTTAATTAAGTATTGTTCAAACAAAAATTAATTTTTAATTAGTGATGACTTATTATTTTTTGTTATTTTTAAAAAACACAATGAATTAATTAGTGTTAATTGTTGTTAGAATGTTATTACAGTGGACCGATTTAAAATTTTTAATTGTTATTATTAATGGATGATTTACACTTTGACATTGTAATTAAATTATTATTACAGTTGAATTCCATTGCAATTGAGTAGAAAGAGAATTGTATTTTTATTATAGCTGCCTCTTCAAACATCTTAATGGCCCAATTCTGACACCAATTTTGGAGTTATGGTACTCAAGCCACCAATTTTGTGATATTTAGCTACCCGTATATATTTCTTTTAAAATTTATGCTTCAAATTTATTGCATTTGTTTTTTTCAAAATATAAAGAAGATATCTCATTCAAAATATGTTATATACATGTAAGATTTTTCTATGTATTCGGTCTTGAAAATGAAAAAATGTTAAAGTTTTCGAATAGAAACTCTCATTGAGAATTTTCATGTAATTTGTGATAAGTAAAAGCCATGGGTGTAGTTGATTATCATTGTTACCTAAATTGAAATTATATAAAGATTAAAAAGAAAGAAAAGCACATTGTTCTTGACAATAATGGTCTCATCTTCCATCACAATGAACTATGTGTACCTCAAAAGTAAAACCATATACTAGACCTGCCTGATTTGGAATCCAGTGTTTCAGATATTCATCAAACCTAATAATTCATATTTATTGTGTTAAGATGCAGTTTTGGATTATGAACTTCTTAACTGTATACTTATTTGAGTCATTAAATTTTGAATATTCAAAATTTATAAAATATAAAAATTATAAAAATAAAAACTAAATGTGTGTTCAGGATGGAATTAGTTTTTGAATTTCTATTTTTTATATGAAAAAAAGAACTAAACGTGTTCAATTGATATGAAATATTTTCATTTTTATTAAATTAATTGACAATGATTTTACATAATTTGCAAAATATCAAAATATAGTTTTCATTTATAATTTTTTGGATTCCTGCAATATTTTATTATGACAAATTTAATGTTGTTAGTATTATTATACATAAAATAATAAGATTAGCATTTAGAACACAATGAATTAATTAGTGTTAATTGTTGTTAGAATGTTAAACATTTGTTGAACCAAACACATTTTTATTAAGTTTTGCTTTTTTTGAATTAGATTTTTATAATTCTATTTGAGATGTCTCCTTGTTCATGTAACAGTTTTGGAATTAAATATGAGTAACATAGATAGATCTTGGATGTATAGACGAAAAACAAGAGATGGTTACATTAATCCTGAATTTGTGGAAGGGGTTCAGTTGTTTATTGAATATGCCAGTTCTCAACCTGCATTTATGGACGGGGCTAAAATAAGATGTCCATGCAAAAAGTGCCAACATCTTCGTTATCTGTCAGTCGATGAAGTGTATTTTCACCTGTTACGAAAGGAATTTGTGCAAAATTATTTTGAGTGGACATGACACGGAGAAACATCAATCTGTAGTACATCGAGTGGAAATGTGGGTAACATGTGGACAACTGAGGGTGAATTTGAAAGAGAGGGGGAATTTGTAGCTGATGATGTAGGGGTGACTGATAATCCATACGTTCAAATGGTTTACGATGTAGCTGGCCATGATTTTAGGGAAAGTACACCAATGTTGGAAGAACCCAACGAAAATGCAACAAAATTTTATGAATTGCTAAATTCAACAGATCAGCAGTTATGGCCAGGCTGCGATAACATGACTCAGTTATCTTCTGTTGCTCAGATATTGAATATAAAATCCGAATGCCATATTTTGGATCGAGGTTTTGACCAAATTCTTGCTTAGTACAATAAATCATTGCCTCCTGACCATAAAATGGTTGATAATTTGTACAATGTGAAAAAACTGATCAGTGGTTTAGGTTTGCCTGTTGAGAAAATTGACTGTTGTCGGTTGGGATGTATGTTGTTTTGGAGGGATGGCATCAATTTACAAGAGTGCAAATTTTGCAGTCAACCTAGGTACAAATCTAAAAGAGGTGGTAATCAGCAGAAATTGGTACCTTGGAAACGTATGTATTTTTTTCCATTGACTCCCAGGCTTCAAAGACTATATGCATCCGAAGTTACTGCACCTCACATGAGATGGCATGATGAGCACGAAAGTACAGGTGGAATAATGAGCCATCCATCCGATGCAGTTGCATGGAAACATTTCAATAACACCCATCCTAATTTTGCTGCTGAATCTCGAAATGTTCGAGTGTGTTTGAGCACTGACGGATTTCAACCTTTTGGTCAATCAGGGCAACAATATTCGTCATGGCCAATCATAATTACTCCATATAATTTGCCTCCATGGATGTGTATGAATGAGGCATATATGTTCTTGACAGTTATTATTCCAGGACCTAGAAATCCGAAGCACAGAATTGATGTATATTTGCAGCCGTTGATTTATGAGTTGCAACAGCTTTGGGATGTCGGTGTTAAAACATATGATGCATCACTTAAACAGAATTTCATGATGAAAGCGGCATTAATGTGGACGGTCAGTGACTTCCCTGCCTATGCTATGTTGTCGGGTTGGAGCACGGCTGAAAAACTAGCATGTCCTTACTGTGGCGACGATTCAGATGCATTTTATCTTCAACATGGGTGCAAAACTTCTTGGTTTGACAACCACAGGAAATTCCTTCCACCAGATCACCCTTTCCGACGGAACAAGAACAAATTTCTTAAGAATAGAGTTGTTCTTGCAAGTCCTCCTATTATCAGAAGCAGTGAGCAAATTTTACAAGACATTGATGAGTTGGGTTTACTTAAGGTAACAGAAGTTGATGCTGATGAAGTTAATGGAAGAATCAACAAAAACTTTGGATGGAGGAAAAGAAGCATTTTTTGGGATTTGCCATATTGGAAGACTAATTTGTTACGTCATAATCTAGATGTGATGCACATTGAAAAATTTTTTTTTGATAATGTGTTTAACACCATTATGAATATAGAAGGGAAGACCAAGGACAATTCAAAATCACGAGCGGATTTAAAGTTGTTATGTAGAAGGCCCGAGTTAGATAAAGATTTTTTAACCGGAAAATATCCCAAAGCATGCTACACTTTGGACAAAAAACAAAAGGAAGTCTTGTGTGATTGGTTAAAAGGACTAAAGTTTCCGGATGGTTACGTCTCCAATTTGGCAAGGTGCGTCGACATGAGAAAGTTCAAATTATTCGGGATGAAAAGTCATGTATCCCGCGTTGCCAATAAAATGTTGTGTGTTATTCAAGTGCGAATGGTATGATCCAACTATTAACGTGGGAACAAAAATACATACCAGATACAATTTAGTTGAAGTCAACCAGCGTAGAAGATTGAGCAACTTTGAACCATTTGTGTTGGCAATGCAAGTGGGCCAGGTATATTATGTCTCCTATCCAAGCGTAAAGCGAGATAGATCGGAATGGTTTGCAGCGTGCAAAGTCAAACCAAGAGGCATTTATGAAAGGAAAGGCGCCGGACAAAGTGAACGTTCTGAAAATAATGATGCATTTCAGGAGGAAGAACCGGAAGTTCATGAAATCAACAACTCTCTGCATTTTGAAGATAACGAACCATTGAACTATACGGACAATGAATTTGTTGACATTGATGGTGAGGATGATGAAGAAACTTTGGTTGGCGATGGATCTGATGATGAGCCAGAATTTTCCTCTTATACATCGAAAAATGAGGATGATTTGAATTACGATTTACAGCTTAGTGACGATAGCGAATAATTTGTTTAACTACTTGCTTTTCATGTGAGACCAATTAATATTGCACTGACTTGGATATTAATTTAATATGCTTATTACAATGTAATTATTTTCTATTATCTGACAATATGCATTTTTCTTATAATGGCAGGTTGAAAAATGTTTAAGCGAAAGAAGAGAACGTCGATTCCTTCGCGTCTCAGGATACATGATGGCGATGACAGTACTGGTACTGGAGGATCCGTATCGCAGGGGCTCAATGCCAGCACTGAGGCTGCCGCAGCATCACCGCCCATCTCTGTTGCACCATCTACCATTCCTTCCACTGATTCCACTCCTATGGCACACCCAGAATCTATGCCAGCTCAGGGGTTGGGAACAGAACAAGCGAAAGAGCCTATGCCTGGCTCAATTGGAGAGGATGGAAGAATATACATCAATATCACAGTTGAGGAGTAAGTAATTAATATTTCACTTCATTATGATTTCAATGACAGTTATTACTTGTACTAACATTATTCACATTGTTGTATCTTAGATTGAATCCTTCAGGAAATTGTTCACGCATAATGACAACCTCTTTCAAAAACAGAATTGAATACGATGGGTTTGCCTGGAAGAATGTGTCAGAGGAAACCAAGAATTTTTATTTCGAAGAATTCAAGGTAAAACATTTATGATAAAGTCGGTTACATAACAAATTATATTTTACACTTGCTTACATTTTGTTTTTTGTTCTGTCTGTCTCCTAAGAAACAATGTTATTGGAATTCGGCGTTGGACGATATCATGCCTTCTATGTGGGAGACTCGTGCGCGGGCACGTTACAGAGATTTAGTCTCCTTGATAAAAAATGGTGGTGTCCGACCTCCCTACATGACTGAATATATATGGGCACATTGGAGACAGTACTGGACGACCCCTGAAGCCATTGTCGTCGCATCGCAGAATTCTAGTAACAGACGGGAAGGACCTGAGGGACTCAGTTCATGCTTGCATACTGGAGGATCGTTGTCGCATCGGGAACATGCAGATAGACTTGTAAGTATTACAAAATATTACTTTTACTGCTGTAATTAATGGTTAGGATGTCTGAATTTTATCTTATTACCATAGAGGAGGATGGGAATGTTACTTGTGTAAGGAGTTTGCTTTGTTGTTGAATGTTGGATTGTAGCATAGTCTCAAAATTTGAAGTGTTTTTTTGTCTATGTATACAGGAGGTATGTTCCAAATATAGGGGAAACTTTGCCGAAATTTAAGTAAAAACTTTACAAAACATTACTTTTACTACTGTAATTAATGGTTAGGATGTTTGAATTTTATCTCATTACCATAGAGGAGGATGGGAATGTTACTTGTGTGAGGAGTTTGCTTTGTTGTTGAATGTTGGATTGTAGCGTAGTCTCGAAATTTGAAGTGTTTTTTTGTCTATGTATACAAGAGGTATGTTCCAAATATAGGGGAAACTCTGCCGAAATTTAAGTAAAAACTTTACAAAATATTACTTTTACCACTGTAATTAATGGTTAGGATGTCTGAATTTTATCTCATTACCATAGAGGAGGATGGGAATGTTACTTGTGTGAGGAGTTTGCTTTGTTGTTGAATGTTGGATTGTAGCATAGTCTCGAAATTTGAAGTGTTTTTTTGTCTATATATACAGGAGGTATGCTCCAAATATAGGGAAAACTCTGCCGAAATTTAAGTAAAAACTTGTACGAATAGTCAATAAATTATAATTCATCTTTAATTCTTTTTATGTTTACAGGGAGCATCGATGGGTCGACCGGCTACCTATGGTGAGGTATTTTTACACCCACACCAACAAGCATGATGGTCAAACGTTCGTCAATGATCGGTCAAGGGTTTTACATGTACATCCAAGTTACTATATTTTATAAATTTTAAATATTATTTATTATTAATCGTTACTTATTGTAAAACATTTATCCTACGACAGGAACAAGTTCAAGATGCAATTCAGCAACGCTCACAGACTTCTGATTATGTTGATGCAAATCAAATCTATTGTGAGGTGTCTGGTGGTAGAGACCAGCGAGGACGGATATTTGGCTTAGGTTCTTTGGCCAAATCCTGTCACTCGCATTCCTCAAGTTCAAGTACTGCCGCATCGCATAGACGGTCTGAATCCAGGCGAGTCCATGAACTTGAGAATACTGTAAATGAGCTGAAATCTGAATTGCAACAGTCATAGACTCGATGGCAGCAATCTCTCGACTTTATATCTGAGCTGCGCAATGAGATGGCAAATTTGAAGGGTATGGTGTCATCGCAGCATTCTGATCTTTCTTCGCCGCAGCCACCGCCATCAGCTTAATTACTTTTGATTCTGTATTAGACATGGATATTATGTTAATACATAATTACTAACTTTATAACTAGTACAATTATTAAATTCGACTATTATTGTATATTAAAATTTAGATATCATTTTCATTTGCTCATTATTTTGCAATTAATTTTACAGGATATAATTTGGATTATAAAAATATAATTGTTAATTAAGGGGGGAATTTTTTTTAATTTGGCGACATTTCCCGACGGAATAGAGTATTCCGTCGGGAATAATTCCCGACGGAATAGAGTATTTCATCGGGAAATAATTCCCGACGGAATAGAGTATTCCGTCGGGAATTTCCCGACGGAATAGATTATTCCGTAGGGAATAATTCCCTACGGAATTTTCTGTCGGGAATTATTCCCTACGCCTTTATTGCCGACGGAAAATTTTTCGTCGGCATTTTATTTTTTCGACGGAAATTACACATTTTTTGTCGGTAATTTCCGTCGGGAAACTTTTTTTTTCTTGTAGTGTTCTAACCATTCGAGACGTGTACCTCAAAGCCAATCGAGACCAACCTTTGATCGTATGAGACCAAAAGCGCCCATGTAACCAGACTCAGGAGGACAGCTCATTACCTTTCAAAAAAAAATTAAAAAAAAAAAAGCAAAGAACAAAACAAAAAAAAGGAAGAACCATAGCCTTGTCATAGTTTTATTCTACAACTCCATCCCAACCACTAATGGGTACCTCAGAAATTAAACAACCCAAAAATAACAAAAGGAAGACACAGATTCAAGCGAAGAAACTCACTATCTCAGCCATTTTACACGAGGGCCAAGAATGGAACTTTGATGCTAAAAGAACCATTGCCGGAAGGAGCACCCTCCCCAACTAACGAAGATGAAGGCAAGTTCAATCAACATCGACAGGCTAAAGGAAAGTTCATGGCAAAGGCTAAAAAAAAAATTGAGAGAAAATTTTCAATCATGAAAACCCGAGAGGGCTGATTGATAACAGGAGTTGGATGCTTTCAGGATCTATTCTAAGATTAGATGAGATCTTGTATTCTTTGAGATTAATGCCAAACAATAATCATGTTTGATGAAATCAAATTGAAGAACATGCATTTTTGCAATGTGATCAAAATCATCTACTGTATACCATCTGCTACTCTCACCATTTGGATCCTTCAGTCAACTTACCCTACTGTCAACAACGGATGCAATTCTACAGCGTCATCATAGGAAAAGTCAAGCTCATACAACCATAATCTGAGACATAAGCACATGTTGATCATACCTGGAAGATCTTTTGCGATAACTTCAACTTCTCTCAAAAAATAAAAAAAAAGGGCCGTTAGAGATGAAAACCGTGACTGGCGCTCTAAGCAAAAGTTAGGCCAAAGGGCAGGGTGAAAACCTGGCAATAGGCAGTCTGCCCTATAAAAAATGAAATAAATAAAAGCCGCTGGATTGGGTTGGGTCCATTCTAGGCAAAAAATAAGGCACAGGATTATGTGAAAATCCGACAAGGACGTATCTCCCGCTAAGAAAAGCTAGTGTGAAAATCCACAAGGAATGCACTACCTTCAAAGAGGACTACAGGTATCAGAAGAGAACCTCATAATCCCCAAAAGCATGAAATTCAAAAGCAATTCCAGGGGGCATTGATCCTACCGAAGACTACGGTCAAACCGGCCGTCACCTCCAAATCCACATAGATGAATTCTCATCCTGCATTCCTGCATGACTCATACATTTCACGTGCATGCTCACCTTTTTCCTGCATATTTTGTTTTTTCCTATTTTGCAGAGAAAGATTTGATGCGAACATTGTCAAAAGGCAAATGACAACATCAGTACAAACATCAATCCAAACAAGCCACCAAAACAACATCAATCTAGACATCAGTTCAATCATCAATCCAAGCATTAATCAAAGCCCTCTCAAGAGGCAAATCTCTAAATCCTCTTAAGAGGCAATTCAGAAGATCTTTGAGGAGGCAAATCTCGAAGACCTCTGAGGAGGCAAATCCCGAAGACCTCTGAGGAGGCAAATCTGGAAGACCTTTGAGGAGGCAAAATCCAAAAGACCTTTGAGGAGGCAAATCTGGAAGACCTTTGAGGAGGCAAAATCCAGAAGACCTTTGAGGAGGCAAATCCCGAAGACCTCTGAGGAGGCAAATCTTGAAGACCTCTGAGGAGGCAAATCCTGAAGCCCTCTGAGGATGCAAATCTCGAAGCCCTCTGAGGAGGCGAATCTCGAAGACCTCTGAGGAGGCAAATCCCGAAGACCTCTGAGGAGGAAAATCTCGAAGACCTTTGAGGAGGCAAAATCCAGAAGCCCTTTTAGGAGGCAAATCTAGAAGACCTTTGAGGAGGCAAATCCCGAAGACCTTTGAGGAGGCAAAATCCAGAAGACCTTTGAGGAGGCAAATCCTGAAGCCCTTTGAGGAGGCAAATCCTGAAGACCTCTGAGGAGGCAAATCTCGAAGACGTCTGAGGAGGCAAATCCCGAAGACCTCTGAGGAGGCAAATCCCGAAGACCTCTGAGGAGGCAAAATGTAAAAGTCCTCTGAGGAGGCAATATGTCAAAGTCCTCTGAGGAGGCAATATCTCAAAGTCCTCTGAGGGGGCAAAATTTCTAAGTCCTCTCAAAGGGCACCACTTTATCATATCAGAAGGATTATCAAGATGGCGGCACTACTACTCTAAGGAGGGTTAGCACGACCACGACACTACCACTTCAAATCTCAGAAGGGTTAGCACGATGGCGGCACTACCACTTTAAGGAGGGTTAACACGACCACGGCACTACCACTTTAAAACTCAGAAGTGTTAGCACGATGGCGGCACTACCATTATACGGAAGGTTAGCATGACCACGGCACTACCACTTCAGAACGGTTAGCACGATGACGGCAATACCGCTCAACAGATTCAACTAAAAACAACACGCCGACAACATGGCAATAACCACCACAATAGCATCACTCGCTACGGAAAGGAGACTGCCTTAGGTACGCGTCTCTTTCCTTCTTCTCCTTGAGTTTAGGCTCACCTAGACATTAGTGTACTAGCTTCCCCTAAACTGGGGGCAACTGTAGACACCGGATCCTGAGTTAGCCTAGATCGGAGTTACCCAATGATGAAAAATTGCATTCTCAGGCAAAAAGATTAAAAATGATGATTTCTTTATCAAATTTGCATTTTAAAATAAAAATAAAAAATAATAAAAATATTAAATAATAATAAAAAATAATAAAATAATAAAAAAAATAAAAAATAATAATAAAAAATAAAATAATTTAGAAATTAGTTTTTGAGAATAAATTTAGTATTTTTTTAGTCATATTTAAAAATTTAAAAAAAGAAAGAAAAAAAAAGAAGAAGAAAACAAAAAGGAAGAGAAAAGAAGAGACGGTGTGCTTTTGAAAGCATGGCTGTACTTCAACGCACACTGCGCGCAAGAGCACAGCTGTGCTTTCGCCGAATTTGACCCAAAATCGCCCAAATTGACATTTTTTCACCCAAAAATCTTCTTTTTTCAATTTTTTTGACTTTTTTGAAGATTTTTCCGAGATTTGGTTGGTTTTTTCTCCTTTTCACACTTAAATTAAGGAAAATTTAATAAAAATAATTTTATTTCTTAATTAATTAATTGTTTTTTAGTTTTTTTTGGTAATAAAAAGAAAGAGATGAGGGAAATTAGGGGGTTGGCATTTTTTTCTCGGGGAGAATTCATTTGCTTCATCCTCTCTTCCTCTTCTTCTCTAAGAAATCCATTTCTACAGATTTTTCAAGGGCTCTTCACCAAAATTAAGATCTAAAAGCCGAAAAAAAAATCAATTTTCAAGCTAAAATTGGTCTTGAAGCAAAAAAATAAATTCTTTGTTCTTGAGATTGGTTTTTCTATCAATTACAATTTTTTGAGACAAAGAAAATAATTCTTTTTTCTTGGAAATTAATTTTCTTTTCATTAATTTCTTCTCTTTAATTTTAATCAATAATTATTCTTAAGACAAAGAAATCAATTCTTTGTTCTTGGGAATCAATTTAATTTTCTTTTATTATTTCTCAAGCAAATTTTCTTAACAATAAAAGTTAAATTTTTATTATTTCTAAACCATATTTTGCAAATCAAAACGAGGAAAAAATTGGTTTTGGAGTGCGTAAGAAAATTCTCTCTAAAAAACACATTCTTTCTAAGTCATTTGGGAGGAGATTCTTGAACAAAGGTAGTGGATTTTGCTGGAAAAAAACAAAGAACTCATTGTTCTTGAAGTTCATCTCTTCTCAAAAATCAAAATCATTTTCTTCAATATCTTTAATTCTCTTTTATTAAATCTAAAAATTTTCTTCTTAAATTCTATTCAAATTTTTTTTTTTACATCAAAAATTTTTATTAAACTTGAAAACTTTGAGAAAGGAAAATCAATTCCTTAACTTGAGTTTTCTCATCAAACATCAAATACAAAAAAAAAAAATCAAATCATTTTTAAATATTAGTGTTCTTGAGTTCTTGAGACATAAACTTAAGAATTTTCTTGAATATTTTTTTTGAGTTTAGTTTTGGATCTTGACAAGAGATTAGATTGGGACTTCTCGCTTCAATATCATTTAAATCTGAGGGTAAATATTCTAGGCTTGATCTCTTAGTCTTTTATTTTTCTTTTATTTTATTTTACTTATATTTAATTATTAACCATGCAAATCTTTAAATTTGTTTGGTTTTTATTTGTTTTATGTGTTTTTATACATAGATCTAACATTTCTAATTTCATTCTTACCCTTGTTTCATTTAATCGTTCATTATCATTATTATTATTATTACTATTACTGTTAGTATTATTATTATTACTATTACCATTATCATTATTTATCATCACATATTATTATTATTATCATTGTTATTATTATTCTTGTTGTCGTTGTTGTTTTTATTACCGTTTATTTATTATTATCTCCATCATTATTATTATTATCGCTTTATGTTTTAAATAGTGATATATTAATATGTTAATTTATTTTAACATATCATTTAGTTTATTTATCCCATAATATGCATGTTTTATTTAATTTATGTATTGTTATAAATGTTTAATTGATTTTCTTACTTCGATTACTAACATTAAGTTTATTTGTGTTTGTTGTTGGTGTCAAATACTTGTGTTCCCCTGTTTGATCACCCGTACGAATGAAGGAGGAGATCCAAGGATTTGTTATTTTTCATTGTACTCGTCATTTTTCATTTATTTGTTTTATTGAGTTATTTGGCATGTAATAATCAATTTAACCATTTATTTTATGCACGCTTAATCAAAAATCACGCAAAAATATTTCTACAAATAAAATTGTGTTTTCTAATAAAATGTGACCAATGTCCTAGTTTTTTCATCCAAAAATAAATTGTCACTTTAAATTGATTTTCTTTAATTGTGCATGAGAGGACCAACGTTCTCAACATTAATAAATATCCCGTTTTATGTATGATTTATATTTTATTTATAATGGGAGTTGTATTTCGCCCCTAATTTTGTTGTAATTTAATTTTGTCTTTATTTTTATTTTTATTTATCGTTTCATATGTGATTGATATGCGCTTTAATAAACTGCATTAATTGTGTGAGATGAAAAATGAAATTTCATAATTTAAAAACTCATTTATAATTAACCAAGGCACCAATAAGTGTGAAGTTCCGGACACCATCTCTAGTTTAGACCGATAAGGGGTTAAACTTTCCCAATTTCTTGTTAATTGGGTGGCAACTCCAAAATATCTCAAAAGTGCCTAAAGGTGTTATGGCGATGGATGGTCCTTTTCACTGTTCTATTGTGAAAGGAGGTGCCAAAAATATCTCATAACACCTAATATCGGAAAAGATGCGAACCTATCCCTCGAATCCTAAAAGCGGGTTCAGAGAGGGCCTTGCTGGTGCCGGCGCGCGTCACAGTTCATGGAGATGAAAAGGAAGCCTGGCACTACTGATCAAATCAGGCTGTTCATCAGGAACTCCTGCCCTTACCTGAAAGATCTGCGCAGCTTTAAGGGGCTCAAAGATTGGGAGTCGCTTAAGGACATTGTTGTAGAGGCTGAGGCGGCTTACCTAGCAAAGAAGGCAAGCCAAAACAACTTTACTGGAAAGCACTATGGGAATCAATCAGGGTTCAAATCAAGCAATGCCGGGAGCAGCAATAGCAAAAATTGCAAGACAGCAGAAGTTTCAGCTACCGGAGTGGGAAAAGGTCAAAGGCACTTTTAAAATTTGGGCCGCCCTTTATCCTGGGCGTTAAAGAGACTGATAAAAGAAGGAAATCCGCAGCCCTTGCCTCCTAAGCCAGCCAAAACCCAAGGACAATCGGGTCATAGAGATGATGAGTATTGTGCCTTCCATCAGCACACGGGGCATATGACAGACCGTTGCGCAAGGCTAAGGCATGAAATACAGGACTTGATCGATAGCAAGAAGATCACTAATCCTGAACAGAGGGAAGGTAAGAAGAAGTTTGCATGTAATTCCATGATTGGTTCCAGCTTGCCTGAAGAGTATGTACTACAAGATTTGTTCGGTAGTGAATACGATGCTACCACTCGCCCTAAGGGAGATAAAGGAGAGATCTTCGTGACAATGATAGACTCTTGGTCCACCGGTGAGAATGGGGAAGAAAGTAAAGAAGGAAAGAAGGAGGGCCAGGCTTTAGAAACGGTTAATCCATCGTAGCAGATTGAATAGACTTATGCCTTAATTACCCAAGAGATGGATAAAAGGTTCAAAGAACTCGAAAAGAGGCTATTGGCCATGATTCAAGAGAGAATGGATGCCATGGCACTAGTTCTTCAAGCTCAAGTTATGGCGACTACCCTCGGCCGAGTAGGGTCGGCCACTGTTGAGAGAACCTATACAGCGACAACTGCAGTGCCCCCTTTTACTATTCAGAATAGAGGCAATGAGCCATTTGATTCACCAGTTGGGCAAGGGAGCAGCCAAAGGCCTACTACAGGATTTGGTACTGTGCCTAAAGAGGGCGAGGATCTAATAAGGGCGTGTGATCTGCAGGAAAACTTGGATATCCGCAATGATAGCAAGGGTAAGGCAAAGAGGATGGAAGTGCTAAACACGAAAGGATGCCAAAGACACTTTTCTAATTTGGGTCGACCTCTATCCTGGGTATTGGAGAGACTAATAGAAGAAGACAAGTTGCAACCTTTGCCACCCAGACCAGCTATGAGTCAAGGACAGCCAGGGCACAGAAAAGACCTGTACTGCGCCTACCATCGACACACTGGGCACTCAACTAATTACTGCCAAACTTTGAGGAATAAGATCCAAGATCTTATTGACACCAAACAGATCACGGACCCCGAAAAGAGGGAGAAGAAGAAGGAGCCAGCCTACAATGCAGTCCCTCCACCAGATATGTGATCGGGTCTGATCCAGCAAAGTGACATATTTTGCGAGAACTACATGGATATGAATAGGTCGCTGACACTCGTCGGGAGAGTGGAGAAGAAGATTATGTTTTTAGACATTTTGTTTCAAGAACTCTTTATGACAGTTTGGTTATTTTCAATAAATTGAACAAGCTTGCTTATTTGTATGGTACTCCTAGTGATTTCATTTCACATGGTCATGATGCATTCATTTTGACACTAATTCAATTAATACGATAACATCTAATCTCAAAAAATCTTGATAGCAACTAATATAACTCCTGAAGAGAGGATATTTTTGAGAGATATGAAAAAAAAAGAAAAAAATGAAAGAGCCTTTGCTTGAACATGGAACGACATATTGGTAAGGACATTATTGGATCGATGTTGCTTTAATATGCTGACATAACGACAAGCAAGTTTCAAAGGCTATTCCTTTGCTCCTTCAATATTCAAGATGCATATAATGCAGTCAAGCGAAGTCAAGCCCCGAGTGCCACGTCAGGAGATAGACGAATAAAATCTTAGACCTTCACGAGAAATGTAACCAAACCCCAGAATCCCTTCCCTTCTAACCATTCGAGACGTGTACCTCAAAGCCAATCGAGACCAACCTTTGATCGTATGAGACCAAAAGTGCCCATGTAACCAGACTCAGGAGGACAGCTCATTACCTTTAAAAAAAAAAAAAAACAAACAAAAAGCAAAGAACAAAACAAAAAAAAAAGGAAGAACCATAGCCTTGTCATAGTTTTATTCTACAACTCCATCCCAACTACTAATGGGTACCTCAGAAATTAAACCACCCAAAATCAACAAAAGGAAGACACAGATTTAAGCGAAGAAACTCACTATCTCAGCTATTTTACACGAGGGCTAAGAATGGAACTTTGATGCTAAAAGAACCATTGCCGGAAGGAGCACCCTCCCTAGCTAACGAAGATGAAGGCAAGTTCAATCAATATCGACAGGCTAAAGGAAAGTTCATGGTAAAGGCTAAAAAAAAAAACTGAGAGAAAATTTTCAATCATGAAAACCAGAAAGGGCTGATTGATAACAGGAGTTGAATGCTTTCAGGATCTATTCTAAGATTAGATGAGATCTTGTATTCTTTGAGATTAATGCCAAACAATGATCATGTTTGATGAAATCAAATTGAAGAACATGCAGTTTTGCAATGTGATCAAAATCATCTATTGTATACCATCTGCTACTCTCACCATTTGGATCCTTTAGTCAACTTACCCTATTGTCAACAACGGATGCAATTCTACAGCATCATCACAGGAAAAGTCAAGCTCATACAACCATAATCTGAGACATAAGCACATGCTGATCATACCTAGAAGATCTTTTGCGATAACTTCAACTTCTCTCAAAAGCAAAAGGGGGCCTTAGAGATGAAAACCGTGACTGGTGCTCTAAGCAAAAGTTAGGCCAAAGGGCAGGGTAAAAACCTGGCAATAGGCAGTCTGCCCTATAAAAAATAAAATAAATAAAAGCCGCTGGATTGGGTTGGGTCCATTCCAGGAAAAAAAAAAAGGGCACAGGGTTATGTGAAAATCCGACAAGGACGTATCTCCTGCTAAGAAAAGGTAGTGTGAAAATCCACAAGGGACGCACTACCTTCAAATAATGACTACAGGTATCAGATGAGAATCCCGCAATCCCGAAGGGCATGAAATTCAAAAGCAGCTTAAAAGGCATCGATCCTATTGCAAATTACAGCTAGCTCAGCTATCATCTCCAAGTTCACATAGATGAATTCTTGCCCTGTATTCCTGCATGACTCATGCATTTCACTTGCATGCTCACTATTTTTCCTGCATATTTTAGTTTCCCTATTTTGCAGAAGGAGAGATTTGATGTGGACACCGACTAAAGCCGAGTGACGACTTCAGCCCAAACAATCAACCAAAGACCTCTCAGGGGGCAACCAACAGAAAACAAAAATCCAAGTATCAATCCAAACATCAATCGAAGTAATCAACCAAAGGGCTCATAGATAGCATCACTTCATCAAATCGAAGGGTTAGCACGATAGCGGCACTACCACTCTACGGAGGGTTAGCACGACCACGGCACTACCACTTCATCAAATCTCGAAGCCCTCTGAGAAGGCAAATCCTGAAGCCCTTTGAGGAGGCAAATCCAGAAGACCTTTGAGGAAGCAAATCTCAAAGACCTTTGAGGAGGCAAAATCCAGAAGACCTTTGAGGAGGCAAATCTCGAAGCCCTCTGAGGAGGCAAATCCTGAAGCCCTTTGAGGAGGCAAATCTCGAAGCCCTCTGAGGAGGCAAATCTAGAAGACCTTTGAGGAGGCAAATCCAGAAGACCTTTAAGGAGGCAAATGCTGAAGCCCTTTGAGGATGCAAATCTCGAAGCCCTTTGAGGAGGCAAATCCAGAAGACCTTTGAGGTGGCAAATCCAGAAGACCTTTGAGGAGGCAAATCTCGAAGACCTTTGAGGAGGCAAAATCCATAAGACCTTTGAGGAGGCGAATCTAGAAGACCTTTGAGGAGGCAAATCCTGAAGCCCTCTGAGGAGGCAAATCCCGAAGACCTCTGAGGAGGCAAAATCTGAAAGTCCTCTGAGGGGGCAATATTTTAAAGTCCTCTGAGGAGGCAATATCTCGAAGTCCTCTGAGGGGGCAAAATTTCTAAGTACTCTTAAACGACACTACCACTTCAAATCACATAGGGGTTAGCATGATGACGGCACTACCGTTCTACAGAGGGTTAGTAAGATCACAGCACTACCGCTTCGATTAAAAAAAAAAACACGCCTACAATATGGCAACAATCACCACAACAGCATCGCTCGCTTCGGAAAGAAGCCTGCCTCAGGTACGTGTCTCTTTCCTTCTTCTCCTTGAGTTTAGGCTCACCTAGACACTAGTGTATTAACTTCTTCTAAACTGGGGGCAACTGTAGACACCGGGTCCTGAGTCAGCTTAGATCGGAGTTACCCAATGATGATAAACCGCCCTCGCGGGCAAAAATGGTTGGAAGTGATGATTTTCTTATCAAATTTGCATTTTTGAATAAAAATTAAAAAATATTAAAAATATTAAAAAAAAATAAAAAATAAAAAATAATAATAAAAAATAATAATTAAAAAAATAAAATAATAATAATAATAAAATATTTTAGAAATTAGTTTTTGAGAATAAATTTAGTATTTTTTAGTCATATTTGAAAATTAAGAAAAAAAAAGAAAAAGAAAAGAAAAGAAAGAATAAATGGTGTGCTTTTCAAAGCACGGCTGTGATTTTGCGCAGTGTGCATTGCGCGCACTACGCGCAAAAGCACAGCTGTGCTTTCACCACAGCCGCCCAAAATCGCCAGTTTTGCCATTTTTTCCACCCAAAATCATTTCTTTTCAATTTCTTTGACTTTTTTGAAGATTTTTCCGGGATTTGGTTGATTTTTTCTCCTTTTTCACACATAAATTAAGAAAAATTTAATAAAAATAATTTGATTTCTTAATTAATTAATTATTTTTTTTAGTTTTTTGGTAATAAAAAGAAAGAGACGAGAAATATTAAAGGGGGTTGGCCATTTTCTCTCTAGAGGGGATTTTTGGAATTTGTCTGGTTTTCTTCTTCATCTTTTCACTTCCTCTCTCTAAAAAAAATCCTCTCTACATCATTTGAGTTTTTCCTCATAAAAAAAAATAAAATCTTCAAAAACTCAATTAATTAAAGGCCAAAAACTCAAATTTCAAACCATATTTTCTCTTGAGGCAAAGAAATTAATTCTTTGTTCTTGGGATTTGATTTTCTATCAATTACAATTTCTTGAGACAAAGAAAATAATTCTTTGTTCTTGGAAATTAATTTTCTTTTCATCAATTTCTTCTCTTTAATTTTAATCAACAATTGTTTTTGAGACAAAGAAAATCAATTTTTTGTTCTTGGGAATCAATTTAATTTTTCTTCAATTATTTTTCACTCTTTTAAATCAAAATCTCAAACTTTATCATTTCATAATCATATTTTGCAAATCAAAACAAGGAAAATCCATCATAATTTTTCCATCGAATCCGAAATCTGAGGGTAAACATTCTAGACTCGATCTCTTGATTTAGTTTTTATTTTCATCATTTTTACTAACATTTAAATTAGTAAACATGTAGATCTATATATTTGTTATTGATTTATTTATTTTATGTCATTTTAGATGTAGATCTAACTCTTAATATTGTTCTTAGATGTAGATCTAACTTTTAATGTTGTTATTTGTTCCCATTTTCCTTTAATTGTTCATCTTTATTGTTATTATTGTTATTATTATCATTATCTATTACTCTTATTGTTATTATTATTATTATTATTATTATTATTATTATTATTATTATTATTATTATTATTATTTTATGTTTTATATGTTGATCTATTAAGGTGTTAATTAATGTTAATGTGTTATTTAATTTATTTGTCACCTATTACGCATATTTTGTTTATTTTATTATTATTTGTTTAATTGATTTTCTTGTTTCGATTACTAACATTAAATTTATTTGTTTTTTTGTTTTTGATGTCAAATACTTGTGTTCCCCTGTTTGAGCACCCGTGCGAATGAAGGAGGAGATCCAAGGAATTGTTATTTTTCATTGTACTTGTTATTTTTCCTTTATTTGTTTTATTGAGTTATTTGGCATGTAATAATTAATTAAGCCATTTATTTTATGCACGCTTAATCAAAAATCACACAAAAATATTTCTACAAATAAAATTGGATTTTCTAATAAAATGGGACCAATGTCCTAGTTTTCCATCCAAAATAAATTGTCACTTTAAAATGATTTTTTTTAATTATGCATGAGAGGACCAACGTCCTCAACATTAATAAATGCCCCGTTTTATGTATGATTTATATTTTATTTACAATGGTGGTTGTATTCCGCCCCTAGTTTTGTTGTAATTTAATTTGTCTTTATTTTTATTTTTATTTATCATTTCATATGTGACTGATATGTGCTTTAATAAACTGCATTAATTGTGTGAGATGAAAAATGAAATTTTATAATTTAAAAACTCATTTATAATTAACCAAGGCACCAATAAGTGTGAAGTTCCGGACACCATCTCTGGTTTAGACCGATAAGAGGTTAAATTTTTCCAATTTCTTGTAAATTGGGTGGCGACTCCAAAATAACTCAAAAGTGCCTAAAGGTGTTATGGCGATGGATGGTCCTTTTCAATGTTCTATTGTGAAAGGAGGTGCCGAAAATATCTCATAACATCTAAGATTGGAAAAGACACGAACCAATCCTTGGAATCCTAAAAGCGGATTCGGCAAGGGCCTTGCTGGTTCCGGCGCGCGTCACACATGGTATAGTGTCCCTATTGCTAGCCATATATATCCTGAGCTAGATTTTACTACTAGGCCACTAAGGGAAGTTAAACTATTCATTTAATTCAATTTCCTTTTAATACTAAGCATAAATTTTATTCACATTATTAATTATTAAGATACACTATAAGTTCAATAGGACATATCCAATTCCAAATTCTTTTTTTTCCATCAAATCAGTTCTAAACCACTTATTATTCAATTCTACATCAAATATGCCATAAAATAAATTAAACATATTTCATTCTACATTTTCATTCTAAACATAATATAATTATCCAATTAGAAAATATTCAATTAAATTCCAATAATTCCCAATTAATTAACATACACTCAATTAATTAACATACCTAAGTATACCCTAATATACCATTCAGCCTCTAGTATGTCATTAACATACAATTCATTTCTTCTTGTTTTAAGCATTCAAATCATCATTTTCAATATCCCTAAACATGTTTATAAGGTTTATTTCAATTTAACATGCATTTATCAAAACATGCCATATAAATATAACCTAAAATCATACTTAATCAATGGAAAAAGAAGGATATTGTATCCACCAATCTTATTTTCTTGTTCTCCACTCCTTAACCTTCCTTTTGCTTGCCTTAATCCTTTGAAACACCATCACCTCCCTAATTTTTGACACATAACCTTCCTTTCTTTATTTCTACCACTTTCTTCACCTTAATTGAAGACTAGAGGCTGCTATCATCTAATAGAGGAGCTAAAATTTGCTTAGGAGGCTTGATTTTAGGGAGAGAATTGGGTTGGAAATGAAGAAATTTGGTGGAGAGGAAGAGAGAACAATTTGGTCAAGGAAGAACAAAGGAGAGCTGCTGGAAATTCCAAGATTTCTCTAGAGAAATATGATATTTAGGGTATTTATAGGTAATATGTTAGGCTAGGCATGGTCCAATGAAGTTGGGCCAACCAATTTTAAGCCCATTTAGGTAATTAGGTCCATTAAGAAAATCAATTTATTTTTCTCACTTTTCAAGTTCAATTTCTCCCAAAAATAATTCTAAAATTCTCCAAATAAATTTATTAGGCTCCATTAATATGTTTAGGTCAATCAGAAATCATTTTCTGGTCTGATAATTTCTTACCAGTCAGATAATCTAATTTTCTGTCTCACCGTAAAATTTATTTTTTATTACTATATGATTCTTCATATTATTTAAAGCAAATTCATGCTTTTAGATAATTTTTCTGAGGTCTGTAGTATCATTTGAAGCTTGGTCAAATTGCATTCAAACTAGTCTGACCGATCCAGTTCACCCGGTTCACTATTCATTGTTCCCTTTCTTTTTGCTCTTAATAGCCTACTTAGCCTTGGTTTCAGTTTAATTAGGATCCATTTTCGGTCCGATTTAACCAGTCCAATTCACCAAATTTTCAACATGACCATAAAATTATTTTTTTTTTACTGTCAAGTTGTTCTACATATTATTCTGAGTCTATCTATACCTTCAAATAAATTTTCAGATGTTATTTACTATTTTTAAAGTCTCGGTCAACTTACGGTCAAACTAGTTACTATTTAAAATGAACCCAAGGTTTTTTTTCATAATTTTGACTTTTGGGGACCTATTGACATCGTTTTCACTTCAAATTACATCCTTAGACTAGTCACAACTAGTATTATCCAATAATTAAATGTAACACCCTTATACCCGTAAATGATACGGATACCGGATGTCACAACACTGTATGTATAGTCAGACACTGATGAATCACTCGATAGCTCTAAATTTTTTTTTTCAATCAATAACAAACACAACCATACAAACACTAACACATAACAATACCATATAACTTGTGTCCCTTTTTCGCAGTCGTATACATGCTATGCCAAACATCGATCCTTGCTGCCAATATCTTCGTCAAGTCGATACTACATCTTCAGCCACGTTAAAATCTACTACAACATGCGCGCAGTAACACTCTACGTGCTAAGCATAAAATGCCCAGTGGTGGATACATATCCTAAATTTTCCACACTAATAACACATGCATGCACACACAATTATTCTTTTTACTTTATTTAAATTATAGGAGTATCAGTTCTTAAGATTTTCGATTATTTGTTATACACTTTTATGGGGTTCAATATCTTTATTTTTCTTACTATCACTGTACCTCCACTAATTATTTTCGATACTGTTATCAATATCACTATCACTATCACTGTCACTTTCACTTTCATTTTTACTTTTGCTATCACTTTCACTTACACTGCCACTTTCACTATCACTTCTACTATTAACTTTCACTATTAACTTTTATGATGTTTAATTATTACGCTCTTAATTTTAGTCACTTATCTTTTTATTTCTTGTTCGCATTCCCATGATTATACTCTAACACTTTTTAATTCAATTATCAATTTCGTTATCAGTTATCCGTAGATATTTAACACTATAACACTACGATTTGGTTTATCACTTATCAATCGATTTCCTTTACTAACCGTTGACATTATCTTATTTTATTTCTTTAACTACTTATTAAATAGTTCTTGTTTCGATATTTGTAACACTGATTCACTATTATGACTTGCTTTATGTACTTAACGTTTTCTTCCCTATCTTGCATTACACGAAATATTTACATTAACATTGTTCACTTCATCAAATCTTTCATTAATTTATTTAACGTTAACTATTTATGAATTATTTTATCACCGAATAAATACACTACAAATCAGTCACTAGATTACTTGAATGCTAATACATTCGATCGCTATATTTTTATTTAGTTCTTAATCAAAGTTATACTTATTATTACTGACATTATTATTATTTCTATTATTCACTTTAGAGACCCTATGTTAATTTATTCCAAACACAGCTAAACATTTTCCTTAACAATTATTTTAATTCATTTTGTTTGTATTGTCGTTACAATTTGTAATCTCATCATAAGTACTTATCTTCCTTTTTAATTCCATTCACTTTTACATTTACCATTATAACGGGTCTTTAAATTCTTTCCGTATTTTCACTTTCTTGTTCACACACTAAAATCTATCATTTTTAATCTTCACTTATACTTTCTCATTACTTTTCACTAAACTATTTCTATATTATCACTAAATAAAACATACCATCAATTTTATTAATTCTTTATAACTTTTATTTACTTATCTTGCACTATAATTTAATTCACTATGGCCCCCTTAATTATCTATCCATAATTTATTCTTCGAACGTTTCACTTTATTAATACTATGATTATGCTCATTGACAGATTCTTTAATTCCTATTGTACTTATATTACTACTATCATCACTATTTGCATTATTAGTCCATTCATTTCCATGTCACCCCTTATTGACTTATGTATATTTAGATTAATATTTTCTTCGCTTCACTATTAGTCAATTTTCTCATTATTCACATTTAAATCCCAACTTTATCTTACAATAATCAATTTCAATTAAATTCTCACTGAATTACTTATTCACAATATTGACATTTTGCCTCTTTATCTTTCATTGCCACTTATTTACAATTATATCCTCAAATTACACATTCATTTACATTCTCTATATATACACAAATCAGTTATAATTATTATTTATTTAATATTTATTCATACAATATTTTTCTATGTTTCATAAATCATTCATTCACTAATTATCAATTATGTATTTATCATCCATATCATCTACTAATTTACACTTTAACCCACTAACAATTCTCAATATTATAATTCCACATTTTGGTTCATAAACTTATATTAACACAAGTTCTTAACCTTAATTGATTCACTGTACAAACATACTACTATTATATTACATTACTATATTTATTAATTATTTGTTACAGATTTCATCAATTCATTCTTACCATAACACTTCCATCTAAATTGCACTTTACACTTTGCTTAATTTCCAATTTTTACTACTTCAATTTGCTATAATTACATTGATGCCACTACCTTTTCTTAATACCACTTTTCTTTCCTTTTATTTATTATTACTATTATTATTATTACTGTCTCTTATTAAATGATTAATCACACTTACTGAATTAAATTCATCAATTTAATCATATAATTACTTATCTAAATCACATTATTCACTAATTACATTTTAATTCTTTAATTAAATTTATTATTTCTCTAATCACACTTTTATTCTTATTCTTTTTCCATGATTTTCAATTATACCCTTATCTTTTCCATTAATAACATTTATGTCCCCACATTTACATTAATTCCATCCATGCCCTTTCTAGCTGGCTTTTCTTGTACCATCCTCTAACTGCAATTTTTCATTTATATTCATGGGTGTAGCTGCAATTTTACAATTAACCACATGACATCTTTTGAGCAAATTAGTTGCATATTTCCATTGTGAAATGAACATACAATCTTCATATTACTCCACTTCAAGCCCAAGGAAATAGTGCAACTGACCAAGATCTGACATTTCAAATCCACTCATCATACTATATATGAATCCAGCTACAAGAGAATTACTTGAACCCATGTAGATTATATCATCAATATAGATGCGGACTAGAAGAAAACCATTGTTACCTTGCTTCTTCAAGTAGAGTGTCAGCTCATTTTCACTCCTTTTGAACCCAATTATATAAAGTATGAATCAAGCTTGTTGTTCCAAGCTCGTGGTGCTTGCTTTAATCCGTAAATGCCTTTTTCAGCTTGTACACTTTATCTTTTTTGCCATTAACTATAAAACCTTCTGGTTAAGTGACATAAACTTCTTCTTTCAGCTCTCCATTCAAGAAAGTTGACTTCATATCAAGTTGATAAACTATCCATCACAACTGAGCTATTAAGGCCAAGATTGTTCTCACCTTTTCAAAACATGCAACAGATGAAAACGTCTTCTAGAAGTTGATCTCCTGCTGCTGTGCATATTCCTTTGCTACCAACCGAGCCTTCCATTTTTGGATGCTTCCATCTACTTGATACTTTGTTTTGAACACCAATTTCAGGCCAATTGTGTTTCTTTCATTGGGTAAGTCGATCGGTTCCTATGTTGCATTTCTTTGCACTATTACCATGAGTTCTTCCTCCATTGCTCTTTGCCACACCTCTATTTTTCCTACATCTTCATAAGTCATAGGATCTGAAGCAAATAAGTCAAATGCATCATATTCATATATCTATGTCAAAGATCTAAATTTTCTGGGAGATGTTTCATCTGATGATGAATTGCTACTAGCTGGTGTTGTTGAGGTTGAACTTGGTGAATTTGATGGGCTGTTACTGTTTACATGTGATGGAGTTGAATTTGTTAATGCTAGAGCTGCACCTTCATCGAATGGAACTTTGATTTGCTCACTATTACTGTTGTCATTCCAATTCTAGCTTACATCTTCATCAAATATCACATTTCTACTAACAATTATATTACCACTAAGAGGGCTATATGCTTTGGACTCATGACTATAACAAAAAAAAATACATTTTGCAGATTTTTCATCTAGTTTCTCATGATTTTATGAATTTACCAAGGCATAAGAAATAAAACCAAATATTTTTAAATAGCGTACTGGCTATCTACCGCTCCAAGCTTCGTATTGTGTTTGATTCAAAATAGCTTTTATGGAGGATGTATTCAGTAGATACTAAAGTTGCAACTGCATCCGCCCAATACTATTGGGAAGTCCCTTTCCTTTCAATAAGCTCCTCTCTATATGCACCATAGTGTGATTCTTGCATTCAGCAACTCCATTTTGCTCTGATGTGTAAGGAGTTGTTAGTTCCATGTGAATTTCATTTTCCTCACAAAAATGGTTAAATTCATTAGACAAGAATTCACCACCTCTATCCATACGAAAAGCCTTTATATATAAACCATTTTACTTTTCTAAAAGTTTTTGATTTGTAGTTCAAAAAGTACACACAACTCATGCTACTGAAATCATCAGTAAAAAGTAAGAAATAACGAATTCCACCAAATGATTCTGTTTTCATTGGTCCACACAAATTAGTATGCATTAACTTAAGACAAGTAGAAGCCCTCCAAGCCTTTCCAACTTGAAATGACTTTTTTGTTTGTTTCTATAAATACACATAAATCAAAGGAATTAATTTTTAGCAATCCAGAAACAATACCTTCTGCTCCCAACAGTTTTAGCCCCTTCATATTAAGATGGCCATATCGCAGATGCCATAACTTAGAGTCATTTTGTCTATTAGCAACAAGAGCAAAAATTTTCACATTTGAGACATCAAGTGGAAACATTTTATTTTTGGTCATTTGAATATTAACCATTGTGTGGCCTGATTTTTATTTTATCGGTGATAATACAAGCTTCATCATCAAATAAGATTGAATATCCACTAGCCATTAGTTGTCCAACACTTAACAAATTATGTGCCAAACTAGGAACAAATTGAACATCATGCAAGAGCTTTACAGTACCTTGACTAGTTCTTAATGCCACAATACCTTTTCCTTCTACTTGAACTCCTTTGTCATCTCCAAGCTTGACATTTGATTTTTGAGTCTCGTCAAGCTCCTTAAATATTGCCTTCATGCCAGACATGTGGTTGAAGCAACCTTTATTTATAAATCACACACTATTTTGAACTTCATTAAAATCAGAATAGGCCATAAATAACTTACTTTCCTCTTCTGTTTCTTCTGCATAATTTACCTTCCTGTCCTTGTACCAACAATTAGCTTTTATATGCCTGTACTTCTTGCAATTGTTACACTGAATATTGCTTCTATAACCTTTATGCTCACTAGTGGATTGGCTTTGCTCAAAGCCTCTACCTTTGCCTCGATCATGATTCTTTCCATGAAATGCACCTCTGCCTTGCCCTTTGCCCGCTGCCTTGTCAAGTTCTCTTATATTGGATGCCTCCCACTTCGCTTGAAATGCTTTCACCTCATGTTTTTCTGTTGACCTGTTGATTCTTGCTTCATGAGCTTGTAAAAAACCTATTAATTCTTCAAATGAGAACCTTGAAATATCCTTGGATTCTTTATTTACAGGAACTACATGATCAAACTTTGGTGTCAAACTCTATAACACCTTTGCAACAACAGTTTGATTAGTTATTTGATCTCCATATGCCTTTATCTGACTGACAATTGCCACCGTTCGAGACAAAAAAAATCTTGGACTGATTTGTTGCCTCTCATCTGTAAGGTTTCAAACTCATGCCATAGAGTTTGAAGTTTCACGGTTATAACTTTAGAAGAACCTTAAAACTCAGTTTGTAGAATTGTCCATGCTTCCTTTGATGCATTAGCTAATACAATTCTTGAAAAAATAGTCTCACGTATTTCTTGTTGAATGAAGAAGAGAGCCTATGAATCCTTCTTTCTATTCTCCTTCAGTCTGTTCTATTTATCTGGATCACTGAATCACTTCTCTACCATGCCCCATAAGTCTTGAGACTTAAATAGAGTCTTCATTTTTATGCTCCAAAACTCATAGCTTTCTCCTTTGAAAATGGGGATGGCTGGTTGTGAGATGCTCAAGGAATTTCCATTTGAAGCCATGGTATTTCACTCTTTCCTTCAAGTAATAAACCTCACTAAGCCCAATAAATTCGAACCTGCTCTAATACTAAAAATGTTGGAGATTATAAGTAATAGAACTAAACAAGAAGAAACAACATGCAAAAAAATGCAAGCAATTTGCTGCAATTTATTCTAAAAAAAAATGCCTTTTATAGGCTTATATGAACAACTAAACGGCTAAAAAAATCTCAACAAACTTTAGAGTTTATTACTACTACTCCATGACTTAATTTCCACTACTCCAAGACTCAACTAGCTAACAAAAGACAGAAAATTAAGGAACAAACAAAAATATAGCAATAAAATAATGACAACAGATAAGGCAATTTGGAATCAACCTTCAACACTCATTACATCATTTAGAATATTTGGATTTATTTAACTCAAAAATTTCAAGTCCAGTACCTATTTTATTTTGGTATTTGACAACAACTTCAGTGGCAATATAACAAACTCTATTGGAAATCTAAACTCCCTTGAGTTTTTTCACCTTTGTGCTAATAGTTTATCGGTTGTCATTCCATTGTCACTTGCAAGTTGCATAAGCCTAATAACACTTGATTTTACTGACAATAAATTGGTGGAAAACATTCCAGCATAGATTGGAGAGAGATTTTCAAGTTTGCTCATTCTCAACTTCCATGCAAATAAATTTGATGGTTGCAACCCTAAGGAGTTGTGCCCTGTAACTTCTTTGCAAATCTTGGATCTTGCTGATAACATCTTCTCTGGTACAATACCAAGTTGCTTTAATAACTTCACTAAAATGGCCACAACGGCTGATTCTATAAGCAGGATTCATCTTGATTGACAATATTATGGCTCACGGCTATTTGATTATATAATTATCAAAATGGGTATAATTTTTTAATTTAAAAGTATATTTCTACCATATTAATAAATAAAATAATTAATAGTATAATTTATAAATTGCTCAAACAATTAGTATAGGAAAAATATGTTAATCAATAAATATAAATTTTCATAAATGCATATAATATAAATTTGTTATAATTAAGTTGACAAACTATTATAATAAAATATTTATTAATCTTTCATCTAAAAATATTTATAAATTTGAAAAATCAAAGTATTTAGTAAGTGTGTACATGGACTAATCCATTGACAAATTTTATTAACCAATCCAATACTAACAGATTTTTAAAATCATTAACTGTTAACCAGTTCAATAACTTCAATTAATAAGTTCATCGGTTTCAACTTTTTTTGAATCAATTAACCATTATTGTTTGGTAAACCATTAAAATTTTTTCTAACATGTAAGCATAATAATTATGTAAATTGCAAAATGTATTTTCATTGTTCAAAATATTAAAAATAAACATTATAAACCAAACATAATACTAAATAAATTTCAAATAAAATACAAATATAATACCAAACAAATTCCAAAATAAAAATATAATTTGCTACATAACGTATTAATTCTTCATTTTTCAAGTTCTAATTCATTTTTAGATAAATTCATTCTAATTCTCCATTTACATATAAAAATAATTCTTCGCATGTATGTCAATATGGATAGAAAGAGTAATATTTTGAAAATTATATATATATATATATATATATATATATATGTCAGTTAATCAAAACCACCGATTTTTTGAATTGCCAAACCGTAACCGTTATCCTAAAAATTCGTAATGCAAAAAATTAGTTCACAAAAATTGATTCGATTAACCACAAAAATCATATCGATTTTGAATCAATTTTACGATTAACAATAACATCGATTTTTTTTGTGCACCCCTAGCATTTATATATAAAGAAGAGAATATATGCATAAAAATAATGTATAATTTTGTCTTTATATTAATAAATCAGCCTTAATTCCTTCAAAAAGTTTTAAAATGTTGCATTTTGAAAAGGCAGCTGTTTTAATATTAAACCGCTAACAACTGTTATTTTAAAAATTTTACCAAACACATAAGTAAGTTGTTTGAAGAGAAAAAACTATTAGCTGCCTTATGTGAATAATTAATTACTCCTTCTATCTCAGATTATTTGTCATTAAAGTTGTTTCATACAAACCAATAAGTCTAATTAATAGCTTAGATTTTAGATAAATTCATAAATTTTGTCAAAAATACCCTTATTTAATTTAGAGTTGACCACTAAATTAGGATGAAATAAGTGGAGTGAGAGAAAAATTAAAAAAATATAAAGATAATTAATGAACGTAGATATAAAAATAACAATTTAATGCTCTCTTGAACTTATTAAAGTGATATATATTTTGATATAAAAAAAAACTAGCTAAAATGACAATTATTTTTAAATGAAGGGAAGTAGCGTATTATTAGTGCATCAAGTAGGACTTCCTCTTGCAGTCTGGGCATATGTATTTTATACAACATATTTGATGATTACAGATAGCCCACCATTCCTTTCCAATCAATCACCATTCTTTAAATTTTTTGGCTTTGAACTGAGCTACAAACAAATTGAAAGTTTCGGATGCCTTTGCTATTTACAACTCAAACAAGCATCAAGCCAAATCTAGTTGCATCTTTTTAGGATTTTTTTTCCCAAGAAAGTGCATGTTTTGAGTTGAGCACATTATATACTTTTCACAATGTCACATTTGATGAAAATAAATTTCCACATTCTTCTTGTAATATGCCGTTTCTTAGAGTCTGTCAAGTGCCTAATGTTGCATGTTTTAGCATGTTTTTTCTCACTTTATTGCACTTAATTTTGGTTTAAATTCGTACTTTATACTTATTTTGTGATTTTGATTATTGTAGGGTCAAAGTGGTAGAAAGAAAACAAATTGAAGATAAATGGAGTGAATTTGGAACAGCCATAAAAGTTCAAGGAATCTAGAAGCAAAAAACTGATTTTGGGCTTAGTCTTACCCAAAGCTAAGGGGCAAGGGCAAGGGCAAGGAGCTGCCTTGCCCAAAGCTAACAGGCAGGGCGCGACAGTAAATGTCAGTTTTCATATTTAAAGCCCAAAGTTGCCCTAGCCACCAGCTTTTCTCAATATGATTTTTAGGGATAATTAGGTTGTAATTAAGGGGATAATAGACAGTATTTTTAGGAAGATTAAATTACTTTTAATATTTTTATTTTATTTTCCTAATTTGGATATGAATAAACTACTTGCCTAAATTTTCTAGGTTTTCTTTTAAAAGGGATAGAGAGAAACGTAAATAGTAACTTTGGTAGCCGCCACAGCCTCTGTTCTTCCATCTCTGTGTTAGGAATTTGTTTAATTTTATTTTATTTTTGTTCTTGGCCATGATTGGCTAAATTTTCTTCTAGTTAAAGGTTAATTTCAAAGCCAGGAATTTTTGTTGCTGTGAGATTGTTTTTGCTTAATTTTTTCTTTAATTCATATGATGTTCATGTTATTTACTGTGGTTTAGAGAAAACATATTTCGATTGTTATTTATTATTTGCACAATAAGGGCTCATTGTTCATTTAATTAAATAGCATATAACTAATTGAGATTGTTAAATCCGTAATTATTTGATAAAATCAATAACAAGTGGTAATCAGTGTAGCTTCCTCACAAGAGCTGTTACATTGAGTAAATGCATGATTTGGTCTAAATGGGTCTCGCATGAGGTCGGCTGGCTTAGGTCAGGTCTTTCTATTTCTTAATGCTGTCAATAAATTAAATTTTTGCAGGTGTTAAGGGTTATTTGTTGGCTAGAAATTAATTACAGTCTTATTTGATTGATTCATTAATAAAGAAAGATTAGGTCGGGAGCGCGAAGCCGGCGATTATAACTGATCCATTGCATGATTTTAGAGTATCTTTTCGTCCATGATTAGTAAATTGAATTCTGTGCTGCGAATACCTTTAACTGGAGTTTTTTATCTTTTATTTTATTTTATTTTATTTTTTTATTTTTTGCATTTTATTTGTTATTATTTTAATTCTGTATTTTTCATTCTTTATTTACAAAAACCCCCCATTTTATTTTTATTGTTTATTTCTGGTTATTTAAAGAATTAAAACTCGACCAATTCCTGTAGATTCGACCCTTCTCATTACTATTTACAAGTTAAATCTAGTTAAAAATAGGAATTTTATTTTTGTTGGTTTCGACACCCATCAGAGTCCAAGCCACCACAACCCAAAGAATTCCAAACACATATATCTTTAAGGAAAATTCTTTTTAGACATGACGCATAAAGCAATAGTATTTTGATATACAAGAAATAAAAAAGCTACAAAAATGGTTTTTTATAAATTTTTACGTGTCAATGTTCTATTGGCTTGATGCACTGCACTAGATATTTAAAATTTTTTACCTCGTTGCAACTTATCACAAGTGATGGAAGCAAAAAAATTATTACATAAACCCAATGTTTTTAAAACCGGACCGGACATCGACTCAGCCTGCCAACTGGGTCAGGAGTCAACTGATTCGATCGGGTTGACTCGGAGTTTTTATTTTTTTTAAATATAATTATTAATGAAAAATTAAAAATATAGTATATAAAAAAATATAATTAAACAACATATTAATTATTAAATATCAATATATTAACTATTTTTTATTTATTTTACTTTTTTTTATTAATTATAGTAAAAAATTAACCACAACAATTGAATTTTTTTGTTAAATATTTAAATTTATAAAAAAAATATAATTTTGAATTTATAATTTTTTTATTTTTATTTTTATTTTCAATTGTAAATTTATTTTTGTGACGTTATTAACTATTTTTATAATTATCATGTTTATATTAAATTGTTTTTTAGTATTCCATTATATTTAAATTATTTAGTTATTAAATATCTAAAAAAATATAAAATAAAAATATAGTGAAAATGTTCAATTTTGTCAAGTTTATTATTATTATTATAAATTAATTTTATCATCAAATATAAATTTTTAATAAATTTTTAATAGAACAATATTAAACAACTATTAACCCTAATTATAAAAATAAATTTTATAACAATATAAAAATATAATTTATAATATATTTAATTTTGACCGGTTTAACCCGGTTTTTAAACAGTACAATCCGGTTTTTTGACATTTCTGGTTTTTATGTTAGATCGGACCGGTTTTTGATCCGATTAGCGGTTGAACCGGTTCAACCGGCCGGTCCGGTTTTCAAAACCATGCATAAACCCAATCTAAATAAGTTGTAGGGACCAACCCAATAGTATATTACAATATATGTATGTAAACCACACACTCATTTTTTAACCAAATTTATATAGGTGACAGTATATTATTAACTTGATTCATAAAATTTGTCCAGATCGAATCTAGACTGAACAACTCATTAGAGGATACAATAGAGCCACTATAAGGGCATCCGTAGAAATCAAATCCTACTTGGTAAGCTAGCTCTCTTTTCGGCATTTCATTTTATTTTGCAACATAAAAGAGACACAGTTCTATTGTTTATGCACATTTTGTGAAAAATAATCACGTTTATGCCATGTTTCCTCAAACAATTTGAACAAGGAAACAATGATTATAGTTGTAAATAAAACAATATATATGTGTGTGTGTGTGTGTGTGTGAGAGAGAGAGAGATTCACTACACACCTAACCAAGTTGCACTTGAGATTTGGTAAATCTAAATAGGATTAGCGACCTGATATCTGAGTGATAGAAGCTGTGGCATTCGATTTGGAGGATGCTGTTGATGTTGAAGTATCCTCATGGATAACCACCCTCTCTTCTGATTCAATAAACGGAGGTTTAGTCGGTGGTTTGTGTTCCATTGAACCTTTACTCTTGAGCAGCACAACCACTTCAGACATTGTCGGCCTTAAAGCAGGTGATGATTGAGTGCACAGCAAGGCTATCTCTATGATTCTCTTCACTTCTTCTGCTTCATAGTCATTTGGGTCTAAGCTTTCATCCATCAGTTCCAGGTGAGTTCCATTCTCATGAAGCTTCCATGCCTGTTTTTAGCCACAAAAAACGAGATAAAGTTTGAAACCTTCAATTGATTTGAGCTTTAAGGGCAACGATACTTACTCGTTTAAGAAGGTAATCAGAAGCAGGATCATTTATCATCTCACTGCTCTTTTTGCCACTGACGATTTCTAGGACAACTACCCCATAGCTATAGGTATCCACCTTTTCTGATAATTGTCCGTGGATTGCATACTCAGGTGCTGTGTAGCCCCTGATTCATTGGAATTAATCATCATTAGTGAATGCCACCCAGAACTAGTTTCATAATTTGACAAGGTTGCGCTACCAGTTTCAACAACTTTTGTTATTTTATTTTAGGAAAAATGCTTTCCAGGTTTTTTCTAAATTAAGCATTTATACTTTCAAAAGTTAATATTGAAGTTCACATTACTCACATTAAATTCAATTTAGATAAAATCAACAATTTGTTAATCTCGCTGCCAATCAAAATAAAAAAAAAAATTAAAGAAACATAAAATAATGTCATACATGCAAAAAGTAATGAGTGGTTTTCTTCAATTTTTTTTTTTTTTTATCTTGGTAGATACATGGTCATTTTAAATTGACTTCACTCAAGATTAACAAACCGTTGGTTTTAATTCCATAAGCTTCATCTAAATTGAACCTAATATGAGTTATCGAAAAATATAACAATTCAATGTCAACTTTTAAAACTATAAAGATTTAATGTAGAAAAGCATTAAAATTTAGGGACCTGAGATGTGTTTTTCCTTTATTTTATTTTATTTTATTTTATTTGATCGTGTTAGAGTAATTAGTAACTTACAAGGTGCCAGCAAATTTGGTGCTCAAATGAGTCTGGTCATCTGGCAGAAGCCTCGCCAACCCAAAATCTGCTATTTTGGGCTGGAAATCATCATCAAGAAGAATATTGCTGGGTTTGATGTCTCGATGAATGATGCATACATGGAACTGTTCATGTAGATAAGCAAGACCCTGAGCTGTGCCTATGATTATATCCAACCGTTTTTTCCATGTGAGAGATCCTTGTCTTTTACCTTAATTTTCGGAAACACAAAAACCAAGTATATATGTTAATGTTATTAACAAAGCAGTTGTATTTCGACCAACTGTTTGCTCATTATGCAAGAAAGAAGTTACCAAATAAGAATCTGTCCAAGCTGCTGTTCGCCATGTATTCATAAACAAGAAGTAATTCTGGTCCTTTGCTACAACAACCTAGTAATCTTACAAGATTACGGTGATGAACATTACTAATTAGTGTAACTTCACTTGTAAAATCTGCCTTTGCCCTTTTTGATTGGCTTACAGATAGTTTCTTTACTGCAACTATTTTCCCATTCTTCAAAGTACCCTGTTTTATTGCAGTCGAATATTATTATCTAATTACAAGTTAGCAATAAATGTGGATTTTATTCTAACATAAGCTGTAGGGTACCTTGTATACTTCACCAAAACCTCCTTCTCCTAGTTTGTTTTCTTCTTTGAAATTCTTGGTTGCAGATTTCAAGTCTTTGTAATTGAAATTCATAGGTCCTCGCAGTTCAGTTGCTCCTAATATGTCACCTGCTATGTTTCAATATAAATTAGGAAATAAAGGTAAAAGGCTGAGCTCCTATTATTTGACCATTACTTAAGAAATTGCCTGATATGTCTGGAGAGTCATATAGTTGAATAAATACCTATGATAGTTAATTAGGTTGCTCAAAATATGAGAATAAAGTCTGATATCAAACATAAATGAATTAATGTTATAAATATTTATGATAGGTTATAACTCATAAATAGTCATTTATCTTGATGTTATAAGCCTACCTATTAAATACAGATAAGTTTCTCATATATATTCTGATCATATTTTTTTTATACGGTCGTTCCTTTATTGATTTTTCTATTCTAAAAATTTAACTTGACTGTCAGTTCTTAGAACTTCACCGGTTCTTTTCTCTTCTTGTATATATCAAGTTCGGATCAAGATTTTTCCAAACTTGTTATCAAGTCCATTTACTAGTAACTTAAAGACTATTTCCGGTGATTGGAAAAACCATAAATAAAGAATTACATAAAGAATGTGAATTGAAATATTTGTGTTGTTTGCTTTACCCCTAGGAGCTCTCTTCCTCCTCGAAAGCTTAAACCAGACAACCAACACAACAATAAGCAAAAGAAGAGCTACACCTCCAGCCACTCCTCCAATAAGAGCTGCCTTTGTACCAGAACTCCCTGTAAGAAAATAACTAAGTCAATTTGAATCTGGACAATGGACTAACAAAAAACAAGAAGAAAGATTGATTTGTTTTTGTTAAAGAGAAATGGGATAAGATGCAATTTTGTCTCCAAGTTAAAACGATCTTAGTAAATTGTGCATCTTCAACCTTTGGTTTCTAAACGACATGTAAGTTTCACTTGCACTTTGTATTATAAATGAGAATAGAACTCTTAGATTCCTTTTATCTATATCTGCTGGTTCTACTTAACTAAAAAACAAGATTCAGGTGAATTCCTTTACAACAAGGGTAGAAACATGGGTGAAACTAGAAATTTATATTTGGGCCGAAAAATAAATATAAAGTATTTTTTTATATGAAAAATATATTAAAATGATTATAATTATTTTTTTAAGTAAATGATATCATAGTGAAATTCTAAATAATTTTAAAGATTAATACTAAAGTTCTCGAGAAAAATATAAAATTTCTTGTATAAAAATATAACATCAAAAATTTCAAAAGTTCTAATATTAATTTTTTTTAAAAAAATATTATATTTGGAGGAGAAACTCAAATTTAAGACTTTTCAATCCAATAGGACCATAATGTCCTTTTAGAGACGGAACACACAAGTTGAGAATAGAAATCTCACCGGTTTTAAGAAAAGGCTGGAGATTGATGGTCACATTATCCAAAAAGAATGATGAATCTGAATATCTCATAAAGCAGCCAGAATCAACTGCCCTCCCATCTTTATTAGGAGGACATCTTAGAATATTGGTAAGTGCAACTTGCATACAAGCTAAGCAGCCAGTGGAATCTATTGTTTGGACACACTGTGCAATACCATATACCGACACATTATTAGCACCAGCCACTTCCCTTCTACTGGCTGCAAACAAATCATTTATCTTTGGTGTTGCAATATGAAGATCATTTAGCAATCCTTCCACCGTTGTTCTGAATACATCAGCTGGTGCTGATGTATTTCGGCCTCCACAATACTCGCGATTCGCGTCTCTAGTGGTTTCTCCATAGAAATTATTCCTCTCATACCTAAAAAAAAAAAGGAAAACACAACTCACTAATATAGAAAATTCCGTAACAGTAAAATACTTGAACTGTCATTTATTTTTCACGAAAATAACTTTTGCTTAAAAAAATAAAAGTAGACATCGAATTCCACTTTAGCGGTACATAAATAATACAAATTGACACATGGCAGTATTGACTCAAATATCTCAACACTCAAATTGACACACGGCAGTATTGTGAACATTTTCTTTTTCTCTAAGAAAATCAGTTGAAACTATAGGTGTCAAATTTTTACAAATTTCCCGTCCAAATTAATAAGTACATATGACTATCTAAAGAACATAATTGTTTTTTTAATGTACATTTTTTAAATTAATTATGTGTGCACATGCTTTGTATGTGAATTGTGATGAGTTATTTTAAAAAATATTATAATTATAAATTTTTTATTCGTGAGTCTAAAAAAATCGAACTAAAAATCATTGTGATAATTAGATTAAAGTATAAATGCAAAATATTTCATATGTATAATTAAAAGTATATACAGAGCACCTTTCAAATAAAATAAAGTAAATATCTCCTACATTGATTGAAAATACTATAATACTAATAGTTTTTTTTATTTCAATGTAAAGACTCGTTATTAATATCAGTGTTTTGTTATATATTTTTTTTATTTTAATTGATTTTGTATTCCAAAGTCTAGTTTTATTGTTTTGCTTGGTAAAATTATTTTTATTCACACCAATACCATTCATTTAGACTAATTATTGAAATCTTAATAAAAAAAAATATCAAAATTTTACATTTATGTATTTGATTTTACATAACATTAAAATTCGTGAATAGCAATAATCCAGTATAGACACTTCAGTCTTATGCAAATAGATTAAAATAATGATGGGATCTATCATCTCAATTTTATATAAAAAAAATTACTCCTAATAAACAACCTTAAATCTATCTATTTTTTCAACAATACTTTCTTCATTTATGTATTCTTTTTCAGTATCAATATCAAATTTCCATTAACTCTTTCTTTCATTTCATCTATCCATCACTATACACAATTAGTTCGGTTAAACTTTAAGTTTATTCCACCATTGTGCAAAATTAATTCGCATAATATATAATTTACACCTTAAATTTTGGTACAAACAAAAATATATTACACACTTAAATTTTTCGGGTGCTTCATTACACATTTAAATTTAGTAAAAATATCCTATCAACATTTTAAAAAGACATCTTCAAATTTAACGGCACATATGTCGTGACATAATGCATATTTTACCTTCTCAAAATTGGCAAAAGAAACCTATTACACACTCAAGCTTTTCGGATGTCCTATTACACATCCAAAAATTGGCAAAATTGCACCCATCACCACCCTAAATTTATTATTGTCTATTAATTGAATAGAAAACAAGAATTATGTATGGATTGCTTTTTTCTTTTCTTTTCTTTTTTTAATTATACAAAATTTTCACAATATATACAAATCAAACTCTAATTATTAAAATGTTGCAATTTGATACTTATATTATTTCAATATTTCAATTCAAGAACCGATTGATGAATTTTTGCTTTTATTAATGATAAATTCATATGTAATTGATCTCACTTTATTTGCTAAAACTTAATATTGTTTTTGTAAGTTGTTATAAAGAAATTGTAAAGATTTAGGGGGGGGGGGGATCAACTATACCTCAATTATCATTCTATGTATTAGTAATTTTTTTTTTTTTAAATTTTTTAAGGGCAATTTGTTAGGATTTATGGACAAATACATTATATATATTTAGGTTATAATAATTATATGTTATAACTATCATTTAAAAGACTTGGCCTAAGTATTAAAGTGATCTAATTTAATTGAAATTAAAGTGGGCCATAATAATAATATTATAAGTATGGGTTAAATGTATAGATACTCTTTTATAATTTCTAATTTTATAATGGGCTAAATTAGAAATAAAGAAATATAATAGGGTTATGGTTCCCAAAATTATAGAGAGGACATCGTCTTTCTGATTTCCCATCTGCAGAAGACAGTTTTGATCCTACCTATCAATTTGGAAGACCATACGCCACAAAACTTCAGTATTCTCAACCGAAATCATGAATTCAGGTACGCTTCCGCTACATATTTTATTTTCTTGATGATTTAACATGATTATTATAGCCTAGATAAATTCTAGGGTTTCCTACATTTGGTATCAGAGCCTAAGTTTCATGTTAAATCATTGAGAATTGATTTTTAGGGTTAATGATTCTTTTAAATTTATTAAAGTTTTTAATCGAAATTTCATTTAATTTCGGTTGTATCTGTGTTGATGGTTTTCTTCGGCGCAATTGAATTGTTGTTTTCTTTTGTGTTGCGATGATTTTGGTTTTATGCGATACTGTGTACGATCATGAATTCTGGCTTCATTTACTGTTATTGGCGTTTACTAAATTCTTTTCATCTGGCTTTTGAAGTTTGGCCAATTTATTTACTTTTGGCCAATTTGTTTTCTTTACTTTTGGGTTTCATGTTTTTGTCCTTTAGTGCTGTGGACATCCATCACGTTTATGCTCTTGTTATTGGTAATTGATATTAAAATGGCTACTTGGGTTCTGTTCTCACTATATATAATGATTTTGGGTTTGTTCTTATGGTTTTTTGGCATTTTGTGGCTGGGGCTTTTCTATTTTGGATATATATATATTGGTTGAGTTTGCAAAGCCTTGTTTACGTGGCCATAGTATTACCATTTATTGATGTTTCTGTTGAATAAATCATGATTTCAGCATCTCTTTTGTTTTATTGGATAAAATCTATTGGCATGACTTTTGGAATTGTGCTTTGGATAATATATCAGCGTGTTGTTTGCTTGATGGGCATGTATCTGATTTAATTGATATTTGCACAATTGTAATTGTTTTGGTTGGTCTTTTGTTTATATATACACATATATTAAGTTACTGCCAGTATACATAAACAATTTGATATTAAGACATTTTATTCTTAATTTCATTTGTTAAATTTTATGGAATTTAAATTTAAATTACAGTATGGCTATGTATATATTGAGATGGGTTAATTGAACCAATATGTTGCCAAAGTGACCTCTATGAAAGTCAATTGATTTGTTTTAATATATATAATTGGTATGTGTATGTAATTACATAAATATTGATTGGCCCAAAGGAAAATTGATGTTTAATATGATTACATATATATTTGTGGCAATTGGCATATGATAATTATATGGTTTTACATGTGAATAATAAATCAGCCCAAAGGAAGAATTATTATTTGACATGTTATTTTATTATTTGTGTTTAATTGCTACACCAAGATATCACTTACAAGTTAATATTTTGTCCAAAGATAAAATATTAATGGAGTGTTAGATGTCTTGAGATGGGATTTAACTGTATTTAAATTTATTATTCAATTTTGGTATTATTTCGATACTTATGTGAGTTTGTTTTATATATTTTGTTCTGAATTCAGTTTCTGCTCCTGCTGCTAATATTACTGCTAGTATCAATTCTATTCCTATGCTGACTGGCACGAATTTTAAGGCATGGCAAGAGAGTGTATTGATCACTCTCGGAGTCATGGACCTAGACCTTGCATTAAGGGAACCTAAACCTGCTAATCTTACTGCTGAGAGTACCTCTGAACAAAAGAGGGAGATGGAAAAGTGGGAAAGGTCTAATCGCATAAGTCTTATGGTCATTAAGCGTGCCATTCCTGAAGCTTTTAGGGGCACAACGTCTGATCAGGTGGAAACAGCTAAAGTTTTCCTTGAGGACCTTGAGAAAAGGTTTGCTAAGAATGAAAAGGCTGAAACAAGTACAATCTTAGCAAAACTCATCTCTATGAGGTATACAGGCAAAGGAAATGTAAGGGAATATATTATGGAAATGTCTAATCTTGCTTCAAGTTTAAGGGCACTCAAGTTGGATTTATCTGAAGACTTGTTAGTGCATTTGGTTTTGATCTCTCTTCCTGCACAATTTGGTCAAATTAAGGTGAGCTATAACTGTCAAAGGGACTCTTGGACCCTTAATGAGCTCATCTCTCACTGTGTTCAGGAAGAGGATAGGTTAAAGCAAGAAAAGGCACCAAGTGTCCATTTAGTTTCCACCTCAAAGGACAAGAAGAAAGAAAATAAGAAAAGGAAGAATAAGGAAGCTGCAGAAACAGCACCACAAAAGAAACAACCTAAAGGACAAACTAAAGATGGTTGCTTCTTTTGTGGAGCTACAGGACACCAAAAGAAGCAGTGTACCAACTATCACGCTTGGCGTGCTAAGAAAGGTATGCTTCTTAACTTTGTTTGTTCTGAGGTTAATTTGGTTTCAGTACCTAGACACACTTGGTGGATTGATTCAGGTGCCACAACTCACATTAGTGTGTCCATGCAGGGTTGCCTGAATTGCCGAAAGCCTAATGATGGTGAGAGATACATCTATTTTGGTGATGGCAAATCAGTGGAAGTTGAAGCAATTGGAACTTTTAGATTATTATTAAGAACTGGTTTCTATTTGGATTTGTTTGAGACTTTTGTTGTACCGTCTTTTAGGCGGAATTTGATTTCTGTTTCAGCATTGGACAAATTTGGTTATTGTTGTTCATTTGGAAATGGAAAATTTAGTCTTCATCAAAATTCAAGTTTGGCTGGATCTGGTTCTTTATCAAGTTATGATAATCTATATTTAATTGATACAATTACTTCATTTAATGAATCCTTGCATGTTCATTCAATATGTAAAAAGCGCAAATTAACTATTGAGAATTCTGCTTCATTATGGCACAAGAGATTAGGTCATATCTCTAGAAAGAGAATTGAGAGACTTGTGTCTGATGGTATTCTCAATCCCCTTGATTTTACAGACTTTGACATGTGTGTGAATTGTATTAAGGGGAAACAAACAAAGGTTAGGAGATTTGATGCCAATAAGAAAACAGATGTGTTAGAACTAATACACACAGATATTTGTGGGCCATTCCCTATGGCTTCTTGGAATGGCCAAACATATTTCATAACGTTCATAGACGATTTCAGTCGATATGGCTATCTTTATCTCATTCATGAGAAATCTCAGTCACTGGACATGTTCAAAAGTTTTAAAACTGAAGTTGAAAATCAACTAAATAAAGGTATTAAAAGCGTTAGATCTGACCGTGGTGGTGAATACTATGGCAGATATGACGGTTCAGGTGAACAACGTCCAGGTCCATTTGCTAAATTTCTAGAGGAAAGCGGTATCGTACCACAGTACACCATGCCGGGTTTACCCAATATGAATGGTGTTGCTGAAAGACGAAATAGAACGCTTTTAGACATGGTAAGAAGTATGATCAGTCACTCTACCTTACCTGAGTCACTCTGGGGAGAGGCATTAAAGACTGCAGCTTATATACTCAACAGGGTACCAACAAAGGCAACTGGTAAAACCCCTTATGAACTTTGGACAGGTAAGAAGCCTAGTCTAAAGCATCTTCATATTTGGGGATGTCCAGCTGAGGCAAGGCCTTATAGGCCAAATGAAAAGAAACTGGACTCTAGGACTATCAGTTGTTATTTTATTGGATACTCTGAACGCTCTAGGGGTTACAAATTTTATGATCCCACAAGTAAGTCTATTTTTGAGACAGGTAATGCTCGGTTCTTTGAGGATGTTGAGTTTGCGGGGGGAGAAAGATTTAAGGACTTTGTCTTTGAAGAGGAATATGTTGATATTCCTTTAATTGCTATGGACAATAATCAAGAACAGATTATCATACCAGATATTGTTCATGATGCAATTTTAGATCAAGACAATGTCATTGATCCTCCTATTCAGGCTCAAGGAGATGTTCTTGAAGAACTAACTCTACAGCCTCAAGAACCATTGCCATTAAGGAGATCCACTAGAGAAAGAAGAAATGCAATTTCAGATGATTATGTTGTGTTTCTTCATGAACATGATGTTGACATTGGAGTGATGGAAAATGATCCAGTCAATTTTCATCAAGCAATGGAAAGTTCAAATTCTCAAAAGTGGAGAGATGCCATGAATGAAGAGATTAAGTCTATGAAAGACAATGACGTATGGGATCTTGTCCCATTGCCTGAAGGTGCAAAACCTATTGGTTGTAAATGGATTTTTAAAACCAAAAGGGATTCAAAGGGTAATGTGGAAAGGTACAAAGCACGTCTTGTTGCGAAAGGCTTTACACAAAAAGAAGGCATTGATTATAAAGAGACTTTCTCTCCAGTTTCATCGAAAGACTCTTTTAGGATTATAATGGCATTAGTAGCACATTTTGATCTTGAGCTACATCAGATGGATGTCAAGACAGCGTTTCTCAATGGTGACATTGATGAAACAATTTACATGGTGCAACCAGAAAACTATGTATCAGAAGATGCAAAGTCAATGGTTTGCAAATTGAAGAAATCCATTTATGGGCTTAAGCAAGCGTCTCGTCAGTGGTATTACAAATTTCACCAGATTATTATTTCTCATGGTTTTGAGATGAATTTGGTTGATGACTGTATATATCACAAATTTAGTGGGAGTAAGCATATTTATTTGGTTTTATATGTTGATGACATATTGCTTGCCAGCAACGATATAGGCTTATTGCATGAAACCAAGAGATTTCTAGCTATGAATTTTGAGATGAAGGACCTTGGAGATGCAAATTTTGTATTAGGAATCCAAATACATCGAGATCGCACTCGAGGTATTCTTGGATTATCACAAAAGGCTTATATCGAAAAGGTTCTTAAGAGATTTGGCATGCAAGATTGTAAACCAGGAGATACCCCTGTGGCTAAAGGAGACAAGTTTAGTCTCCAACAGTGCCCCAAAAATGCTTTTTGAGGAAACAGAAATGCAAACAATTCCTTATGCATCAGCAATAGGAAGTCTAATGTATGCACAAGTTTGTACGCGTCCGGATATTACGTACATAGTTGGAGTGTTGGGAAGATATTTAAGCAATCCAGGAATGGTTCATTGGAAAGCAGCCAAACGAGTCATGCGATATCTTCAAAGAACAAAACATTTCATACTCACTTACAGGAGATCGGATAAGTTAGAGATCATTGGGTATTCAGATTCCGATTTTGCTGGGTGCCAAGATAGCATGAAATCTACATCAGGCTATATTTTTTTGCTTGCTGAAGGTGCTATCTCTTGGAAGAGTGCTAAGCAATCTCTTATAGCCTCTTCTACTATGGCAGCAGAGTTCATATCATGTTATGAGGCATCAAATCAAGCAATATGGCTGCGAAATTTTGTCACTGGGCTGCGAATTGTTAATGGAATTGAAAGACCACTTAAGATCTTTTGTGACAATAAGTCAGCAGTCTTGTATTCCAATAACAACAAGAGTTCGAGCAAGTCAAAGCATATAGACATTAAATTCTTGGTTGTTAAAGAAAGAGTTCAAAGTGGACAGGTGTCTATTGAGCATATTGGTACAAACTCCATGGTTGCGGATCCGCTTACTAAAGGATTGCCACCCAAGGTCTTTAATGAGCATACTGCTCATATGGGTGTCATGTCTTTTGAGGATATTTAAATTTTAGTGGGAGTTTGTAATCTTGCTTTCTTATTATAGACACATTTTTTGTTTTTGGTTTATCTATATTTTTCTGCAGAAATGAAGTTGAGTTAATCACACTTTGATTCAGCTATGGATTGATCTCACTAAGTTTATAAAGTGGACCAGTTGAAAATAGACATGTTTAGATCACATTACATGTAATTTTCATGCTATGCATCCATACTTGATCTATGTCATTTGGTTGTGTTTACATATGTGATCAGGGATAGATTTAGTTACAACATATAAGTAACAAAAGTTGCCTTGGTTCTATGTATGCATGATTGATGGACGAGATTGTTCAGGAATGTCTTTGGTTATGATAGTAAAGTTTAGAGCTCATATAGTTGACATATAATTATAAGGTAATATGCTTATATATATATATATATGTATAGTCCAAGTGGGAGATTGTTAGGATTTATGGACAAATACATTATATATATTTAGGTTATAATAATTATATGTTATAACTATCATTTAAAAGACTTAGCCTAAGTATTAAAGTGATCTAATTTAATTGAAATTAAAGTGGGCCATAATAATAATATTATAAGTATGGGTTAAATGTATAGATACTCTTTTATAATTTCTAATTTTATGATGGGCTAAATTAGAAATAAAGAAATATAATAGGGTTATGGTTCCCAAAATTATAGAGAGGACATCGTCTTTCTGATTTCCCATCTGCAGAAGACAGTTTTGATCATACCTATCAATTTGGAAGACCATACGCCACAAAACTTCAGTATTCTCAACCGAAATCATGAATTCAGGTACGCTTCCGCTACAGATTTTATTTTCTTGATGATTTAACATGATTATTATAGCCTAGATAAATTCTAGGGTTTCCTACACAATTGAGACAAAAATTGAATACAACAAATCAAATTTATTAAATTAGCATAAAAAACACTATTAATTTTTCTTGAATAAATATATTTTCTTCAAGATCCATTTAATCTATAAAACTAATATCATTAATTTTAAAAGAAAAATACACAATGTACACCATTACAAATAAAAATAATAATAATAAAATGGGCTATTTGAATTTTGAGGTGTAATGAACATAATTTTGTCAAGTTAAGGTGCGTAATTGGGTACGCTTCAATAGTTAAGAGTATGTAATAGATTTTTTTAGACAATTTGAGGTGAAAAATATGCATTAAACTTACTAATTTATTTTCTTTTTTTTTTTAATCTCTGACGCACTCACGCACAAGGACACGTGTCCATATAAGGTGATAATGGATATAGTTTTGTCAAGTTAGAGTGTGTAATAGAACGTTGGAAAAATTTTGGTGTGCAATTAATAAGATTTACCCCATTTTTGCCAAATTTTGGATGCAAATTATGTATTATGCCAAATTAATATCGTCAAACTTTAAGTTTAATGAAATAATAGCAATTAAAAATTTGTATGAAAGAGAAATTAAGTCCATTAAAGAAATTATTGAAATAAAGATAAGAAACTAAAAATTAATTAATTTACCTTAATTTTTTAGAAAATTTAAATTTGGAAAAAAAAAATATTTTTTTAAAGTTAACCGTTACATAAAAACAATAGAAGTGCACTTTATGTTATTTTTAAATAGAAATTCTAAAATAGTTTTCTCAAACAAAAAAAAATAAATGAATCGGCCTGTATAATCACAAACTGCCTGTATAACCACAAACTGATAGTTGGCCTGGGTTGGTTTATGATAGAACAAACAAAAAAGAAAATGAATGAATTTAGTCTAAATAGAAAAACCAAATAGAACTTGTTTTGTACTAGATAAAAATCAAATTGAAACAGAAAAATCGACTTGAACCAAAAAAATCAATTTTTAAGTAAAATGTCCATACATGTTTTTTTCTGAAAAAGATAAAATATAAATATAAATACAAAAGAATTGGGATTTAGAGAATTTTAATGACTTTTTTAGTGAATACAATAAAAAAATAAAATTTATATTTGATTAATTTTGTTTTAGATAATTGTGACTTGTTATCATGTTTATCTTAAATTTTTGTCATGAATATTAAATCACTTGAAAATAATGTCTTTTTATTGATGATTGATGATGAATGGGTGTTTTATTAAAGTATTTTAATTGTTTTATATAGGATGTTTCACTATATTTTTAAATAATATTATTAAAAGCAAGCCGGTCGAATCCGGTTGGTGCGGTCAAAGCATGACCTCTTTGTCTCTTCTCTTCATTATTTGTTCTTTGTCTGGCTCGATTTTAATATATATATCACTATATCAGGGATAAAATGGTACAATGGGAAAATTGTGTACTTATGCTTCTTGACTTTTTCTTCGTGAAATTTGGTTCACATATGTGCTTGTGATATTATACATAGGTGAGATTGCAATTGCATTACTTGTTTCTTTATGCTCGAATTAATTAATGTGGGTCATTTAATAATAAATTTACCACAACCGTATGGCAAATGATTCTCCAATAGACATATTATAGTCTGAATTAATCATAATATATAAGAAAAAGAACAAATTTTAATGATATACACCTACTCTTTAAATATATTTTTGATTAAAATTACCATTTAAGTATTAAAAATGATATATATTTATCCTATTATTATATAGTTGGCTTAAATTTGCTATTAAAGATAACAAAAATTTAGGTAAGTAAATGAAAATACACGTGCCAGATTGATTAAAATCATATAAATTTGTCACATGTACAATCATATAAATTTGTCACATGTACACTATAGATTGACACTATATTTTAACTCTAAAAAAAATTAAAATTTCTACTAGTAAACTTGTTAAAATAACCAAATTTTAGGTAAGTAAACAAAAAATATATAAAGGTAAGAAATTTTAATTTTTTTCAATAGTTAAAATATGGTATATGTGACAAGTTTTTTTTTGACTTTAATTAACTTGTCCTGTGTATTTTTACTTAATTTATGGTACTGTTAGTATCAAATTTAAACAAATTATGTAATAGTGAGGCAAATGTATTACCATTTTCAATATCGAATGGATAACTTTAGCCTAAAATATATCTAAAAAAAATGTATATAATTTTTAATATTTTAAAGATAACTTATATATATATACGGTAGTTTTTAACCCGATCCAAAAATCTAAACTTATTCTATCCGAAAAAGGTGGCGCAAATCAAAATTGGGAGGAAACTTGAATTACCCAATCTAAAAGTAATCAAAAAATGATGACCCCAAAAAATACACTCAAAAAGAACAGTTTTGAAGTGGTCCAAATCCAAATCCGCCCTGACCAGACGAGTTTGTCATGTCATATTATATATATATATATATATATATATATATATATATATATATATATATAAGTTTAACTTTTAATTAGGCATGTTCAAAACCGAATCGAAATCGAAAATCGAATCGAATCAAATGAATTTTGATATATTTAGTTCGATTTTTTCGATTTTCGATTCGTTCGGTTCTAAATCGAAATAAAATTTCAGATATTTTGGTTTCGATTTTTATGATTGTAAAACCGAATAAACCGAACCGATCGAATTTTGTTAAGCTCACTATTTTTCTTTTATATATATATATATATATATATATATATATATATATATATATATATATATATAATTTAAACATAAATATATACTATAGTTATATTTATTTACATGTATATTTTTTTAATTAAAGTATATTGAATATATTATTAATAAAAATTTATGTTAGTATTTATTTTTAATATATATTTTTTTGTTATAATTTTAGTTAGTATTTATTAAGAAAATAATATGAAAAATTTATGTATGTTTTTTTCTTTTAGTTATTTTAAATGTTTTTATTTTGTTAAATATAAGTTAATTTAATTTATGAATCCATATAACTTAAAAATCTAAAAAAAACCTATATTTGTGAAGAATCGAGTGGACCGAACCGGACCGAACCGAATCGAACCGATCGAAAATATTTCAATTTATTCGGTTTCGATCCTAAAAATTTCGATCCGCGATTCAATTCTAAAAATTTTTCAAATTCGATTTATTTGATTTAATTCAAAATTAAACGGATCGAACTTACCATTTGCACGCCCCTACTTTTAATCGTTTGCCCAATTTATTCTAAGAAATACAATGGACTCCTTGCTTAGCTGTATTCCAACTTGACCAATTTGTTTATTCCCAATAATTCTATTGACTTTGATTTCATTGTCATCAAGACTAGGTGATGTTATATCCAACCGGCATTTATTTCGACTTTTCACTCTTCTGAGTTTTGAGTCTTTTGACCGTAGCTTATGCAGGATTTTGTTTTTCTTTCTTCATTTTCACAAAATATTTTCATTTTATATATTTTTTCAGTTATTTTACTTTTCAAATGCAAAACTTCTCCCAATTATCTGATACAATTATTTTATATACATATGGCATCAAAGTTAGTTTAATTAAAAATAAATTTTAAAATTAAATTTAATTAATTTTGACAAATTAAAAAATTCAATCGGTTAATAATATAGTTATTTTTTCATTTAATCATAGTTAAATTCTTCCATTTCCTTCTAAAAAATATATCATAAAGAGTATCCAATATCCAATATATAAAGTTAAATTAAGTATTTTAAATATCTTTTCTCAACTTTCCACTAAACTAGTCAGTTGTAAGTTATCAAAGCAGTAGACTAATTCTTTTAATTATTTTAAGTTAAATTTGATTTAATTATTCTATGAAAAAATTGATTTAATTAAAAAAAAAATAGTGAGCAAACTAACACTAAATTCTTTTTGATTTTAGCCATTACTTAATTCTCAGATATTCAGTGATTAAAGCGTTCATTAGAAATGCAATGAAGCAATTATTGAAACAATCTAAAACATAAGGTATAAACTTAATTATTTATTTAATTTTTTTAGCAAACTTAATTATTTATTATAACTTTCACTTATCAATTATTTGAAATACAGATATCTGCTAAATATACTTTTATATTATTTTACTTTTCTTTAAAATATAGTTAATTTTCTTAAATATTAAAAGCCATTAAGAAACTAAGCAAGAATAGACATAATACTATGCTGGAATTCATTTCCTAAATTTCTATATAAGTAATAGGAATTTAATGAAAAGTTAATGCATGGATATGAATCGGACGGAAAAAAAGAGAAAGAAATATATAAGTACCTTAAAAAGCAGCCATCGTAAATGACACGACCACCGTTGGCGGCGGAGCAATTGCGAATTTTGGTAGAAGCAGCAGTGAAACACTGAATACATTCGGCAGTGGACATATAATCTCTACACTGGAGCATGGCATGAACCGGGTCTGATCCGGCGAGATGCTCAACGGTGGCGAAACGCTTGCCGGCACTGATCTGCGTTTTGAGGTCATTAAACGAAGCGTTTAGATTCGAAATGAAGTTTGAAACGCTGGAGACGTTGTAGTTGCTGCAACCTTCATTTAAAAAGTTTAAACCTGCGTCTGAAGCTGCAAAGTTCACCATATATTTAAAAGAACATGTTATTGTTAGAGTGTAGAGCAGTAAGATTTTGGACTTCATTTTTGTATTCAGCTTCTTCTTCTTTTTCTTTTTTGAATGATTTTTGGCTTTCTAAAATGGGATAATGAATTGGAAGATTTATATAATAAGTGAAATGTCATGATACGAATATTTGCTTAGTTGGAAGACTTAGATAGCAGCCTCTCTTTAAGTCTATCCGTTTTAAAATAGTAGTCTCATTTTTATTTTTAGTGTTTCGTAAAATATAACACTTATTATTTCTATCATATACTCATATCTTATAAATTGTCTATAATTAATTTTTCAATAATCAATAAAATTGCATTCAATTTTCTATTCCATTTTAAAGTATTCCATCTGTCTCATTTTAAATGGTAACTTTCACTTTGAGATGAGAATTTAAAAAATAATTAAAAAAACTTGATTTTATAAAAAGGTATTAAAATTTTCTAATTTATCCTTTTTTAATTCTAAATAAACAATTTAATTTTTACATGATCAAAATTAAATTTATTACTCTATTAAGTGTAACAATACAAAATAAATATGGGCAGATATGTAAACTTTTTTCTCAAATTTTTAAAATAAGATTTAAGTAGAAAAAAACAGCGTAATGAGAATGATAACCTAGAGCGAGACAAAAAGAGTAAGACTTAAAATAAAATGATACTCCATCCGTTTCATAATATTTGTCACTTTTATTGTTTTTACTAAAATTAAGTAATATTAATTAAGTTTAAATTTAAGATAAAATCAAATAATTCAATGCACAAACTTAAATCTAATTGGTTAACTTTCATTGGAAAAAAAAAATAAATTGCATTGGACGTATAAAAGTGACAGATAAATGAAATTTGGATTTTACTCAAAAGTGAAAGATGTTATGAAACGGATAGAGTATTTAATATCTAATTTATATCTCTCTTTTATATACTTCATCTAATATTATGAAAGCTCCCACTGGTTGATATATGGTATATTTTGCACATATTTGCATGCTTAATACTGTAATTTGTGAAAATTTCAATAGAACTAGTTTAAGAAATTTAAAGAAGGATTTTGTTTTGAATGATAATCTGGTTGACGGAAGTCAACGTGGGCCAAGAGAGACATAATGCTAGAAAAATGAAAATGACTTTGGAAGCAAACCATATGTTACAATTTTATTAAGTGTCTGAGAAATGTGAATTTAATAATTCTGATTCTACACAAACTGGGAAAATTTAAATTCATATTTTTATAATTATAAATCTTATAGCTAATTAAGGTCATATATGAAAGTATTAAGAAATAGTAGTTTATAATATTTGTGATTAGACACGTACGTCGTCGAACAGGGAGAAGTAAAACAATTTACTATGTCTTCTTAAAAAATGAATATATATAGATTACAATTTGACACAAATATAAAAAGAAAATAAGCACAACTTTATGTCAGCAGGAGCTAAATTCTCAACTATTTAAACAGCAGATAATTTTCAATTCTTCTCCATAATTACTATTAGCTTCAACTACTGGAAATATCAATGAGTAGCACTAACAGTGTTCTCATTCTTTTGGTTTGGTGCCTCCTCATCATAATGGCAAGCCTTGGTCTTGGCTCCTGCTTTGCCAATTGCATTGACACTAAGAGAAATGCTCTTTTGAAGTTTAAGCGATATCTCACTGGTCCCTTGAACCAGCTAGCCAATTGGGCAGGCGATGGAGATTATTTGTAGATGGACTAGAGGTGTTTGCCACGACATCACTGGTCATAACATAGACCTCCAACTTCAAACTGTTGTGGAATATTTTGGCCCTAATCGATATTATTATCCAAAATATTATCACTTGATTACAACTATGAAGAATAGCATGAGAAGTCTGCATTTGGTGGAAATGTGAGTTCTTCTTTGCTTCACTTGAAACATTTGAGGTACTTAGGCCTTAACAACAATGATTTTGGAGAAATCTCCATTCCCAAGATATCTTAATCTCTCTGAAACTGGATTTGGATGAGTGATTCCTCCTTAACTTGGAAACCCCTCTAATTTACACTATCTCAATCTTCGAGAATCCGATATGTATGACATGCTGGTTAAGAATTTAGATTGGGTTTCTAGCCTTCTTTAGAATTTCTGGATCTGAGTAATGCAGGTTGATAATTGACTTATATTGCATATATATGGTACATAATTGACATTGGTTTGAGGAAAATAATGTAAAGAATAAATGATTTTCTCTATATTTATTGTTTTGGTAGATAAATGGTTGACAGATCCTAATTGGTGGGAATTTGAGTGCTTAAGCTGTCATTTGGAGTTTGTTCTGTTGAGTTGAGGATTTTGTTGAAGAGCTGTTGCAGTGTTGTGGGCACAACAAAAGGCATAAGAACGTCAAGTTCAATTCTGGAAGCAGGGCAGCATCAATTTTTAATTACCTAATTTCCAAGAATCAATTATTTGTGACTTCAATTAGGAGATTTCATACCTTTGGACAGATTGTATGAGCAATCTCATGAAAAAGTGTCAAACAGTCTATCATTGCTTTATTCACTATGGAAAAAGAATTTGTAGCTTATTATGAGCCTACAATTCGTGCATTATGGCTGCAGAATTTTATTTCAGAACTTGAAATTGTCGACACCATACGTAAGCCGTTGAAAATTTATTGTGATAATTCTTTAACAGTTTTTTTTTCTAAGAATGACAAATATTCCAGAGGAATTAAATCTGAATATGAATATGCAATCACATCTAAATGATCAGATCTTTTATAAGTGAGCATGTAATCCTTTGTTTCTTGAAAGTATCTCAACACTTTCTTTGCAACTTTTCAATGATCAATACTAGGATTACTTTGACATCTACCCAGTATCCCTACTGCAAAACTGATGTCGGGTCTAGTACAGGTTTGAAAATACGTGAAACTGCCAACAACAGAAGCATATAGAATTACTTCAATTTCTTTACGTCGTACATCATTCTTTGAACATTGTATAAGACTAAATTTATCTCATTTTTGAATAGTGACTACACATGCTAAGCACTTGCTTATGTTAAATTTCTCAAAAATTTTCTCAATATAATCTTTCTGAAACAATCCTAATAAACTTTCTAATCTTTTACGGAATATTGAAATTCCAATCACATAGGGTGCCTCTCTCATATCTTTAATTTCAAAACTCTTAGAAAGAATTTTTTTAGTCTTATGCAATATACCCACATCATTAACAACAAGCAAAATGTCATCAACATACAGAACTAGAAATATAAACTTACGCCCACTGATCTTCTGGTAAATATACCGATCAACAGTTATTTCCTCATAACCGAAAGAAGTAATGGTATTATTGAACTTAATATACCATTGCCTGGAAGCTTCTTTAAGTCCCTATATTGATTTATTCAATTTACACACCATATTTTCTTTACCTTCAACGAAAAAACCTTCAAGTTGATCCATATAAACTTCCTCCTCAAGATCCTCATTCAGAAAGGCTGTTTTCACATCCATTTTATGTAACTCTAAATCAAAATGAGCTACTAATGCCAAAATTATTTTCAAAGAATCTTTCTTTGAGACGGGTGAAAAGGTCTCCTTATAATCAATGCCATCTTTCTGAGTGTAACTTTTGGCTATAAGTCTAGCTTTATATCTTTCAAGATTGCCACTTGAGTCACGTTTGGTCTTAAAGACCCATTTACAGCCAACCCTTTTAGAACCTTTTGGCAAGTTTACAAGATCCCAGACATTATTTTGAGCCATTGATTCTAACTCTTCTTTCATAGCATAAATCCATCTTTTAGACTTATCACTACTTATGGCTTATGAAAATGAAACAGGATTGTTATCAATGCCACAATCAAATTCTGACTCTTGCAAATAAACCACATAAACATCAGGAATAGCCGACCTTCTAACCCTTATAGGTTTATTTAAGGCTATACCAACTAGTTCATTTGTGTGAGCTGGTGGTAAGTTAGGTTCTTCATTGAGTGCTTCTTCATTATCCAAATGCTCTTCTTGATTATTTTGATCTTCCAAAACAGGAACAATATTTGTTGTGGTTATGGCTTTAAGAACATTTATAGGCAATGGAACATCAACCCTTATTTCATTAATATCCACAACTTGATTTTCTGCACTCCCAGTAACCTCACCATTCTCTAAAAATTTGGCATTGGTTGTTTTAACAATTCTAGAACTATGGTTTAGATAATAAAACCTGTACCCTTTGGATTTCTCTGGGTAACCAATAAAGTAACCACTAATTGTTCGAGAATTCAGTTTTATTTCATGTGGATTAAAAATTCTTTCTTTTGCTAGACAACCCCAAATATGCAGGTATCTTAAATTAGGTTTCCTTTCAATTTATAACTTAAAAGGAGTTTTAGCAACTGCTTTACTAGGAACTCTATTTAACAAATACACAACTATTCTTAGTGCATACATCCACAAACTTTTAGGTAATGAGGAATTACTCATCATACTCCTAACCATATCCATTAATGTTCGATTTTGCCTTTCTGCCACACCATTTTGTTGGGGTGTGCCTGGTATAGTATACTATGCACATATGCCATGACTTTCGAGAAACTTAGCAAACAGACCAGGACACTGTCCAGATTCATCATACTTTCCACAATACTCACCACCTCTATCTGATCTTATAATTTTTACTTTTCTATCTAGTTGCCTCTCAACATCCTTTGCAAACACCTCAAGGGCATTTACTGCTTGAGATTTTTCATACAGTAAATAGATATATCCATACCGTAAAAAATCATCTATAAAGGTGATGGAGTATTTTTCTCCATTAAAGGACGAAGTGTCAAAAGGTCCATAAATATTAGTGTATATTAATTCAAGAAGCTGACTGCTTCTTGTGGCTCATTTCTTGCTATGTTTGGTTTGTTTGCCCTTAATACATTTCACACATAAGCCAAGATCAGTAAAATATAGATTCGGTAGAAAATCATTCTTTACTAATATTTCTAATCTTTCTTTTGATTTATGACCCAAATGTTCATGCCACAAGTAAGCAGCATGTTCATTCGCCAAACTACGTTTCATTCCAACATTATGGTTAATATTAAATAGGGATTCAGATAAAATATCATCAAGTTTCAATTTATATAAACCATCCATAAGAATTCCATGACCGATAAAGGAATTATTTTATACAAATTGAAACAACCATGTCTACCCTTAAAGGTACATCCACTAGTATAAAGTTTAGAAATAGAAATTAAATTTCTAGAAATCGAAGGTACATAGAGAATAGTCATTAGATCCAAGTGATGCCCAATATCTAATGTCAATCGATAAGTCCCTACACCTTCAATTGGGGCCTTCATTCGGTTCCCCATAAATAGAAAGTTGCTAGTTAGGTTTATGGTTTGGATTGAAAGGAATCCTTGCATAATATGAGAAACATGAGTAGTTGCACCAGAATCAAACCACCAAGTATTAGAAGGAACTTCAGATAAGTTTGATCCAAAGCCTACGGAAACATAATGTATACCTTTCTTTTCGAACCGAGCCTTACGTTTTAGGCAGTCAATTAGATAATGTCCTTGCTTCTTGCAGAAGTACATTTATCGAATTTTTGTCCCTTCCTTTCATTATTAGCAACCTGTGAAACTTTAGCAGGTTCTTTTTTCATGAAATTCTTGGCCTTTGGTTTGAGTTTCTTTCTAGTTTCTTGACGCACTAGGTTAATAGAATGAATTCCTTGTTCTTTAATCTCACTTTCTCCTAAATGAGCTTACTGGACAGTTCATCAATGATCCACTTATCATTTAATGAATTATAATTGTTGTGAAATGGTCCATATTCAACAGGAACTGATTTCATGATAAATTGCACTAAGAATGAGTCTTCCAAAGTCATACCTAGTGTCTTAAGCCTTGCTACAATATTAGTTATTTCAAAGACATGCTACTTTATGCTCTTCAACCCATCAAACTTCATGGTCCTGAGTTTAGCCATAAGTGTCACTGCAAGTGCCTTATCAGCAGAACGGAACCTATCTTCCACAAGCTTAAGAAAATATATAACATCATGATTTTCAATGCTAGGAAGAGTAGTTAATGTTGTTGGCAATTGTCATTCGCATAACATTCAAACACAATCTGTTAGACCTTGTCCATGCCTCATGGTGTGCCTTTTTAGCCTCTGTACTAGTGTCACTAAGATCAGTAGGCTTATCCTCTAATAGCACCAAGTCAAGATCCAAAGCACCTAAATGGAAAGTGACTTGCTCGCTCCATTCAGAAAAATTCACACCAGTGAACAAGGTAACAGAAGAAGCTTGAAAGTGAAGGTTAATTGCTGCAAATATATAAACGTTCACTTTTTAATAGATTCATACAGGAAGCACATTCATTAAATATATATTGTAGGTTTTCTTTGGGTAAACACAACAATACATATCATTACTATCATTAGAATTCCATTTAAACTTTGTGAGGAAATCAAATAAACTTTACCAAATACATATAACATCTTTGGATAACTATATATATGTGACAATAGTATATCAATTTTCTCCTTTATAATATATAAACATTCACTTTTTAACAGATTTATACAAGAAGCACAATCATTAAATATATATTGTAGGTTTCCTTTGGGTAAACACAACAATACATATCATTACTATCATTAGAATGCCATTTAAACTTTGTGAGAAAATTAAATAAACTTTACCAAATACATATAGCATCTTTGGATAACTATATATATGTGACAATAGTATATCAATTTTCTCCTTTATATTTATTAGTTATAGAACATTGATTTACCTTTGGATAAATTTTTTAATTTCTATCAACCAATAAATTCTTTATAATAGCATTTGATAATATACATAAATTATATGACTATACATTCAAATTAATTTGGCTACTTTGGTGACTAACAAATTAATTTTAATCATATTGTCATATATATATATATATATATATATATATATATATATGTGTGTGTGTAACATGAATTATATAACCACACATTCAAAATTAACTTGGCCATATGACTACACATTCAAATTAATTTGGCTACTTTGGTGACTAACAAATTAATTTTAATCATACTGTCATATATATATATATATATATATGTGTGTGTAATTAACATGAATTATATAACCAAACATTCAAAATTAACTTGGCCACTTTGGTGACAAATAAATTAATTTTAATCATACTATCATAAAATATTAATAACAATAAAATAATAATAATATATCCATGAGATAAATTAAGATTAAAGTTTTGATTATAGGTCAAAATAACATTAATATGACCAAAACGTGAAAATCAAAACTTTAAAATCAATTTTTACAACATCATTAAACTTTATGGATCAAAAATTAATTTTCCATGAATAAAACTTTCAAACGAAACCAAACAATAACAATCCTAATTTGATGCATCTTCCAACAGTGGCATAACATACATTACTGCATAACATACATTACGGCAGCACTTACTCTTTCTTTCCTTTTTTGTTTTCGTTGTTTATGTTGCCTTCAATTCTTTCCTGCACATATGCATTCTATTACATCTTTATGTAATCGTGATTTGCACATAATGGTGGAGACAAAGGGGAACTTTGAGGGGCTGAAGTCCCCCCAACTAGTAGAAAAAATATAACTAGTATATATTAGGAGTCCAAAAAAATAATAATTGTGCATTTAATATGTTGGAGAGAAGAAACAAAAATAGGGGATTATAGTCACAGACTCTTGGATTGTCACCACACAAAAGTGACTTTTAGATTTTCAACATATGATTAATTAAACACTACATAATTAATTTCACCAACCTAGAATATCTGTACCTATTTATTTTGTAATTTATTCATTTATTTATTATTTTATTTTAGCTTATTTTATTTTATCAAGAGTAGCACTACAAAAGACTAGCCTAGAAAAGTAATGACCTAAAACATTAGGGTGTGTTCAGGATGATTTTGGTTTTTTTATTTCCATTTTTAGGAAAAAAATAAAAATATATTCGTGACGTTTACACGGATTGAGTTTTTCCTAATTAAAATTAAAACATTATTAACACAATATAACATAACAGAATCCATAATTCTTAGTTTTCAGGGTTTTAGTTTTAGAAAGATATATATTTGTTTCTAAGGAAAATTACTTTTATTCTTCTACCGCCTACTTCATCAACAAGGTCAGTTTCTATTTCTATACAAATTTTTTCTGCTATTTTTTATTTTTTCTATATGTAATTGTTTTATAAATTCGATGACTTTCAAAATTATTGGATTTAGATTAAAGGCATAACCTTTTTATTGCTTAATATAATTTATGAGTAGAAATTGAAAGACTTCAATAAGAGTTTATCACTTTCAGTGTAAATGGAGACGTTGGCTTGGATCAAAACATTTATCACTTAGCATAACTGGGAGTATAAACCAAGAAAGCAAGAGTTTGAACATTGAAAGAATGAGAGCATAAAACATAAAGTAATTTGGCAAAGAACTGGAAGTATTGTACGAATCATTAACAACAACAAATTAAATAAATAATAGACACTAGCTATTGATAGCAATTTGCTGCAGAAAGTGAAAGTATAATATGTGTCAATTGTTCATTTAATATGTTAAAGAGAAGAAACAAAAACAGAAGATTATAGTCACAGACTCTTGGATTGTCGCCACACAAAAGTGACTTTTGGATTTTCAACTTATGGTTAACTACACACTACATAATTAATTTCACCAACCTAGATTACTGGATAAGGATTATATAATTAATTCAATTTTATCTTCTCAATAGAATATACATGTTTTTTTTTTTTTTTAGAATGTCAGATCGTCCAACAAAAAGATCAAAAAAAAGTTCACTTTTGTCATTTTTAAAGAAGAATGATAAAGCTACTCATCCACCTCCTCCTCAACCTCCATGTCCACCCCTTTCTCCACCTCAACCACCATTTGAAGCTACTCCCCCACCTCCACCCCCACCTCCACATTCATCACCTACTTCACTAGTTTCTATACCTAATGTGGTTGTGGTTGCTAATCCTGATTCTTCTCTTCCATCAATTAAGATTGAGAGGGATCCCGATTTAAGGAAGAAAATATGGGAGTACCCAGTCAATCAACAAGATCAAATTAGACGTGCTTATATCAAAGTGGGGTCTTATCAACCTAAACTTACTGAATATCCCAAGACCAAATTTGGAAATCAATTTCGTAAATTTTAGTATTGTTGGTTTAAGCAATTCTCGTGGTTGGAATACTCACCTATAACTAATAAGAAATATTGCTATCCATGTTTTATTTTTGAGTCAAAAGATAATCAAAAGACTCGCTCATCTTTGGTTGACGGGGGGTTTAACAATTGGAAGAAGGTAAATGATAAAAGGAAATGTGCATTTCTTCGCCATGTTGGTGCTAATAATTCCAATCACAATAATTGTGTTAGAGCCGTGACTAATTTGAAAAATTCATCTCGTAGTATTCAATGGCGGAGACAGGTGGGGACTTTGAGGGGCTAAAGTCCCCCCCAACCAATAGAAAAAATATAACTAGTATATTAGAAGTCCAAAAAAAAAACAATTGTGCATTTAATATGTTGGAGAGAAGAAACAAAAACAGAGGATTATAGTCACAAACTCTTGGATTGTCACCACACAAAAGTGACTTTTGAATTTTCAAGATATGATTAATTACACAGTACATAATTAATTTCACCAACCTAGAATATCTATACCTATTTATTTTGTAATTTATTAATTAATTTATTATTTTATTTTAGTTTATTTTATTTTATCAAGAGTAGCACTACAAAAGACTAGCCTAGAAAAGTAATGACCTAAAATATTAGGGTGTGTTCAGGATGGTTTTGGTTTTTTTATTTCCATTTTTTAGGAAAAGAATAAAAATGTATTCGGGAAGTTTACACGAATTGAGTTTTTCCTAATTAAAAGGAAAACGCTATTAACACAATCACGGAATCCATAATTCTTAGTTTTCAGGGTTTTAGTTTTAGAAAGATGTATATTTATTTCTAAGGAAAATTACTTCTATTCTTCCGCCACCTACTTCATTGACAAGGTCAGTTTCTATTTCTATATAATTTTTTTCTACTACTTTTTATTTTTTCTATATGTAATTGTTTTATAAATTCGATGACTTTTCAAAATTATTGGATTTAGATTAAAAGTATAACCTTTTATTGCTTAATATAATTTGTAAGTAGAAATTGAAAGACTTCAATAAGAGTTTGTCACTTTCAATGTAATTAGAGATATTGGCTTGGATCAAAACATTTATCACTTAGCATAACTGGAAGTATAAACCAAGAAAGCAAGAGTCTGAACATTGAAAGAATGAGAGTATAAAACATAAAGTTATTTGGAAAAGAACTAGAAGTATTGTACGAATTATTAACAACAACAAATTAAACAAATAATAGACACTAGCTATAGATGGCAATTTGCTGGAGAAAGTAAAAGTATAATATGTGTCAATTGTGCATTTAATATGTTGGAGAGAATGTTAAGTGTCTAATGTTGCATACTTTAGCATGTTTTTCATCACTTTGTTGCACTTTATTTTAACTTAAATTAGTACTTTTCACTTGTTTTTGTGATTTTTGTCATTGTAGGATCAAAGTGATGAAAAGGAAGCAATTGAAGCTAAATAGAGTGAATATGGAACAGCCAAGGAAAATCAAGGAATTTAGGAGCAGAAAGCTGATTTTGAGTTTAACCTTGCCCAAGGCTAAGGGGCAAGGGTAAGGAGCTGCCTTGCCCAAGGCTAACAGCCAAAACGCGTCAGCAGATGCAGATTTTGAATTTTAATCTGAAAGTTGACCTAGCCGCTAGCTTTTCTTCACCAGATTTTTAGGGATGATTAAACTGAAATTAGGGGGATGTTAGGCAGTACTTTAAGACTATTATATTATATTTAATTTATTTTCAAAGTTTGTTGTGCTATTTTCAAAGTTTGGTGGGAATTTGGTGACTTTTCTATCCCACCAAGTTTGAATTCCTCTATATCTAGGGAAAAACGTGAAGAAGGACAGATCTTCTTCATCTTCTAAATCTGCATTTTCCTCAAGGCTGTAGAAGGGAGTTTGTTCTCTCAATTTAATTTTATTTTGATTTTATTTTTCAATTATGTGTGGCTAAAACTTTTATTCTAGTTAAAGGTTCAATTCAAAGCCAGGATTCTTCATTACTGTGAGATTGTTCTTACTTATTCTTTCTCTTTAATTTATGTAATGTTCATGTTATTTACTGAAGTTTAGAGAAACCATATCTCGATTGTTATTTATTATTTGCACAATAATGGCCAGTTGTTCATTTAATTAAATAGCATATAGCTAATTGAGATTATTAAATTCGTAATTGTTTGATAAAATCAATAACAAGTGGCAATCAGTGTAGCTTCCTCACAAGGGCTGTTACAATGAGTAAATGCATGATTTGGTCTAAATCAATCTCGCGTGAGGTTGGTTGGCTTAGGTCGGGTCTTTCTATTTCTTAATGCTGTCAATAAATTAAATTCTTGCGCGTGTTAAGGATTGTTTATTGGTTAGGAATTAATTACAGTCTTACTTGATTAATTCATTAATACGGAAAGATTAGGTCGGGAGCGCGAAGCCGACGGCTATAACTGATCCATTACATGATTTTAGAGTATCTTTTCGTCCATGATCAGTAAATTGAATCCTGTGCTGCGAATACCTTTATCTAGAGGTTTTCATCTTTTATTTTATTTTTATTTATTTCTCTGCATTTTATTTGTTATTGTTTTAATGCTGTGTTTTAATTCTTAATTTACAAAACCCCCCCATTTTATTTTCATTGTTTATTTTTAGTTATTTAAAAAAATAAAACTCGACCAATCCCTGTGGATTCGACCCTGCTCATCGCTATTTACAAGTTAAATTTAGTTAAGAGTAGGAATTTTATTTTTGATGGTTTCGACACCCATCAAATTTTGGCGCCGTTGCCGGGGATTGGTATCTGTTAGTTTTAATTTTTTTTTATGACTGAATAAATGTATTCTCTTGATTTCATTGTTCAGACTTTGGCTGCAAGAATCAAACAACGGGATGAAACTTATTACCATGAGGACTATTACGAACCTGAAGGATTTTCAGGTCCACCACAATGGAGTTATGATTCATATGCGCAAACTGAAAATCTATGGTGGATGGACCAATCAAACTTCAGTTATGGAGCAAGGCATCAATATTCACCACAGCCCTCTCAACCGGATCCTAAACAAGGTAGGAGTCTTGAAGATATTGTTCATTCTTTAAACTCTAATATGCAGGATCTTCAGCAGCATGCAAAAGAAACAGATTTAAGATTTCAAAATTTGGAGACACAAATGAGCCACATAGCACAGTCTTTAAATAGAATAGAGTCCCAAGGACGTTTGCCCTCACAAACTATAGAGAATTTGATGCAAAATGATATGAGTGCAATCACCTTGGGAAGTGAAAACGAGCTGGGACAGCCCTTGCCAAGTGAAGGTGGCCAGAATAATGAGGAAGAAACTGCAAAAGAGATGACAATTGTGAAAGATGAACAACCCAAGGAGGACATTTCAGAACAGCTCCCCAATTTTATCATTCAACCCCCTTTTCCAGAAAGATTTGTAAAATCTAAAAAGAAAAATGAAGAGAATGATATTTTTGAGATTTTTCGCAAGATTGAGGTAAATATTCCTTTACTTGAAGCAATTAATCGAATACCTCAATATGCTAAATTTCTTAAGAATTTATGTGCTAATAAGAAAAAGCTAGTTGGTAATGAAAGGGTGATTATGGGAGAAAACGTATCTGCAATGATTCAAAGAAAATTGCCTCCAAAATGTAAAGACCAAGGTATGTTTGCCATTCCTTATACTATAGGCAATGTTATGATAAAAAGAGCTATGTGTGATTCAGAATCTTTGATAAATATTATGCCATTGTCCATTTATTCTTCTTTGCATGTTGGTCCATTAAAAAAGACAAATGTAGTGCTTCAACTTGCTGATAAGTCTTTTGTTTATCCTGAAGGAGTATTGGAGAATATTTTGGTAAACATTGATGGATTAGTTTTTCCTATTGATTTTTATGTGCTTGACATGGAGGATGATAAATCCTCAAATTTTTCGGATATCTTGTTAGGGAGACCATTTTTTAGTACAACCAAAGCAAAAATTGATGTTCATGAGGATACACTCACTATGGAATTTGATGGAGAAATAGTTAAATTTCACATTTGTGATGCTAACAAAAATTCCAGTGATTTGTTTAGTATTTTTAAAGTGAATGTTGCTGAATACTCAGTTGATGGATTTTTTAAATTGGGTGATAATTCTAACAATTTAAAATTTTCATTTTGTAGGGATTTCATTTTTAAAAATACTAATAATTTTGAGAAGAATTTGGTAATTCATACCAATCTACAGGAGGTGATGAATGGAAGGATATTAAAATGGGATTTGAAACCAGATTGAATAGGCCTAAAATCTGAAAACGTCTGGCCAAAGACGTTAAATAGAGGCGCTCTTGGGAGGCAACACACTTCTTAGCCTTGTTCAAGGCTAAGCAGATATCTATTTAAATTTAATTGCAATTTTATTTATTTTATTTTAGTTTACTGCCTTTTTCTTCCTATTTTTCTTCTCATGGTTAATTTCATTTATCCCTAAATTCACATGTATGTTGGAAACAAATTGGCAATTTGGAGTGGTAGCGTGGGACAATTATCTTTGGGCATTTAGAACTTAATAGTTAAAATAATTTAATTAAGTTGTTCATGGTGGTTTTAAAGAAGTTTTCTATGGGTTTTGATTTAATATTTGAGTTGCAGGTTGTTCTGGGTTTATTTTATTATGTTTGTTGGGTTGCTGAGTTTTCATTTTGGGGCTTTTATCATTCAATGGGTTTTAATTTTAAATTTTAATTCAATTGTATTATTTTAATTCAATTGGATTAATTTATTTTTTTTTTCACCCATTTGCTATTATTCGGAAGTCTGTATTATTTTTACATGAATTTTAACGGTACCTTGATTAATTTCATTCAATTGAGTTATTTTTAACCCATTTGATATTTCTTTTTCTTTTAACCTCAATTTTTACTCCTTTTACTTTTCCAGCCACAGATCACCACCGCCCACCACCGACGGCCACCGATCCGTCACCGTCGACCGACCAACCGCCCCGACGCCACCAGCTCACCGGCCTCCACCGCGCGCGTCACTACTCCGAGCATCAGCCCTCCACCCACGATCACGCCTCACCTTCAAACGTAGGTCCCGAGCACACCATCGGAGTTGCCAGCTCTCCACCCGCCGATCTCCGACGACCCAAGCACTCCCCAGCCCTCCAGCCACCCCGATCCGCAGTCACCAGTCACCGATCCACCCCTCTCGCAAACCCAACCGAAGATCACCACCCCGATCCGCCAGCCCCTCACCGCGCGATTTCCAACGCGCATTCTCACCGAGCGCCAATCTCCGTCGACCCAACCTCCGGCCAACACTGTGACTCCGATCTCCTCACCGGAAGCCACCATCGCGACCCACATCCGCGATCTCATCCGTGACCAGCCCTCCATCGCAACCCAACCCACCAGCAGGTCCATGGCACTCATTCCCAGCCCAACAGCCACCACCACAGAACCAGGTCCCTTCACGCACGATGCTCCTTCAGCCAACGAGTCCCAGCAGCCGCGAACCAGCAAAGCAGAGTACCTCTGCTGAGAACAGGGCAGTTTTCTCCATTTACATTTTATTTTTTATTTTATTTGGTTGTGTTACTCTTCGCCCCACGTTGTTGTGCAATTCCGCATTGAGGACAATGCGAGGAGAAAGTGTGGGGGAGGGGTTGAATTAGAAGTGCTGTGTGCTATGTGTTATGTGAGTGCAGAATTTTTATTGGTTTTTGATGTGAAATGCTGCTTCAATGATTAATAAATTGAGCTAATTTTGGGTATTCATTGATGACATTGAGATTAATTGGCTAGAGTTATGCTAAGATTTGATGCATTTTGTGTTAATTTTATTTTGTTTTTAATTAAAAAAAATTGATTTGAATGAATTGTACTTTGGTTAGAATGTTTTAATATTAAATTCTTTATGTCACTGTATGTTCATATTGATTTTGAATTCTGTGTGGTGCTGCGCTGATGCTGTTTTAAATGTTAGTTTGGTTGTTGCTGGAGTAGTAAATTTTTGCTGTGAATTGATGATGTTTTGTGGTTAATGATTCTGGCGAATTTTGAACAAAACTTTTGTTGCTGAAATTGTGTTTAATTGGCTGTATTTATGCAAGAATTTTTGAAAATATTGTGAAATCAAATCTGAATTGTTCAAAATTTGTGAAGAAAAATTTTGTTAATTAATTCAAATGATTTTGCCCTCTTTGTTTTCACAGCTCCAACTTTGAATGCCTTTGAAATCCTATTAAATTGGTCAATTTTGTGCAAACTCTGGATGCTTTTGCTTTTATAGACTATTATTTTTGGGTAGCCATTTGGAGCAAATTTTGCACACAAGTTAGGTTGGCATTTGATCTTAGCTAGTTTGATGTTTTGGCTGTGAATTCTATGAAAATGTGTGCACATATAGGTTGATTTGCCATTTTGGTAGTAGTTGGTTGTTAATTATTGTGCAAATCTTGAGTGGTCGTGCCATTTTTAGTGCTTAATTGTATATGCTTGTGTTGTGATTCTGTTTAGTTGGTTGATTCTATGCAAATTTTTGATATATCTACTTCTATGAAGTATTTCTGGTAACCATTTGTGACAAAATTGTGCATAAGTTTTGGGTTAGAGTTTAATTTGGAGTTTACCTGGAAATGGCTTAAATTGATGCATTGGGCATGATTTTTGTGCATAAATATTATCTTCATCGGAATTTTAGCTCTTGCCCCCTTGTTTAATGTTGTATCCATCTGGTTCTTAAATATTTGTTAAGTTTCATTCACGATGCTAGTGGACACCAGATTTACAGATGTGATCGGTCAAATTAGAGACTGTTGACTATGATCTGTTTGACCAATTTTTTAGAAAGACCGCATATTATGATCTCTACTTTAGTTCATTTTTTTATGCCAAAAAGATACTTTATCTATAAATGATCCTTTATTATCTCTATTTTTTTGTTCCTTTAGCATGCTTTGACTTAATTTTTCCTGGGATATTAGACAATGAGAATTAGTCGAAAAAGCACAATTGGACATTCAGGGAGATCCTCTGTTATGATTTGTAGATTTGTTTGTTTTGTACAAAACATATATATTTTGTATAAGGATGATCATTTGCTTCCTTTATGTATTTATTTTCCTTTGGTGCACTTTAGACAGGACAAAGATAAAAATAATATATTGAGGTGATAAAACAATAAACGATAAAATGATAAGATGAGATAACGACAATTGAACCTTCGTGAAAGGTAAATGGTCAAAATAACTGTCAGACCCCAAATCGGGCCTAGTTGGAATGTGCATGCTAAGTCGGGATGAGTAAGGGTATTTCGGTAATTAGTGCATGTGAAATTTGATTTATTAAGGACTTAATTGAAGAGATTAAATAAATAAGATATTAAGTGAGGAGATTACCTAGTGTGTATGTGTGTGTATAGTGTTTGAGTGTATGAAGTCAAGATATTTATGAGTGAGAGCCAATAAAATTGTGCTAAGTGGGCTTGTAATATTATGACATGTGGACCTATAGTAAGTAGACAAGTGGATTGGGTGAATTTCACTCATGGTCACTCAACTTATCACTTATCGCACAAAAGTAACCGACTTTTTTTTTTCTTACTTAAATGTCACTGAACTTCTAATATTTTTGCAAAAAAAATCATGTTAACCGGAATCCGGCGAGAACTCTTGCCGGATTGATGACATGACATATGACACGTGGTAACAAATAGTAAATATATGACTTTTTTGAAAAAAGTTTGGAAGTTCAGTAATATTTAAGTTGGAAAAAAAGAAAATTGATTATTTTTTCGCGATAAATGATAATTTTAGTGACCGCAAGTGAAATTGATTTAGATGTAGTATTTGTTGTAAATATTGTTAAACGACATGTAGTTTCTGACATGGCATGCCATGTCATCAATCCGGCGAGAGTACTCGCCGGATTCCGGTTAAAATGACTTTTTTTCAAAAATGTTAAAAATTCAGTGACATTTAAGTAAGAAAAAAAAAGTCGGTTACTTTTGCGCGATAAGTGATAAGTTGAGTGACCGTGAGTGAAATCAACCCCAAGTGGATTTGGTAGGTGTGCATTAAATGAAAAGAAAGGAAAAGATGGAGAGAGAAGGAGGAACAAGTCTGCCCCCCTGTTCTCCTCTCTTCTTTGGTTCTTCTTTCTCATTTCTTCCCTATTTTCTGCACTTCCTCCTTTTCTTTCTTGTGGCTGGTGTTTGGGCACATGATTGGGTGACTTTGGTAGAGATTTGGGGCAAGATTGAAGAGGTAAGAGTTAGTTTTGGTTTGCATGTATTTAGGTCTTCCTCTCCTTCTATTTTGCTTTTGATTTGGGGAAAGTTTGGGTTTTGGATAAGTAATTTTCTGGGTTTTGGGTGTGTGCAAGCTTTGGATGGCAAGAGGAAATTCAAGGGCAAGGAAAAGAATGAGGATTAAAGCTTGAAGAGGATAGTGGGTTGTGCTTCATAGAGGTTTGGGAAACTCTCTATTATATATATGAGTTTTAGTATATTCATGTGTGATATAAGTTTCTTGAATGTGTTGTTGATGATATATGATGATGGTAGTGAGTGTTGGTTTAAATTGTTCATTTGTGCATGTGAATAGGATTTTGGGTGAAAATCTGGGTTAGAATGCACTTGACCTTGCTTTGGTTATTAAGCTGTATTGGGAGTTTTCGTCCTCCAAATGGTATGAAATAGTACCGTTGGAAAGCTAAGATACATTCCTACAAATGTGTTAGAAATAAGTTTGAGCTAATTTTAACTCTAAGTTTCCCTAAAGTGGTCATGAAGTAGAGCTATCTTCTCTGGTCGGGTTCAGGGGAGCAGTATAGGTAGTTTTGATCATATCTGGAGCATTATGTGTCTAAACGACCTATATTTTGTTCTATATGAAAGCCAACATCCTAAGGGTTAAGAAGGACGTTTTGCCTAAAAATGAGGTTTAGAGGTCAGTTTAAGCGGTTAAAGTTGGAAGTGGAAAGCAGACCTGACTTTTTGCTTCTGTTTTGCTATTTTTGGGTATGCCACGGTGGCAACCAAAATGGTTACCACCATGACCAATGCCCAGAGAAGGCAGAATGCTTAGTTTTGGACCTCATGGTCATAACAAATTCATTACCACCGTGACCCCTTCTGTTTTGACCATTTTATGTGTTTTTCATCCCGAATTGAACCCGCATTACACCGAAACTTTCTATGATTCATCCGACGCATGTTTAGGACTATAAATGAGTTTAAGAATAATTATCCCTTGGAAAATGTACATGAATAGGATTAAGTATAATGACATTGTTGAGTATTATAATACTGTAATCTATATAAACCTATATGATATGAATAAGTATGCATAGTTATGAATTGAGATTTAAGTTATATACACATGAAAGACATCAAATGGTATGAGTTTGATTAATGAAATATATATATATATATATGGGATATGAACAGTGAATATGTGATCGAAGTAATTGCCTAACAATATTATATGATGCATGCATTGATAATAAATGTTATTGGAATGTATTAGTATGCAAGATATCTAGGATGCTATTATGGTTCATGTGGATATTTGAGTGATTATATAATATGATAATGATAAATGTGATTCAATGCTTTTAGCTTATGAATTCCTCTTTTAATGGAGACCCATAATGTGGCAAACCGGGTAAGTAATTATTTATATAAATGTACAAATAGTTGGTATGAATGATATGATAAAGTGTGAGGAATATCATTCTGTTTTGGGCAGTGGGTATGTCACGGTGATAACCTAATGGGTTACCACCGTGAGATACCCCAAGATTGCCTTCTGTCAAGAGTTTTGCTATGTCACGGTGACAACCAATCTGGTTGTGACCATGACCTACCCTGTTTTTGTGTAAGAGTGGTTAGTTGTTAAAAGTAAAGTTTGAATGTTAAGTTAATGATTGGCATGATAATGTTTCCATATTTGACTCTGATAAATTTTAGAATATTGAATAGTGTTAAAGCATGTTAATGGAATTATATTATATGCTTTGTAATGCGAATAGTATGATGCATGGCTGATATTATGAATTCCTTTATATGTCTACTATACTCTGGATTAAGTATGATGATACTTATATACTGTCTAATTTGACACATGATTTGAATGATGCATGACCTGCGAGAGTCAGTCTAGTGGAAAGTTAGGCATGCCCAATAGAGTCTCTTAGCTGCAGCCCTCAGTTACGTTTGTCCCCTGTTTGGTTCCTCGTGAACCCTTTAATGTATTCGATTCGCACACGTAAGGTGATATCAGTATGCGATTCGCACCCGTAAGGTGATGTCAGTATTCGATTCGCACCCATAAGGTGATGTCAGTATTCGATTCGTACTCGTAAGGTACTGTCAGTTCACTCGTTATCCACTATTTTGGGTCAGCAGGTATTCCATTTATTTGATTGATATGATTAAGAGAATGTGATATCCGAATGATCATAATTCTGGGCAGATGAATCAGTTATATATTCGAATGTGATTATGAATCTCTGAACGGGTTGAATGTGACTCAAGCATGTGTATTGTGCATGGTTATCCACATGTATCATTTTGTGAATGTGTTTGTATACAGTCAATTATGGATATAAGTATGTGAACTAAAATGTGTATGACTATGAACATGATCTCTCGAATGCCATGAATGTAGTTATTATGCTATGCTTATGAGAACGTGAATCTGACTAGTTAGGTTATAAGCATATGAATTAATATGTATATGAATGGGATTCTGTACTGTTAGCTATTATGGTAGCATGTGAATTAGTATATATATAATAAGGCAATCTGGACTATAGAATGATCACATATGTATTATTTGGGGTGCAACGTATGTGGATCGGCTTCGGTAAGTGTATGTGTGGTATTGGATGATGATGAGGTGAATTAAAGTGTATAAGAATCTGACTTGGAATTAGAGTATACTCTGAATGTAATGGTTTGCTATATGTTCCTTGTCTCGGCTATTGTTGAATATTCGGCATGTTATCATGTGTCTTCGTTTGTGGCATGATATTTTATGTGGTAGAGTTAAGCAGTGGAAGTGTGGTGTTTAATGTCTTCCCTTGGGTTCAGCTAATGTGTGTTATAGCATGACAATTGTATGTTTAGATAACTAGTGTTCTTAGCATGATAGCTGGGTACGTTCTTATATGGTAATTCTGTTGCAAGTGAATGGGTTTATCAGTTAATGTATGGGTACTTTTACAATAACTATCATGATAGATTGATTTAATGGAGTTTGTTTTATTTAGGGGACAGCTGAGGCCATGCGATAAAATGATTGCCACATTGATAAGTCTGGAGAAGACTCGGCGTATTGCTGTTTGAGAATGGCACCTGAACTTTGTAAGTCCGGAGAAGACTCGGTGCAACACAGAAAAAGGGCAATCGCTCCACAACCTAGATGGTGACTTGAAAAGATGACTGCCTCTTTATAGCAGCAGGAAGGTCACTCACACAACTCGATGGTGGTTTCACACATCGACAAGCCAACGTTTATCAATCACCCAACTCAATTGTGGTTTCATATGTCGACAAGCTGACATTTATCAATCACGCAACTCAACCGTGATTTCACATGTCAACAAGCTGACGTTCATCAATCACACAACTTAACAGTGGTTTCACATGTTGACAGGCTGATATTTATCAATCACACAACTCAATGGTGGTTTCACATGTTGACAAGTTGACGTTCATAAATCACACAACTTAATAGTGGTTTCACACATCGACAGGCTAACGTTTATCAACCACGCAACTCAACCGTGGTTTCACACGTCGACAAGCTGGTATTTATCAATCACATAACTCAATAGTGGTTTCACATATCGACGGGCTGACATTTATCAATCACGCAACTTGATCATGGTTTCACATTACCGGCGAGTTGGCGAAAGCTAATCACACCGCAATCATAGACGACAGTGCAATAGGAAGGTCGCCGCCTCAGGTACGCGCTTCTTTCCTTTTTTTCTGAATTTTTGCTCACCTAGGCACCTACATGCTAGTTTCTCCAAAATTAGGGGCAACTCTAGATACCATGTCCCGAGGCTTTCCAAGATCAGGATTACAATGATGAAAATGATGCTTATTTATAGGCAAAAAGGTTAAAACTGATGATTTTCTTGTCGAAAAACCCTTCTTCTTAAATAAAAGATTTATTTTAGGGATTTTTGGGGTTTTCAGTGGTTGGCTGTCGTGCGGCCTCCTGCGTGAATTTGCAAGGCATCCTGTGTGAGGCCACACCTCGCGTAGTGCGAGGCACGGGCTCCTACGCGAGGCCGCACCTTGCGTATGCGGGCTAGGCCTACACCTGGGGCACGTGAGGCACGACCAGCGGGCGGTGCCCGCACTTGGGCGTACGACCTGCGCCCAGCTGGTGATGCCCGCACCTGGGCGCGCAACCTGTGGCCACCCACTTGCGGGTAACCTCCCTCCTGTCCCTTTCCCACCTGTGAGAATCTGATTTTTGATAGATTTTGGGGACTATCGAAAGGGATTTTCTTTCTGGTTTCAAGGGTTTTTAGGGAGAGAGGATTGGAAAGGGTTTTTTGTCCTTTCCCCATTTGAGAAGAGGAAATAAAATATAGGAAGATAAGGGAGCTCGGAAGAAAAGAGGGGAGAGTTTTTTAGAGCAAAATTTTTCTTTGATTTTCTTGAATTTTCTTAGAACAAAAAAATGTTTTTAAGTTTGGATTAACTTGAGGAAGGGAAATCTATTCCCTTTAGCTTGGGTTTTTTCATCAAACAACGAAACACAAAAAAATCATTTTTTTTGTGTTTTAGTGTTCTTGAATTTTTGAGATAAAAATTTGAGATTTTCTTTGAATCTTTTGGGTCTTTCGTTTGAATCTTGACAAAGGAAAATAGATTGAGACATTTTATTTTCATATTATCTACTCTGAGGGTAAAGATTCTTGGATCCACTCTTATTATCTAATTTCATTTTATTTGACCTTTTTTGCATTTATGAACATGTGTTTTTGAGATTTATTCTCTTAATATGATTTTTCAATTTTTATCTCGTTTTTGGTATGAAAATGGGTAAATGTACATGATTTGAGTGTAAAAAAATTAGATTTATTGATTTTCTCTTTCGGTACGATTTTGTGATAATCATTTTTATGTTTGAATGTTATTTTGTTGCATGTTTATTTGTTCCTCACTTACCTTGTTCGCTTATTTTATTTCATTTTTCATTGTCATTTGCTGTTATTCTTATTGTTATTGTAGCGCCCCAATACCCCTTGGGAGGATATTAGGTCGCTGCACATGCATAAACATACAAACAGACATGCGAAAGCAAAAATAGCAAACATCCATGATACACACGCAGCGGAATATCACTTAAACACAAGCTATAAAACATGCTTTAAACAAAATCTTATAGTCATTACATTGCATCATATAACTGTTCTTTATACATTACGAAATATTTTCTTTAAGTAACCTTTACACATTGATTGCAAAAGCAATCTTTCCCTTTATCATTTACATAACATATACAAAATTTCTTTACATTTATAAAAGCTGAACATATACGAGGCTATATAAAAGTTTCATATCATATATACAAAAAGCTATGCCAAATACACAAAAAGACTTCAACCCATACTCCTAATGGCCATGGCTTGCAGATGTCTAACCCTCACTGAACCTGTAAACCTACACGGGAAAACACCCGTACTAAGCGATAACGCTTAGTGGGGATATCACATATAAAAGACTTCTAACGAAGTCACAAACATAATCACCAAAGCATAGCAATAGTCAATTGTGACATGCGTTGAACCTCGGGGCGCCCCGAACCGCCCGCCTTTAGGGCGATTGGGAGGAGGTTCATGAAAACTTGTAAGAAATTACAAGTGCGTCCATTTTGGGCAACAAGGCGGTTTCTTGGAGTCGCCACCTAATAGAACATTGAAAAAGGTTGTCTAGTCTCAGTGAGCCTAAGACAGCGCTGCTATGTCAATTATAGGCAAGCCGGAGGTGTCTTGGAGGCTTCCACCCTAATGATAGGATGGTCCTCTAGCCTCACGCTTGGGCAAACCAGAGGTGTCTTGGAGGCATTCACCCTAATAGAACATTAGGATGGCCCTCTCGCCTCGTGGCGCCTAGGACTATACAATTTTGAGCCTTTTACGGGACACAAGAGGTGTCTTGGAGGTCCCATCCTAATAAAATATTGAGATGGCCCTCTTGCCTTATTGAGCCCAAAGACCAGAGAAGGTTCGGGACTTCCCATTTATTCATACCTTGGTTAGGTTTATAGTTGAGTTTTGAATTTATTGTTTCATCCCATTTCTCATTCAATTTAATACAATTAAATTAAAGTGCAGATTGTCCATTCAGGAAAAGTGATAAATAAATAAAGCATAATTAGAGTAAAGTGTATGAAAATAAATTACAATAAAATTAGGGGCGGAATACAACCTCCATTGTAAATAAAACACAAATCATAAATAAAACGGGCTATTTGTTAAAGATGAGGACATTGGTTCTCGTATGCATATTTATAATAAAATAATTTTGATGTGACAATTTGTATTTTGGTTGGAGAAAATTGGGACATTGATCCCATTTTTATTAGGAAAGATTCCAAGTTAATTAATAAATATGTTTTTGTGATTTTATTTTTAGCGTGCCTAAAATAAACAATTTTATAAGAAAATTACATGGTAGAATAAATGAAAAAACCAAATAAATAAAATATTACAAATAAATATTTAACCCAAACGAGCCTTTTGGATCTCCTCGTGTGGTTGCAAAAAGGGCCAAGTAAAGAAAATAAGTTTTGACATAAAAAAAACACAAATGAAATAATATTAGTAATTAAATCAATAAAATCAATTAAACATATAAAATAATGAATAACAAATTAAGATCAAATAAAATAAAATAAGATGACATCAAAATGACAAATGAATTAAAATGTTAACAATTTAAAATAAATTAGAAAAATGCATTATGAATGATAAATGAATTAAATGATATGGTTGAAATAAATAAAACATGCTAATGAATTAATACATAATAATAATAATAATAATAATAATAATAATAATAATAATAAACAAATGAATGAATAAACAATAAATATATAACAATAGCAATGAAAAAGAATGATAAAAAAAATAATGAATAAAAGAATGATGAAAATAATTAAATAAATAACATGAGTAATTAATGTTATCACAATTAACATAAAACCTTTAGATAATTAACATAAAACCTTTACGTGGCAAAAAGATCAACCAAAATGAATTAATTAATTAAATGTAAAAAAAAATATTAAAAAATCAATATTTACATGAACAAAAATAACATATAAACATATTAAATGAGACAAATATAAAAACAATAGAATAAATGAATAAATGAAAATAATAAAATATACATGTTAATCAATTAAATATGAACAAAATAATAAAAGATAAAAGATCAAGCTCAGAATATTTACCCTCAGAGTTTCGGATTCGATGAAGGTAAAAATGATGATTGATTTTCTTGTTTTTATTTTGAAAAAATAGAATTAAAGATTGGAAAATATTGGAATTTTATTCCAAAAAAGAAAATTTGATTAAAAATGATGAAAAAAAAAATTTCAAGAACAAAAATGAATTTCTTTGTTTAAAAAAATGATTTTTATTGATTAAAGAAATAAAAATCATCTCAAGAGCAAACAATGATTTTTGTTTGTCTCAAAAAAAATTATTTTATAAAAAAACTTCTTTTTTAGAAAATCAAAAGAAAAATTAGATTTTTAAGAACAAACAATTATTTTGTTTGCCCCAAAATCCATTTTTCATCAAAAAGGATTCAAAAAAAATAAACCTTAAAAAGTTTAATTGAAAATAAATAAAAAGTTAAAAAAAAAATTTGAGAGCAAATAATTATTTGATTTGTCTCAAAATCAAGTTCATCAACAAAACTCTTTCTTAAAATATGTTTAGAAGAAATTCTATTGGAAAAAGGAAGAAAATTTGAACTATTTTTATTTTTTATTTTTGGGAAAAATTCAATCCAAGTTAGAGAGAATTTGGAGAGGAAGAACAAGAGAAAAAAATGAAGAAAAACCCTTAAAAAATTCACCCTCATTCTCTTTTCATCTTTTTCTTTTTATATGAAGAAAAAAAAGAAAATAAAATTAATTAAGGGAAAAACTAATTAATAATATAATTTATATAAGTTTAAAAATGGAAAAAAACCTGAAAATCCCTTAAAAAAGGGGAAAAAATCGAATTTTGTGGAAACAAATGGGAAAAAATGATTTTGGGTGAAAAAAGGGCCATTTCGGAGGAATAGGGGCGACCGACGCCCGTCGGCGTGCACGACGGGCGTCGGTCGCACGCGGAGCAGCGAGCGGATGGGTGCTCCGCACGGGGGACGCCCTGCGCAACGCTCGCGCACGAGCGACGGGCACCGCGCGCCTGCGCGCTGCCGCGCATCGACATTCGCGAAAAATAAATTTTTATTTTTAAAATTTTTAAAATTAAATAAAAAAATACTATAATTTCTAAACCCCATTTTTAAAATAAAATTTTCAAAATATTTTTTATTTTTCATTTTAAAATGTAAATTTGACAAGAAAATCATCACTTTTAACCTTTTTGCCTGTGAGTAGGTATTTTATCATCATTGGGTAACTCCGATTTGGACTGTCTCAAGACCCGGTGTCTACATTGATATGCCAATCATCTGTGAGCATATAAAGGATAAAAGCATTTATCATACTTGTTCATGCTAAGCATACAATCAACATGCTTTAACCATATCCACAATTTCATGTAACATATATCATGTTCATGTTCTTTTAACTTTTCTATTATCACAATCAACAAGTAAACGTTGTCATTGCCTCCCATGTACATTCGTATGCATGTACATACAATGGCATATCTCTAGCATATTCATGTACATCTAATAGCTACTCATATGTACTTGTAAACTCATACAAACATCTTTGATACTATAGTCATGTACTTCTTTTAGCATTTCCTATAAATCATTTACATATAACATCTCATATAATCATTGCAATGTTTTATAGCCTGACTCATAACAAAATTGGATACAGGTAAACATCTAGATACTGGTAAATAGTATCAAACATCTGGAGACAGAAGTCTCAATTCATCTAGATACTAAAGGTATCAAACATCTAGACACCCGTCGGTGCCAAACATCTAGCAGCTGTGATACATCTAACCCTTTATAGGCATGCCCATCTATCCACTTCTATGAACAACTTAGGGTTATAATAATCATTTCACGTCAAGACATAAGCATATTCTCATTTATGTTCACTTCATGTACACATATATCTCATGGTTCAATGTCATGTAAGGTTCATGTATTCTACTTACTACTGACTACTAAAGCATACACATCACTCTACACACACTTACACATACTGCTTTGCACATCCTCATTTACGTCACGTTTCACATATTTATACTCATGGGCAAACACATGATTATTCACATGGACATACATGATTCTTCATGCTTAAGATACTTAATTAGAAGTATTAAACTTGATATGAATCTCATTAACCTCATGATTAACATTTGGTAATGCTAAGTAAAGAAAATCACATGTTGGAGACACCTCACGGTGACAACCAATCAGTTGTGACCGTGACATGCTCAAAATCTCCAAAATAGAATGTAAAACTTCATACCTCATGGTGACAACCAATTGGCTGTGACCGTGACATATGCAGAGACTCCGAAACATAATACATTCAAGAGTACCTCACGGTGACAATCACTTTGATTGTGACAGTGTCATACCTCCAAATTCCAGGCAGAATGCAATTCAAGATATCTCACGGTGGCAACCAAAATGCTTGTCACCGTGACATACCAATCTCATCCGAACAGAATGCAATCCTTGCATATCTCACGGTGGCAACCAGATTGCTTGTCACCGTGACCTATGCAGAAATGCCAAAACACACTTCTCTCTATACATATCAAGAACATGCCTTTCAATTTATCACCAACACAAAACATAATCCACATACACTTCTAACTATACAATATACACTTAGTTCATATGTTTATATGCAATCAACATGCCAATAATCACACTAATAATCATTCACATCTTCTAATTTAGGGATCATGCTTGTTCACTTGTTATGCTCATACTATTGTTCAATACTCATCACACATCAATTGCATACTTCAATTACACACCCATCAAATAACACATAATCATGCTCAATATCTCAAACCACCTACTCATACATCAGTTACACATTTAATCAAAACTAATCAACACATACTCTTCAATAAAGTTAACACATAAACATATATATCCCAAACCTCAAAAAGCAGGCTGAAGAACACTTTCACTTTCTAAACCTTCTCCTTGCCTTTAGACTTCCTCTTGTCCAATAATTCTTACACAATCAATCGAGACACATACACTTAGTCCATTACACAAACCACTTAATCCAAAACAGAAATGAAGAAGAAGGAGATATATACAACTAGCAACTCTTACTTACCACCTCAACTCACTTCTTCAAACCAATCCAATTCAAAGCTTCAGAATCTAGTTAGAAAGAAATGAAGCTTAACTTAATGAAATGAAGAAGAAATACAGAAATAAAGGAGGAATGGCCGGATTGAAGTGAATCTCTCAACCAATTTCTGCCTCTTCCTAACTATATATTGCTTGAAGGGAGTTGGTTGGCAAGAGGTGCAGTCCACATGTGGAATACACTCACCTCTTCCACCAAACTTCCACCTCACTCCTTGGAAAATAACCATTCAGTCCCTCTTTTAAGTTCTGCCTTTTAAATGCCAACTCTTTCTCATTCAATTACACCCCTACAAACATTAATCTCATACTTATTCCAATCACATTTGTACCCTACTTAGTAATTGACACCACTAATCCGGCTTGGGTACACTTTGGGGTATTACAATTCTCCCCTCCTTAAGAAATTTTGTCCTTGAAATTTCCACGATAACAAACAGAAAATCATGCCAATCAATACACAATATAAAACTTACCAGATGGACTGGCAGGATCATCCATCTCTTCCCCGATCATGGCAAAGACTTAACCCGGACAGCTAGGAGAAATGGGCCTCTCTATTGTCTTTGACAGTACTTGAGTTGCTCTACCACGTCCTCTGCCACTTCTGACTAATTCGGATACATTCACATTCCCTTTACTCACTTGTGAACCCATACTCTCTTTAATCTCCGGGCAGTTAGCAAACATGTGGTCCATACCGCCACACTTGAAACATACTCCCGTGAGCTTCTTGCATGTACCCCAATGGTTCTTTTGACAATGCTCACACATAGGTATTGTGCTACCTCTACTAGAAGGTGGCACAACACTACCCATCGATGCAAGCTCTCGAATCGAACCTCTAGTATTGTATCCACTGACAACTCCTCGAGCCTTCTTGCTACTAACTCTATCACTTCTGGTTACTTTCCTCTTCTGCTCTTTCCTTTGCTTTACCAATTCTGCTTCTTACAATTTCATGGCAGCCAAGACTAACTGATAATAGTGCGCCGATTGCATAACAACCACTGCTGATAAGGGTCCTCTAATAGACTCTCTCAATCCATCCTCAAACTGTCCACATCTGAAGTCTTCTGTTAATAATTAATTTGGGACATACTTACTCAGTCGACTAAATTCCTTCTCATATTCTCCTATTGTCATACTCCTTTGTTTTAGACTTACAAACTCCATCCATTTTGCTTCTCTATAGGCTTTGGTGACATATTTTTTCTCAAATTCTTGTGCAAAGAATTTCCATGTCAATTCATCCAGTCGCTGGGGATTCTGAAGCACCAGTTTCCACCAGTCATAGGTTGGACCTTGCAGTAATGATACTGCACAAGTCACCTGCTAATTATGAGGACAATTGATTTCTTGCAGTATCCTTTCCATCTTTTCCAACCAAAACTCAGCCACATCCGACTGATCCAAGGTAGTCCCATAAAACTCTTCTGCTCCTCTCTTTCTAACAAGGTCTGAAGGAGCCTTAGGAGCAGTCAATCTATCTATACGCTGTATCAACCCTTGCACTAATATTGTAACATCCCTTACCTATACGTAGGGAGCTTCATCCCTCGAGGAGGAAGAAGGACCCCGATAGATGAGGGTTGTCATGCAAAACCTCAACAAAAGCAAATAAAGTTGTAAAACATACATTCAAAGCGGTAAAATAAAATTATGAAAACAAAAGGGCAGCTGCTGAAACCAAAAGTACAATATTATTAATTTACATATCCAAAAAAACCAAAGGTGCCGTAGCACAAAAACTCATATACAAATCTGATATCAAACCAACTTACAAAAGTAGAGTTTATATCAAGAGTCATCGTTACAAAATCATTAAACTAATACAAATATAAAAAGTACAATCCTGCATTACAACATCTCTCTTCTAGTTGTGTTGGCCCTGCTGAAACGGATCACCCTGCCCAAAAACTCCAATATCTTCCACACCTGCACGGATGAAACACCCATGCTAAGTAAATACGCTTAGTGGGGAAAACACAAAGAAACACGACCACTCACAGTGGACGTCAGAACAAATCACATACATATGGCACATACTGAAAATCATTACTTAAAATAGTTCATCATATTCAAGATAACAATATCTTTCACCATACAAACATTCATATTGAACTAAATTATAACACATAATTCCAATAAACCTGCTCATTCAAAATAGTGGATAGCGAGTAAAGCATAGTCATTCAAAACGCATGGATACCTGAGGGTATTAAAATTATTCTTTTCTTTTTGTTTCAAACATTTTTGCATGGAATCTTAAACAAGATTCAAGTTTAAAAGGGATCGCGAGGATCCAAACAGGGACCTGTTCAAGGTCCAGAACGCATGCGCATGGCTGCAGCTAACTGAATTCTATAGGCATGCCTATTTATCCACATGTTGACTTTCGCAGGTCTAACATAATTGATCTAATTGCATTCATATAATTCATAAAATTGCCCATATATAACTATAGAAGCATCACAAGGTTGAAAATTAAACATTGAAAGTAGAAAGAGAAAACTCAATTTTGAAGCCAGGAGGTGTCGCGCTAGCGAAAGAGGCGAAGTTTGCCCCAGGTCGCGATCGCAGTAGTCCTCGCGCTCGCGCAGGGATGAAAACATATCTCACTATCGTGCTCGTAACAGTGAGCGGCCAGCACTTGCTATCGCGCTCGCGATAGGAGACTATCCAAAACTGCTCGGCAGCTGAGCGCTTTGTCGCGCTCGAGACAGAGAGCTCTCGCTACGGCTGCTTGGTAGCACATGCGAAGGCTGAAATCACCGAGCTCTATCGTGACCTCGCGATAGTGTCGCGCTTTCGACAGGGTCACGATTTCCAGCCCTTACGCAAAAAACCTGCAGAATTTCACTTCCAAACTTCACCCAAACCTTCAATTGGCTTCAAAACACCATCCCACACAAATAGATCATTCACAACATCTTAAAAAACCTAAAAATCAACATATAAATCAATTATCATCATCAAATTACATAATTTACAAGATCAAATTCCAGAATTTACTAAACCAGCAATTTTTTATAGAATTTCATACAAACTTATTCTATAGTTCAATCCTTCACAAACTATGCATCTTAACTCAAGCTATTCAATATCCATATCAATTAGATACAAATACCCACAATATACCCTATCAAATTCAACAATTACCACAAAACACAATAATCACACAAAACACACACAAAAACAACAAACATTCCCTAACCTCAAGTTCTTGGACTCTAATCACGGGCTTCGCTTCCACTTGCTATTTCCTTGCCTTTGAGCTCTCTAGGAGGGATCTCTGAACAAAAACATCCATTATACCAAGCTTTAAAACTCAAACCCCAAAATACCCAAAAACTCAAATTAACCAAATTAGAAGGAATAAGAGGGTGAGGAAGAACAATAAGCCACTGCTTTCCTAAATCAACTTAAGATCACCCAAGACTCACCACAATTACAGCTAGAGGGGAAGGATTACAAAAAAATAAAGAAGCAAAGAAGAAGAAGAATAGGAAGAACAGGAAAGAAAAGGAGGAAACAGGAAAAAGAGAAGGGAAAAGCTAATTCTCTCTCCTCTCTCCTCACTATAAATACTCCCCCACTTGCCACATGGCAACCTCCTATAGGAAGACTACCCTAAAACACACCCAACAACCATCCACTTACCTACACCCAAAGCCAACCTCACTTACACACACACTAATCCCTTAAAGACACTCACACCTAAGCAAAACCCCACAGTTACATAATACTTTAATTAAAACCATACACATACACAAAATAACACATGCCACACAATCACACACACACAAGGCTCAAACTACCAGGGTGGAAATGGGGCATTACAAACATCTAATTATCTGGAGCTAAACCCAGACCATCAGCTGGAGGTCGCTCAAGTGCAGGCTGATTAGCTCTCAGTGGATTTACACTTCCCATCATCTCTCCTACATTCTCACTCGGATCCGATTCCATCTACTCTCTACACAACATAACATCTGCATTAGGCGACAACTCTAGATAGACTCATATATATCTAATCAATACTCTAATATCTTATCGTCCCGAATCATCTACCTATGCTCTGATAGCACAACTTGTAGCACCCCAATACACCTTGGGACGAGATTAGGTTGCCACACATGCATACACATACAAATAGACATGCGAAAGCAGAAATAGCAAGCATCCATGATACACATGCAGCGGAATATCACTTAAACACAAGCTATAAAACATGCCTTTAACAAAATCTTATAGTCATTACATTGCATCACATAACTGTTCTTTATACATTACGAAATATTTTCTTTAAATAAGCTTTACACTTCAATTACAAAAGCAATCTTTCCCTTTATCATTTACATAACATATACAAAATTGCTTTACATTTACAGAAGCTGAACATATACTAGGTTATATAAAAGTTCTATATCATGTATACAAAAAGCTATGCCAAATACACAAAAAGACTTCAACTCATACTCCTAGTGGCCATGGCCTGTAGATGTCCAACCCTCACCAAACCTATAAACCTACACGAAAAAACACCCGTGCTAAGCGATAACGCTTAGTGGGGATATCACATATAAAAGACTTCTAACGAAGTCACAAACATAATCATCAAAGCATATTAATAGTAGATATGCCAATCATCTGTGAGCTTATAAAGGATAAAAGCATTTATCATACTTGTTCATGCTAAGCATATAATCAACATGCTTTAACCATATCCACAGTTTCATCTACCTCGGCCCGCATCACACGCCAGGTGCAAAACGGTGCCGTTTTGCGCCTGGCTGAAGAAAAAAAATATATAATTCGCCAGAAAACGGCACGGTTGCCATTTTCTGGCACCCCATTTTTGCAAATACTTTTACTGTACCCCATATTGCTTAATATTTTTGGTTTTCACACCAAAAGGAAGAAAAGCCCTGCAAAAACCAGATCAGATATAAAATCTTAAAAGAAAAAGAACTAAGTTCTAAAGATTTAATTGGGATTGAATCAAAATAGAAATGAAATTGAAAAAACCAAATAACATATATTATTTAAATATATTTTAAATAATAATTTTTATAATAAAATGTTCAAAATACTAATACTCATCTTAATAATTAAAGGTGAACAAAAAAACCTATGGTTTCGATTGGCCGAAACACTGGTTCGGTTTTCCAATTAACCTAACCGATTTATAAGCTTTCTAGTTTTGGTTTCGATTCACGATTTGAAAAAATCGATGGTTTCGGTTAACCGACCAGTTTAATTATATATATATATATATATTAAAATACATAAATCAAAAGAAAAACCCTAATCTGCCTCCATCTCGCAAGCCACCTCTCGCCAATGTTGCTTTCACCGGAATGTGTAAACGGCAAGAAAGAAAAGCCTCGCATGGTAGCTTTGCCACTGAGATTCATCTCCCCCTCGCCAGATCCATCATCAATCTATCAATGAGAGAAATGGGAAAATCCAACATCCAGATACGAAAAGAAGAATAAGAAGAAGAGAGAGAAAGAAATGACATTGTGTCTTAATTACTAATAATAGTAATTAAAAAAAATTCTTGAAATCATTTTGTGATTATAAGATGGTGGTGGATCTGTGTGAAGAACGTAAAGATTTTATCTTTGAAGGTGGGTATTGGGGGATGGTTTCACAGGTGGTGGTGTGGTGAGGAACGAACATGAAGGAGAAGGAGGCGGCTGGATGTGGTTTCAAGTTTTATGGAAAGGTATAATTTTTTTGTTTAAATATACAGAATAGAGCAAAAAGACGCAATATTAGACAAAACTCAAACCAGTTCGATTTTAGTAGTTTTCTAACTTTAGAAAAATCAAACCAAACTTTTAATATAATTTTTCCACGAAAATAATCGAATTAAAATTAAAAATAATTTTTTTTTAAAAAAAAAGCTGAACATTTTTAGTTTATATTTGTAGTTTGAACATTATAGTAAATTATGTTTGGTTTCTTCCCTGAAACATTTTAATTTTTTAATCTTATAATTGTAGTTGTTAACCAAAAAAATATTAGTTAACCGGTCTGAAAAATCGAAATTGATGGATTGGTTAACCGATTGTAATGGACTGCTCAATGGTTAATATTTTGAAAAAATCCATATTAATGGAATGATTTTTTTGGACTCATGAACTGATTAACTGATCCATAAATACCCATAGTAATAATGTTTATATCCAGGATGGTTTAAAAGAAGAGAAATGACCTCTATTTCATAGACTCTAAATTGCTCATTTGGACTGATTTCCTATTCTAAAAAGTCCCCCAATTGAGAAAATACAACTAGGAATATGTCACCTTCTAAATTGGAAGAAAAAAGGATTATTCTTCTAGAAAACCCATTTTCGAATACCTCTGGGCGGCCCTTTTGGTCTCCTGGGTGGATATACTACTCACCCAAATGCCAAAATGGGTTAAAATACGAATCTGAAGTTATCCAAAAAGAATTGCTGAGAGGCATCCCAATACTATTGCCCAACAGTCAAAAGTGCCACCAGGTGATCATAGGGAGGTGCCAAGGCTATTCTTCTAATGCCAAACATTCCTACACTAGGTCTCCATTTCTTCGAGCTTTCATTAAAAAAACTCTCGCATTAGACTTTTTATTGGGTTAATTCTCATTTTCTCCTAAATATAGGGTACTTTTCAATGTTTTCACCAACATTTGAAACTTTACAATGTCAGTCTCCATTTTTCAGTCCCCTTTCAATTAAGGGACTCCATCAACGAATCCGTTCAATGCTAACAAATTTACTGATTTAGTTTTGTTGTGGGTCCCACATTTGCCTATTAGGATGCCAACTTAGCCATCTCCTTTTTTTTTCTTCAAGATGTTCTTCTTCCTCTTCTTCCTCTTTCCACTCCAGATCCATTTTCCTTCTCTCCTCCTTTTTAATCGCTCTCTTCTACCATATACCTTCCATTCCATCCCTTATTTCTACTCACTCCTCTTCCAACTTGGCTACCGTTGACAACTCCACCTTACTCTCCCTCACCTAAAAAAATCGAAATTAGCGACCAAAATTAGCAACGGACAATTTTTAGAAGCTAATTAGCGACAGTTTTACAAATCTGTTGCGAAAATCTATTTTTCCAATTTTAGCGACGAAAATAAAGAAACAATCGCTAATTTTTGGCGGCAATTGATGGCATCTTTTTTTGTGATGAAATTTAGCGACGAAAAACATTCAGTCGCTAATTAGCAACGGATTAGCGACGGTTTTTCAAGTCTGTCACAAAAATGCAAATTTTGAATTTGGTATAAATTTTATCGACGAAATAGCAACGGATAATTCCGTCGCTAAAAAATTTTCAAATTTTTTAATTTTGAAAAAATAAATTAGAAATTGAAGTTATATTTTAGCAACTAATAATCCGTCATAATTTTCAGTTAAATTTTTTAAAAAAATATATCATTTTGATTATTGATTTTACTAAATATTATAATATTAATAAAAATATGCATACATAGTTATGATTATTAATTATTTTTAACATTTTTGCTTTACTCATGAAATTATATTGAAATTCAACCATTTTGCTAATCTTCATAAGATTAACATTTAATCTTGAAATTATATAATTAAAATAATAGTCAACTTTAGGCCCTAAAATAGTTAAGTGTCGAATTTGATAAAATAATTAAATTGTAAATAAAATAAATAAATAAATACTTAAAAAAAAAAGAAAGAAGAACACAAAATTTAAAATCAAAGGAAAGGAAAAATGCAGGAAAGAGTAGACCTACTCTAAATGTTATTTAATTCTTGCATTATCATTAGAAAATTTATTGCGACGAAAGGAAAACGAGGGAGAGTGGGACAAAAAGAAAGACACGGAGATAAAAGATAGAAAACGAGAGAGAGAGGGAGCGCACGCGGAGAGGAAGGGGCAACGCTCACCAGCGCTGGCGACCCATCACTGGGAACTCGAGACGGTCTGCCACCACCGGCGACAGATGATGTCGAGCTAGCGCTGCCCTCTTCCCCGCCAAGCTTGCCGTCTGCTCCTGCTTCGTGAGAGGGAAGTCGAAGCTTCTCTGCCCTTTTTTCAGTCAGCTCTAGCATCAGACTGCGACACGAGCACATCACCGGGCTTCTGAAGGTAAGGCGTTCCTCCCTATACCCACCGATCATCCCCACGAAGTTGTGTAACCGTGGCTTTTCGGCGTAGATCTTGATCAAACGGTGTGGCTTTTGGGCACGTGTTGTCTGGCGGGAGGTCCTTGATGATTTCTTGGGCTTCGAGTCGGCAGTGGCGGTGTCTCCCTCGCGATGCTCCGATGACTATTAACCAGCAGACAGATTTGACAATCGTTGAAAATGGTATGTGCACTATAGATTTGAGGCAAATTTAAATATAGTTTTGAGGCTTTTTGTGCTCCTTCTTGTCTTTCTGAGGTTAGGTTATACTGAAGTGGAGTTGACAATGATTAGTAATGTTGAAGTTTTGTTTGAGTAGTTCTCTTTGGTTGATAAGGAAGTATGAGAATGATGTTAAAATTGAAGTTTTTAAGTTTCAATGTTGCTTTCTCTGTTTGGAGAAGCGCATGAGCCTAATTTTATGTTTGGGTTTCGTTGAGTTTGTGATATATTTCTTCAGGGGGTCTGTGTATTTTGCATTGAATGGATTATGAAGTAGACTATTTAATGATTGTTGATGTATCTGGTTATCTAGTTCTTATTTTCTTTCCCTCTTCATTTTTTATGCTCTTTGATTTAATTTCCTCTTTCATGTAGAAAGAGGTGGACAGATGAAATTTTGTTTAAATAAAAGATGAAGGTGTTTAATATATGTGCATCTTCTTACTAATAAAATCAATTTGCCTCTAGATGTTACTCATCAAAAGTTTAAAAGGAAAGCCTTTTAGTGGTTTTCTCATCTATCTGAACCCAAAGTATGAATTTAATACTTCTAAAATTTCACTAAACAACTCAGGGTGTGGGTTCACAGAAGTATTTGCTGGTCCTCTTCTTTAAACACTATCACTAAGCTTCCTATTGGACTATTTAATGGGGTTTGGTGGTTTATCTATGTCTATGAAAGGTGTTGTAAATTTTATTATTCACATTCCATAAAATATGAGTAGCACTTACTATTCAGAATATGCAAATTAAAGATGGAGCTTAAAGATAAAGGGTTAACAACTCACCGAAATCTTAACTGAGAAAAATCAATTAATTTTGTGCAATAGAAATGGAGTCCTATTCAACTGGTATAGGAAGAAAATCGAAGCCATGTACAAAGTTTTTCAGGCTCAAATCTTAACCTATCTAAAATAAGATGTTGTTCCATCTATTTCTAATATTTATCAATTGTAAAATAAGCTTGCTTCTTCAGTTGCAAATAAAGTCGGTATGCTATGGACTAATGAATTGGGAATTTAAAACTATTGGCAATTTCTTTTTATTAGTTCTATATGATTTTGCAATTTATAACATTTATATTGGTTTACTTTTACTATAGTAGTAGTGCACATGTGTATGTTTTCAAATGCGTCTTTTTGTCATCTCCATAGTTGTTATATTGCTGCGAATTTGAATATAGTTTATTATTTAACTTTCATTGTTTATAATTATTGTTGGAGATGTTCCTTGGGGGTATGTGTCATTCACTCAATATATGCAAGCAAATTTACATATATAAGTACTGAGCCTGAAAACCAAGAGTAGATTTTCCAGCAAATATATTAGAGCAGTTTGATGGTTTTGACCATATGATGTGCATACCATGTTATTCCAGGCCTGAAACGCAAGAGTATATGTTCCAGTAACCATATTAGAGCAGTTTGATGGTTTTGACCCTTTATTGTGCATATCATGATGGAAAAAAAATTCCTCAATGCGTGGCAGAAGAAATCATTGTTGCATATTCTTGAAAATTTTTTTCATTTAATTTCTTGGACCCATTTTGTTTGGTTTGATGTTCCAATTTACTTTCTTCTTTTCCTTAATTTGGATTTTGCATTCAGGATGTTTATCGATTCTGTGAAGCGGTTCAAAATCATGAGGACTTCAAAGGCAAATGGACTTGGTAAGCAAACATGAAATCAAAATTCTGAATCACTTTCCAATTTGCATTTTCTGTAGTAATTATGTTAGGTTAATTTATTATATGTAGGACTAAGGTTGCAAGAAAAGAATGGGAGACACAGAAGCAAGCCTATCTAGAAATTTCCCTTAAAGTTAAGTAAGTTGAAGCAAATCTATGGCTTGAAGATTGATATACAAAGGAGAAATAGAGAGAATAATGAAAGTAGTTTAAAAATTAATGAATAGTTGTCTTGTAACACCCCGATACCCCAGTTGGAAGGATACCGGAGCGCCACGACGTACACGATGATAAACATATATATACATACATGCGCATTAGCGGAAGCATAAGAAGAAACAAAAGAATAATATAATACATTAAATATACTTAACAAAAATTACAAAAAGATATTCTTATATAACATATACAAATACATATCAAAATACATATATCACTGTACCCAAAAAGAATTACATAATTACATAACCAAAATTGTCACACCCCGAAATGTACCCTAGAAAGATTGGGCATATTGAGGATGAATAGTGACCAAGTTGTGCAAGTTGAAGTGTTGGTATGCTAAATGAACAATTTAATAATTAATGTCAAAGTTTCAATAAGTGCGACCAATAGTAAATTGTGAAGATGGAATTAGGACTTGATTGAGTGAATAAAGAATTTATTTGCAGGCCAATGTGAAGGATTAGCAAATTATGAATATCAATGTATGAGGTTATGAGAATTGGAGGATTGAAAAGGAGAATTGGACATAAATATCTAAATTGGACCATTGGGATTGTGAAAAGTGGCAAGGGGTTAGAGGAGTATATAAGAGGAGAGAGAAGGAGTGAGAAGGCAAAAAAAATCTACCCTCTCCCTTTTCGTTCTCTTATTCTCTCTTTTTTCTTCCTCTTCTTCATTTTTCCTTCTTGTTTCAATGCCATGTGATTTCCCTAAGATCTAAACTTAAGATTGATGATGAAGGTGATTAACTCAAGTGATTTAAGTGAAGATTTTATTAGGAAATGTGAGTTTAAGTTTTGGATTCCTTTTATCTATTTTGATTTGGATAAACTCTATATTTATGTTTTGTATATGTTTGTGTGTTTTGGATGAGGATTCTAGGATGAGAAAGATTTTGAATGAGTTTGGAAGCAAGAAAGATCAATCAAGGAAGCTATTAGGAGCAAAGGAGTTAAGGTTAGGGATTTTTGTGATTTTGATGTATATTTGGATTTGGGATTTTGATTTGGTTTTCTGGGAATTCATGGAGTTAAAGTTGTTTAGATATGTTCAAATGTTATGGGTCTTGAGTAATTTGAGTTAAGATGCTTTGAATGTGAATTATTGAACCAAAGTATGTTTTGATTGAGAATTTGAAATTATTTTGGCTGTCAGTAAATTTAGAGATTTTGATTATGTTAATTACATGATTTAATTGTATTAATTGGTATGAAGGTTGGTTTTTATGTTGTTTATGATGAATTGGATGTTTAATGTGAGTTGTGATGAGATTTGGGTTTGATCGGAAGGTTTGGGTAAGTTTTGAAAGGAAGAAGTTTTTCTAATTTCGCTGGATTTTGGAAAACGCGACTCTGTCGCAAGCGCGATGCTGTCACGAGACGGGTTCTTCGAGAGAAGGGTTCTTCATTCCGTGAGGGGGAGTGCACGAGTCATGCACGTGTTGGTTGCCTCCCTTTTGCTTATTTCCTCTGTGGTTCTCCTTCACGATTCGTGTCTCTGAGCACGATTCATGATGAGTCTGGCCACTGTCGCGAGCGCGACTTTTTGTCGCGATCACGACAGTCTCCTCTTTGCCTGGAAACTGTTTTTGAGGAACTTCTTCTTTGCATAGTTTTTCACCTATGTTATGTATATATGACTGGAAATGTGAATTATTGATGTATTCCCATGCATAGTAATTATTGAAATATAAGAATTTGATCTACCATGATTATGTTGTAAATGTATGTGTGTAACGAAATATGAACTTATCCGTTAAGTCTAAATGAATATGATAACTGTAAATTAATTGTTGAGACTAAATATGGACATGATATCTAATAACATAAATGTGTTTAATATGTTCATATGAGGTATTTATACGTAAACGAATGCATATGCCCAATAAAAATGAAAGAATGTTATGCGTATTAGTGGAATGTGCGTGTAGGTAGAATGAGACGAATCCAATAATAATAATATGAAAATTTAGCCTGCGTTAGTCGAGTCGTAGATAGATAGGCATGCCTATAGAGTTCTGATGCTGCAGCCCTCTGTTCGATTTTGGACCCTGATCAGGTCCCCGTTTAGTTCCTCACGAACCTCAATGTGTATGGATCTTGTTTAAGATCCCCAATGTGAAAATGTTTTTGAATGAGAAAATGCGATGTTGCTTTTCGATTCGTACCCGTAAGGTACCGCCATGTGTTCAATTCGATTCGTACCCGTAAGGTACCACCATGTGTCCACTCGCTTATCCACCCTTTTGACTTAGCAGGAAATTAAATGAATTGATAAGTTCTATGTTAATGTACAAAAAATATGTGAATCAAGTGTTTGAAAGTGGTTGTTGAAATGATAAGATTGTGCTTCACGCACTAATGTGTTCTGAATCCTTCACGAACTCATATGTGGAATTGTGTGGTATCTTCGGATACCTAAATGCTTTGTATCTAAACCTAATGTCAGTTAATGAAGAGAAATGTAACATATAATGTTATTTTGATAAGTGTGTATGAATGTATACTGATTGCATGTGAATTCGTATGTGGATATTGCATGTTACTAATCTGTTCAAAAATTTAGGGTATGATTGTTTACATGAAATCTTTGTCACGAGTTATTGAGATATTTGTTATACATTTTTCTATAGTTAAGAACTTGGTGAATGAGCTTTATGAATGTATTCATTTATATATTTAATATGAGAATACATATATGTTATGTATTATCTACCTTATGGATCTTAGCCTGGATTATTACTGTAAGTATATTGGTAAGTAATTCGTGTGCATTATTTATTGGTTGTAATGAATATGATAATGTTATACTGATTGGTAAGTAAGGAATAATAATGTGTTAAACATAATATGGATAACTGAACTTAGGAAATAAGTTAGGATGAATTATGGAACATGTGTGTTAAGTTTCCTATAGAACTACGTGGTGCTGATTCCCAACCATAGGGATACGTAGGAAGCTTGGAATGTTTATTTTAAGCACGAACCAAATCTGAAAATCTAAATATTTTGTTTAGCTTTGAACGATAAATGGTTTGAATAAATGAAATGTTCTAATGTAAATACTAATATGTAATCTGAATGATTTTGGAAATGTTAGTATTAATGGGAATCTAGATGACTTAATTTGCCCTACTAGCAAATGTATCTTTAGTAACCTAGGAGGTATAACTATTCACATAGTTAATTAAATGAATTAAGCAAGCAATGAGTATGCATAATGTCATTGCAAATTTCTAAGGTAATAATGTTAATTCTGGCTATGTGTAGACACCGGGTCCCAAGTCAGGTTTAACATAAAAAAAAATGAAATGGCTATTTTGGGTCCTTGATAATTTCCTCTGAAAAAGTATATATATATATGTAAAATTAAAAATTAAGATTAGTTAATTAATTAGTTAATATTGTAAAATTAAGATTAGTTAATTAATTAGTTAATATTGTAGAATAATTAAAATTAAAAAAAAGAAAATAAATATAGGGTTTAATTAGATAAAATATATGTGATAATTTAAGTATATTAATTAAATTAAAATGGTAGAAAAATATGGAGTATTTAATTAATAGAGTGTTTAATTAATTAAATGTGTAATAATTTAAGTAAGTTAATTAAAATTAAAAGGTAAAAAATGGAGGAAATTATTGAGGGTTAGGTGAACAAACCTATCCAAATTTATGGGATAAAAAGAAAGGGATGAAGGCAAAATGGGGAGTTCGGCTAAGCAAAGGAAAAAAAGAAAGAAAAATAAGAAGAAAGAGAGAACAGAGGAGGGCCGAAAAAAGGGAAGACAGCCAAGCAAAAAGAAAATAAAGAGAGAAAGTAAGAATAAGAGGAAAGAAATCCAAAGACCAAAGAAAGAAATCAAAGAAAACAAGGGAAGAAATAAAGGAAAAGAAGAGAAAGGCCAAAGAAATAAAGGAAGAAGGAGACAACGGAAACAGGCCACAATGCCGAAAAAAGGAGGGGAAAAAAGGAGGAAGAAGAAGAGGTGGCACCGGCCACCTCCGACGGAGGAGGGCACCCCGCGTGGCGGCGCGGTGACCCAGGTGGCGGGACGATCCACCCGCAACCAACCGCTTCCCCCCGTTGGCCGCCGTGGAGGAGATCGGCGAGGAGAAGCCTGTAACGCTCCGGTGCGATTTTCGACGACTCCTTCCGGCGAGTGACCAACGACACTCGACTCCTGGCGACGTGATCTATCCTCCGGTGAGGGAGGTGTCGACCACCTCCGCCTCATGGCGGCTCCGGCGGGCAAATCCAGTGAGCCTCTCTTCCCCCTCTATTTTATATTATTTTATTAATTATTATTATTATTATTATTATTATTATTATTATTATTATTATTATTCTGTCTTATTTTATTTATTTATAATTATTATTATTATTATTATTTGATTTATTTATTATTAGTGTTATTGTGATATATTAATATTATTGTTATTAGCTATTATTATTATTATTTTATTTATTGTTAATATTATTTATGTTATTGTCACTTTATTAATTGTTTGTATTATTATCATTATTATTATCTTTATTATTATTGTTATTATGGTTATTATTAATGTTATTATTTCATGTTTATTTTATATTATAATTATTATTGTTATTATTATTAGTATTATCATTACTGTGCAATTATTGTTATTATTATTATTATTATTATTATTATTATTATTATTATTATTATTATTATTATTGCTGTTGTTTTATTGTTACAATTAATATTATGATGATGATGATGATGATGATTATTATTATTATTATTATTATTATTATTATTATTATTATTATTACATTTGTCATTGTTGTTATTATTATTATTGTTAGTGTTATTATTTTATGTTATGGTTATTATTAGTATCATTTACTCTATGTCCATTTTATTATATTGTTATTATTATCATTATTATTATTGTGGTTATGCGGTTATTATCATTATTATTATCTTGTCATGTTAATATTATTATATTGCTGTTAATAATAATAATAATAATAATAATAATAATAATAATAATAATAATAATAATAATAATAATAATAATTATTATTATTATTATTATTATTATTATTATTATTATTATTATTTGTCATTGATCATTATAATTGTTATTTATGTTTTATATTCACTAATCTTATTTTCACCACACCAAATTAATTGTCAAGTTACTTTATTCATTTAGTTACTTCTTTATTTGTCATCTAATTTAGTTTAGTTCATTATGTTTTCTGTCTTTACCGCAATGCGAGTGACATGTGGCTCGCCTATGGAGTTAGGCAAAGCATGGTCGGGACAAGTAGATTAGAATTTATTTATTATTCAGAAGTATGTAATTATTATTTCATCTTCTTTTATTTGCTTGTGGTCTGTAATAATAAAAGATTATTGACCGTGCTTAAAAAGGATCACTACACAAATGTTTTATACTAAATTGAATATTTGTTAACAAAACCGGACCAAAGTCCTCGTTTTCATCCTAAAAACGAAAGGTTTACATCTTCATTAAAACAAGATTACTTGGCCCTTTTCCATAAATTCGATTTGAGAATTTTTTACCTTTTTTTAAATTAAGTAGTTGGGAACCATTGTTCCCGTCTAAATGAATAGCCCGATTTATGTATGTATTTTCTTTTTAATGCTATCATGAATTTTGTTTTCATTTTTGGGTAATTGTAATTATATTTTATTTATCACTTTATTAATTGCTTTTTTATGTGATTGTAATGCGCTTTATATTTATTGCATAAATCGTGTGAGAAGATAGATAAAATAAGTGACCCCAAAAACCCATCGACATAACATTAACCAAAAGTATGAATAAGAGTGTAGTCCTGAACTCTCTCTAGTTTTGGCCTCATAAGGTTAGAATCTATTTCCCAATGTTTTATTGGGTGGCGACTCCGTGATACTTGCCTTATGATACCCAATAGACGCTCTCGTAAGTTGATTGCCAACAATGGAATGGGAGTTAATCCCTATCCATTGCGAAACGAACGGCTTTCACGAGTTTTAATGAACCTCCATCCGGTCTCGGGTCCTAGAAGCAAACTTTTGAGAGCCATCCGGATGTCGAGCGGGGTTCGGACACGTCACAGTAGCGACTCCGCTGGGGATATCATGAGATTTTGCTTCGAAAGTACTTTTGGTTAATCTAATGTAAATGGGTTTAGGATCAAGAAATTTTATCTCTTTTCGAAAAATTATATTGCATCATGTTAGGGCCTTAGAATTATGTTAGGTTGGTCCCCTATATACCTCGGTGCGTTCCTAAAACACGACCCTACTTTCACTCATTATAGGGAAGTATTTGGGATATCACCAGCCCAAGCCTCATACTATTAAATGATGACCCGACCGGTCGCTATGGTCATGACGAGTTAGACCCTTTGGCAGGGATCATGCTTGGGTAGCCCTAAAATATCATCACATTCGACCTAAACCCATGTAATGGACATAGATACTCGCACTAGGGGGCATGCGCCATAATACATTGCATGTGGAGTGGGTTATTGTGTATTGAATAAATCCAAATAAATTTAGATGTTCGCTCCTTAAAGGTTTTCATACCCCGAGGGGCTTGTTTCGGTTTATTCGGATTATTTAAATACACGATAGCTGAAAATTCATCTACACAAACTTTTTAGTAATGAGAGTTTGTGCTTTGCAGCACAATTTACGCGCCCATTGGGTTCCCCATTAACCCATGGGCCAAGCCCACCTAGAAAAAGAGATAGTACGACCTCCTGTGTGATAGAAATACGATTGGGAGGAATTTTTTCCTTGTATGTGTATACGTGATTGTGAATTTTTTTTTATTATGAGCAATAATAATAAATAAAACGCATGCATTTTGTCTTATATATAATCCTTTCCATACAATAATAGAACCTATGCACTCTGTATATAAAATTGCTTGCATCATAATTTGTGAATATGAGCATAACTTGTATTTGTCATGCCTAGCCATAGCAATGCTTTTCACAACACATACATACTAACATACATTATGACGTCCATATCATCCATCGTGCACCATAGCCAGTACATATAGCATACATCATTGAAGGTATATATCGACATGCATAGACATACTATCACCAATGACATGTAAAATTAAAAATAAATAAATAAATAAAATACATTCATCATGTGTTATAGCGTGTAGAGCTCCCATTGCATATGTACATAAACATTGTGTGCTGGAGCATACACATACTGCTACATATTATAGTGTGCACATATCAGCATAGATCATTAGGCTGGGTATTATACACATCATGTTTGGCAGACACCTTGCATTTTTCACATTGTATGCATTATCATATACATGCATTGTCATGCATGAGTTATGCCATGCATATATGAACCCTGCATCATGTATGTCAATCATTATATATACCATGCCATGTTTTGTATATGCATACTATGTAAATACATATACTTCATAAACGTCATTCGTTTCTTACAACCACTCTCATCCCATGTCTTGTATCACACGCATATGCTGCTCACTGCACACAATCATTCTTATGATGTGTCTCATATCATGTGCATTATTTGTATATATTTTGCACACTTATCTATGCAAGTTTTGCCATTCCTCACGATTCATGTATACATCATCGTGCCAAATCTTTTTCACATTAAATCACATGTGTATTCCTATCATGTCTAAATCATGCCATATGTACATGTACCATATATCTTGAACATTCATTCCCATATTGTGTCATATTTTGTATTTATGCCATCGTTGTAGGTTGCTTGCATGTACACTGCAAATTTATGTATGCACATCATTTGTCATGCAGTGTTTACACACTCACACTCACTTATAGTTTTTTTGCAGGTGTTACACGCACACACGTTCTTGCACACATTTTATGCACACATTTCCATGCAATATGTTTTTACACACATTTAACACATATAGGTCCTAATACGCATTATTAATAGGCAAGACACTGTTTGTACGCATCTTTCCCTGTATATGGTTTTTAACACATAATTTGCACATATTTCAAAAAAAATCTTTATATGCTTACATGATTTTTGTGTACATATATTTTAATAGAGTAAAAATTTTTGTGTTAAGTTGTACCCTAAAACGTTGATGTGTTTGCACCTTATTAAGGTACCTTTGATTCAAAGTTTGACTCTGCCTAAATAGTTCTCAACTATGAATGGCTTTGATCTTAACTCTAAAAATCTGCGTTTCATTCCATTTTGAATTAAGTAAGGGATAAATATGTCTGATATTTGAGAGCTAGATTTCATGCAAATATTTGACTATACCATGTGATTTCTAAGTCCAATCACTTTTGGCCCATTTTGGAAACCACCTGAAAAAAAAACTAGTTGCAATTAAGGGATTAGATGAAAACTCACTAAGAGCACTAGAACCTTTCTGATTACCCGTCAAAGTGATCCCTGGATAAGGCTGAATCTAGAAAATGATTTAGGCAACTATTTCTTTGTATAGCTCTCTAAATGACCATTTTCTACCCTTATTTCGTAATCGCTTGCTAGCCCGTTAAGCCTTTATTTTGGTATGCTAAATGCATACCGATTTTATTGTTACACACATAAAACTACCCCTTTTGCCTAAAATGATTTTGGCTTCCCCTTAGAAGAATGGCTGCTCTAGTAAGGATGGATGTACAGTACGATATTCTCTTGAGCTATCAAAAATTGGCCTGATGAAAATGTGTTTACACTTCGAAAAGAGAGTTTCAATCATTAATGATTCTTTGGGCTATCAAAAATTGCCTTGATGAGGATGGATTTACAATTCGAAAAAAGAGTTTCAATCATTGATAATTTTTTGAGCTATTAAAAATTGCCCTGATAAGGATAGGTTTATACTTCAGGAAATGGGTCTAATCATTGATAAACTCTTTGTGTAATTAGAGACAAGCTTAAAAAAAAAAAAAAAAAAACAAAACAAAATAAAAAAATGAAAAAAAAGCAAAAAAAAAAAAACAAACAAAGTACCCCTTTATGAGTTTGAGTGGTTATCTTTTGATGAGCGTAATGAGTTAAAGTATTACCAAGTCCAAATTCAAAAACACTTGGACAATATGCAATTGGGGCTGAGAATGGTCCTCCCTTCAGTTGGGTAAATAGCGCGGTCATTCTTCTCTAACGACCTGATCCTCCTTTAATAGCCATCTACCTAAGCCTAACGGTACAACCAAAGTAAGACCTATTGATTTTGGGTTCGACCTTATCTAATTAGCGGAGATGATCTTTTAATAAGGTTTAGTGTGTAGGAAGAGGCGTATGGTGTTTCTTGAGCTTCAAGCAGGAAGCCACGAGTGCATTTGCATTCAAGTTGAGTCTTGTCTCCAAAGTTGCACCTAGAATTTGCTTTCAAATGATGAAAAATTTTGTTTTGGGCCTTTTGCACATACACACAGGGATTTCATGGTATGCCTTGTATTTACATGTTGGTTTAGTAAACCTTGATGTCTACATATTTATCTTCTTGCCTTTCATTGGAAATGACTCCGGGATTCTTTGGCTAAGATTGAATCGGATGAGAATATGGTTAATTCAATGCTTTCAAAGACAGATAGAAACTCGAGTTTGAGGTACCCAATAGGTTGCACTCATTTTACAATCTTGAGTT